>WBMY01009504.1:881934-974412 GCA_013397315.1 Donacobius atricapilla
CCCTTTATTCCCTTGGTGTCCCCCTGTGCCTGGGCCCCTTCCTGGCTCCCTCCTTCCCCTCCTGGTGCCCCGCTGTCTCTCTCTGTTCAGCAGGCAGGACTCCCCTTGTTTTCCTGGTGCCTCCCACTGAGATCTTTCTCCCAGTCTCTCCACCTGCTCCCTGTGTCCTCCCGTGTTTTTTTCCCCCCTCTCTCTGTCCCTTTTAGCCAGCCCCCTCGGGTGCTGTGGGTCCCTGCGAGGAGGTTCCCTGTACCCTGAACTCCACCCCGGCCCCAGGACATGCCTGCTCTCCCCGCAGGATGAAGATGAAATAGAGCTCTGACCATGGACCATGAGGCCCCCACGATCAGGCCCCGGCGCATCCAGAACCAGAACGTCATCCACCGCCTGGAGCACCGCCGGATCAGCTCGGGCAAGGCCGGCACCCACTGGCACCAGGTCCGCGTCTTCCACCAGAACGTCTTCCCCAACTTCACTGTGGTCAACGTGGAGAAGCCGCCCTGCTTCCTGCGCAAGTTCTCCCCTGACGGCCGCTACTTCATCGCCTTCTCCTCCGACCAGACCTCGCTGGAGATCTACGAGTACCAGGGCTGCCAGGCGGCCGAGGACCTCCTGCAGGGCTACGAGGGGGAGATCCTGGCCAACGGCAACGACCAGAGGTCCGTCAACATCCGGGGGCGGCTCTTCGAGCGCTTCTTCGTGCTGCTGCACATCACCAACGTGGCCTCCAATGGGGAGCACCTGAACCGGGAGTGCAGCCTGTTCACGGATGACTGCCGGTACGTGATCGTGGGCTCGGCCGCGTACCTGCCCGAGGAGCCGCACCCGCCCTTCTTCGAGGTGTACCGCAACAGCGAGTCCGTGACCCCCAACCCGCGCTCCCCGCTGGAGGACTACTCCCTGCACATCATAGACCTCCACACGGGCCGGCTCTGCGACACGCGGACCTTCAAGTGCGACAAGGTCATCCTGTCTCACAACCAGGGGCTGTACCTGTACAAGAACATCTTGGCCATTCTCTCCGTGCAGCAGCAGACCATTCACGTCTTTCAGGTGACGCCCGAGGGGACGTTCATTGACGTGCGGACCATCGGCCGCTTCTGCTACGAGGATGATCTCCTGACCCTGTCTGCGGTGTACCCCGAGGTGCAGCGGGACACTCAGACCGGAATGGCCAACCCCTACAAAGAGCCCTTCATAAACTCCCTGAAGCACAGGCTGCTGGTGTACCTCTGGAGAAGGGCTGAGCAGGATGGAAGTGCTATAGCAAAACGAAGATTCTTCCAGTACTTTGACCAGCTGAGGCAGCTCCGCATGTGGAAGATGCAGCTCTTGGATGAGAACCATCTGTTTATCAAATACACAAGTGAGGACGTGGTCACGCTGCGGGTGACAGATCCTTCCCAGGTACGGAAACACAGAACGGTTTGGGTTGGAGGGGGCCTTAAATATCCCCTAATTCCAACCACCCTGCTAGGGGTCCAGTAGACCAGGTGGCTCAGATACTGCCTCCCTCTTCAGGCTGCTCATTGCTCAGGGAGGAGTGCTCAGGCAGTACAATGCTGTGAGCTGTTCCTTAATGAGCCTGTAAAGGTTACTTAGGGTCCCTAGTACCTGATTCTTGTGTGAGCGTATGATGCCTCTGATATTGAATGAGTTCTGTATCTTTTGTTTTCTTAATTTCATTGCTTCCTTCCTTCTCACCTGCAAAATGAGAAGATGTGTTAGCAAGTCTCTTTATCCAAGGATTGTTCCCCACACTCAGAGATGCTGTTCAATCCTCTTTCCCTCCCCAAATCTCCAACTGAATTTATTTTCAGCTGATATTTTATATAGTCAATTTAAATTGTAGAGGTAGCCTCTCCCTTTTCTCATGTATCTTCAAGCATGTGTTTCAAATACAAGTCTTCATTTTCCCTGGTATAATTACCATTTCTGTTCTGCCTGCATACTTAAGTCTTTCAAGCTTCAGTAAGAAGTAGTATTTATGATCTCTCCACATTGGAGTGGCAGCTTTTAGATCAGGCTAATGGGCCAATTGCTTCACTTTTCAATTTAGTACTAAAGAAGTGGAATTAGAGCAAATGTAGCTCAGTCAGTGCTGGGTCCCTCCAGATGTTTCACAACCCTGCATGTTGATCATCTCTTTTACTGCTTTTAGAGTGGTTGGTCACATTTTGTGCCATGTGAGACTAAGAGGTTTTTTTAGCTAATTTTTGTTCCTTTAATCAGCTTGGTTTTATTCTGTTGAAAGTATTTAGCATGAATTTGTAATAAATCTTCAATGCAGCATGTAGGTCTGATTGTTCCCCAGAGGTTTGTTTTCTCTCACACACTTCTCTTCCCCACATTTTTGCCAGATCCAAGAAATAGACAGTAGCTCTTCGTGTGTTGCCTTTGTCCAATTCTTCCTGGGAGATGACTCTGGTTTGGTTTATTTCCCTTTTCTGTGCTGTTTGTTTGGGGGAGTTGCTTTGGGAGGAAATAGGTAAGGCTTTATCTAATCCATTTTGCCCATTGGTGTAAAGCTGAACGTCTGTCTGAGAAATATGAAGGCTCTGTGGAAGAGGCCTGCAGGGTTCTGCTTGTTGCTGGTGTCTGGAATGAGCTCCTGACCCTGATGTAAATGTTTGTGGCAGGCTCAGCTCTGCACTCTGCTGTGGGTAGTAAGGCTTTTGTGCCTGGTGTGCTGCAGGGAGCTCTCGACTCTTCATCCCAGGGTTACTTTAAGATGCAGTTTGTGGTTTTTTTGCAGTATGCCTCGGGCACTGGGTTTTGTGCTGGAGGAAAAGCATCTTATTTCTCAGTTCTTCCAGGAGATAATTCCAGATGTGGAGCAGTCTCCACAGACCTGTCTGAAGGTAGGTGTTGTGTTAGGACTTCCTGGATAAAATTAGGCTCACAAAATAACTACAGCTCCCATTTTTCTTTAGTCTGTCAGACAAGGAACATGAGGTTTCATCTAGTTTCAGGCTCCTCTCTCCCCTCTGGCTTCTCTGCCAGGAAGGTTGAGGAGCTGCTGTTCATGGTTGTGGGTTGTGTGTTTCTTGTCTGGGTCTGCGCCGTATCCTTTGAGATCTTTAAGAGTGTGCTCTGCAGAGGTAGCATGGGGGGTTGTTGCTGTTGTAGGCTTGTGTTGATAGGCTTGACAGCATTGCTGTGTGATTTTTGTGGCGCTCAGCTGCTGCCTCCCATGCTGTGATGATGCTTTGGTGGTGTTACAGGTGCTGCAAAAGCAGTGAGAGTTTCCCTGCTCAGGGACATCCTGTACATGTGTCTCTGTGTTAACCTGGCAAGGGAACTTTTTTATTTAAAGTTGGAGTATACTCCCTGCAGTCTTCAGTGATTTAAACAGTTTTTCCTTTTGCTGTCTTCTCTTATTTTCTCTCTGCTCCAACCCTTTATTTCAGAAGGGCTTCCCTTTCCTCAGGCAGTCTAGTGAGTAACCTCATCTAGTGTGCTTTGTTTGGAGATGTGGGGGCTGGATTGTATTATCACAGTTTATGTTGGGGCCGTAAAACGAGCAAACCTTGTGATATTTGCAGGTGGGTGGGGTGGACTGAGTGCCTGCTGTCATCCCTAAGCATTGTTCGGGAGCAGGAGGTGAGGCATTTAGGAATTGCCTCTGTTGGCAGAAGATTTAATCAGATATGTGTCTTATACCATGGGAATTCCCTTTGAAGTGGGGACAGGTTCTTACTTTGGGGTGCCAGCGCTTCTGTCTCTAATGAAAGCTATTTTTAGTGACCAAGAATTTAATATGCCCTGTCTCAATGGGATGGGAATGTCATCTCCCTTTGATATAGCTGCGCTGACACGATGTCACCTTTTTCCCAATTTCTTGCTCATTCGTGCCAGAATTCATTGCCATTCCACAGCATGATACAAGGGCCATCTTGCACAAGAATGTCAGCATTAAGAAGAAGTCATTCATGGCTTTCAGATTTTCGTTTCTGTGTTGGCAGGGTACCTGGAGGGCACAGCTTTTTGTGGGCAGTGATGGAGCGCACAGTACACTAAAAAGGCCCATCTTTGTGTGATGCAGATATTTAAAGAGGGGAAGACAATAATATATCTACGCAGAGGTAAAAATAATTTAAGGTCAGCTAGCACTGGATCTGAAGTCATTTTGTCAGCAGGAATGAAAATTAAATTTGGCACATGAGTAAGTGTTTTGGATTTGGTGGAGGACAGAGAAGGAGAGAAAACAGTACAGATGCGTCTAGTTCGAGTTGAAAAATTTGCAGTCCATTAAGTTTTTTTTAAATAATCACAGCTGAGAGGTGGATAATTTGGTACGTGTTGAGGCATTCCAATAGGAGAACGGATTAGTGTGAGGATGTAGGATTCTCCTGTGCTGTGGAGAAATTTGGATGGGGTCTGTGTTGTGATGTGGGGAGAAGGAAGGGACAGCTTCCCCACCTGTGCTCTCCTGGGTAACCTCTGCCTCTCTCCCTAGCCCTCGTTCTTCGTCGTGTACAACATGGTGACTACGGAGGTCATTGCTGTGTTTGAGAACACATCTGATGAGCTGCTGGAGCTGTTTGAGAACTTCTGTGACCTCTTCAGGAATGCCACCCTGCACAGTGAGGCTGTCCAGTTCCCCTGCTCAGCTTCCAGTAACAACTTTGCGAGGCAGATCCAGCGCCGGTGAGCCATTCGGAGCATGCTTTATTCCGTATAGACACACGCTCACCCCCGTCCGCTGAAGGCCAGTATCAAATACCAACCCTGAGAAAACCAGCTCCTTTGGTCCCCTTTGCCTGGTGGTGCAAGGGTCAGGACTGTACGTGGTTCATCTTGCAGCCTGATGCATTTGATTTTATGTTTGGCACCATTTACCTTGTTAGAGGAAGGAACAAAACAGTTGCAAACTGCTGCTTAGAAGAAAGGAAAAGAATTTTGATGGAAAGATGTTTCTGTCTGTCCTTGATCAATAACTTTTATGGAGGTTATGAAAGTGTTACTGCCCAGCAGCTTTGAAGATATCATTTGTAGAGATGCTGGCATGATCCAATTGGATGTATTTTGCCAAGTGACATTCTCTGAGTTTAGTGTGTACCAAACTGTTCTGTAGCATTTCCTCGACATCAGTCACCAGCTCATGGTTCTCATCACTGTACTAGGAGAGAGGAAACTCATCTGCTTAGATCTGTTGTGAAAGCTGAGCAAAATACCAAAATAACCAGGGTTTCTAGAATATGCTGTAACAGTCAGATGTGGTTTTAATGAGGCAGAGTGTGTTATTTCTCTAGGAAAATTTTGTTGTGACTCAGGTTGTTTTGTTCTTTGAGTGACTTGTTTCTCATCATCCAAAGTACTTGGCATCCACTTATGGGCATCAAGCTTCTGCTGACTTTAGGCTGATGTCACACAAGTCTGACGAAGTTGACTATGTCTGTAACTTTCTAGAGCAGCCTGTCAGGAAATCCATAATGCTTAATGGGAGAGAGAATGAGAGAACTCACCGAAGACTCATGAAGAACAACTCCTGCCTTTTGTTAAAGTAGAAAGGAGAATCTTTTCATCCCCTTGCTACAAGGGCCTGTACCAGGAATGTTGTAACTTCCACAGCAAAGTACCATAGAGCATAGTCCACAGTGAGCTGGCTTCTGCCTGAGTGTTTATCCTCCTTATTGTATGACGTCCCTGCAGCTGATCTGACTGTTCTTGTACATGTAAAGTTTCAAATTTTACTTGGAAAGAGAAATCCAGGCTGTGTTAATCTCTCCACCAGGAAGAACTTTCAGCTCGCTGTATTTTCTGGAGAGCTTTGTGCTTCTCATCAGGGTTCTTCTTCATCTAAGATTTCTTCCTTTATGTATTTAAAACAAAGGCTGGAGAGAGGAGGATTGTCAAGTCAACATTAAGGGCTCAACTGGTACTGTGAAACCCCCCTGGCTTTTGCTCATGCTGTTTCCATGCTTTGTGGTAAAACTTGGATTGACTGAGAAGCTGCTAATCCATCTCTCCCTGTTTCTGATCCTGTTCATTTCCTGTACTGCAGAGCAGCTGGGTCCAGACCCTGTGGGTAGGCACATTCTTCTCCTTCTGTCACTCTGGACATTCTGAGTGAGACAGTAATGATGAGGGAGAATGAAAAGGTCAGCAGAACTGGTTGATGCTTGAATCACTGTGATACATCTTTGGAAGTGAGCTGTTTTAGTTTTTACACTGCAGCTGTTTGCTTTCCCTGTCAGTTTTCCTGCTTAGTTTATTTCAGATGTGCTGTTCAGTGGTGGCCTTTTTGAACAAAATGTGTCTCTTGGTTTGCTGCAGGTTCAAAGACACGATTGTGAACGCCAAGTACGGAGGGCACACGGAGGCCGTGCGGCGCCTGCTGGGGCAGCTCCCCATCAGCGCCCAGTCCTACAGTGGCAGCCCCTACCTCGACCTGTCCCTGTTCAGCTACGATGACAAGTGGGTGTCAGTCATGGAGCGGCCCAAGACCTGTGGTGATCACCCCATAAGGTATGGGACAGACCAGGGAGCTGTATGTGAGGAGAGAGTGCAAGAAGTCTCTGTAAATCACCTCTGCCATGTGGCATCAAGTGTGCAGAACAGGGAGTAGATGGAAGCCTTTCTCTTAGGAAATCCTTTCACCAGAGGGTTTTTTTCAGCAGTCCCACAAAACTTGGCCTCTCTCCTTTACAGTAATGTGGATGTGTGGGAGGGCTCTTCATGTTTTCTCGCTGAGCTGCTCTGCTCTGGGGAAGGTTTGGGTGGTGAAGTCTCAGCCTTTTCCATATGAATGGTCTTGTTCCTCCTCCTCTTCTTGCAGTGCTGCCGTTGTGTTTGGGTTGCAGAGTGATACAGCTCTGATGTCTGCTTTCCTATGCTGGAAGAATCCTGTCTGAGCATGTGGGTTTAGTTGGCAAGGATTGTCTGGTTTGTCCTGTGAATAAAATAGTATCTGGGCTAGGTGTTACTCAGAAAGCTTGTGGTATTGATTCAGCTCTTTTCAGACTTCCCTTGTTTACTGTTCTCACCCTGGGAGCTCCACTCCTTTTCATACTCCGTTCTCTCTGTGATCTGTAGAAAATTTCTGTCTGTAGTAGGAATTCTAGCCGGGTGTCAGGGCCATTCTGTGCCTCTTCTGTGTCTGAGTCTCCAATCCTGGCAGAGGGAGTAAGTCTGAGCTTGAGAATACAGAGGTTTGCAATGCTTCTGGGAGAAACATCAGGACTATTTATTTCTTTTTGTTGGCTTGCATCCATGGCTGCAAGAGGTAGTGGTTAAAAATCCAACATCGCCAGCTTGAAAGGCTCAAAGAGCCTGAGTTATCCAGGCAGAATAGTCTTTCGGCTCATAGTACTGCAGAAGCAAACCTATGCTCTGGAAACAAAGAGAGCCTTCAGTGCCTGAGTGCTTTGTTTAGTGATTGCACACATGTTGGGGGCTCAGACAGCCTAGGGAGATCATTCTGGACCGCTTCCCAACTTTATTTTCATCAATGCATTCTCAAGAAGTGGTTTCATATCTCCCCTGGCCCTGACTCAGGTGGCAGGGAACTTCTGATTATTCCTGCGCTCTCAATTCCCAAATTATGTATATTTAATTGATTCTTCTGCCTGTATGATTTGGTTTGATCTCCAGCTTCCATGTTATCTGCAAAGAAAGCCTGCCCTTTTCCCCCTTGTCATGCTTGACATTGGGAAAACTTGCAGGGTTGCAGTTGTCTGCCAGAGCCAACCTGCGCCCGGCTCCCGTGGACAAAAGGCAGCAGAATCGCAGTCATTTGCTGCGGTGGAGTCTTTGTAGTAAACAAAGCCAAGTGCCACCTTCCCTCCCTCCCCTGAGCAAACCAGCGTTTCAGAGCCAGAGCTTTTAAAGCTCAAAGCTGTGCAGAGTCAATTAGGACTTGAATAGAGCCTCGGAGCAGTGGGGCTCCTGGTTTTTGGAAAGTAAGCAGAAGATGAGGCGCTAACCTTAACCATTCAGTAGCTGAAATAGTGCTGCTGTGGTTCCCACATGCAAAACAAAAGGACTAATAAAATAATGCCAGCTGCCTGTTGGGGTTAGAGGGCTTGAAAATGAGGGAGCACAAGATTTGTAATATAAGTCCTATAATTGTCTGGAATGGAAAACCCTTCAGTAGCTAAGGGTGTTTTAATCTGTGTGCAGTTTCCTGGCACGATGTGTGAACTAGGAAGGTTTCCAGACCTGTTCCACATCAATTCAATATTTCTGTGCACTCTGTTCTTTTAACCCTTAGTGCTTTTCTGCATCCCAGAAGGTTCAATTCTTCCTGCTTAAGAGACCAGTGGTTGTTTGCTGTCAGGTGGGAAGGACTTTAGGTTCCCCATCACCACCACCTTCCAGTCTCTTTTCAGAAGGCTTGAAGAGATATTCAGTGGGTGAAATGATGGCACTTGAAGGAAGAGCCTCTAACACAGCTCTACTTATAGCAGGGGGTCTCTAAAATCCATCTAGATGGCTAATAAGGAGCCATTTAACTAAAGAATTGGTCTACAGACAAATCTTCTATTTTCCTACGGTTTGAAAAGGCTGGTCTTGCTGTTTCTGTTGACATACAATTTTATATTGCAGTGCCTAATTTATCCCCAGAATGAGAGCCTATGGAAATGGCCTCTGATTGCAGAGCACTTTTAAAAATACCTTTAAAAATACCAAACTGAGCACATCTTTAAGATTACAGGGAGCTTCATCTTGAGTAGTAAATTGTTGTGAATTGGGGGAGAGAGGAACAGATGGGGGACTGTGCTTTATTTAAAGAATGACCCTCTGCATACCCAGCCTTGTGTAGGAGGGAAAGGGCTTTTTGAAAAGCCAAATACCAAGATTGTGACTCTCTTGCTGGGTTCTTGTGTGCAATTTTCAGGCAGGGCTGGCTGGCACTTAGATTCAGAGGAAGGGAAAGGAGAGTGGCCCTCCAGGAAGAACATGAGGTTCTCAATAGGCTGTGTTGTTAAAATGTGGAGTATGTCTGCTCCTGAAACAGCATCGCTGGTATCTGTCATCATCCGTTCTTCCAGGCTGAGAGCTGAGTGCATCGTACTGCTGGCAGGGGGGAGATGTGCTCCGACATTAAAAGCATTCTTGGAGTTAAAATCAGAGGAAAATGCAAAATACCCGCATGCACTAAGTGTTGGTGGGAAAGAAAACAGCTGGGAGGCATAATGGCAATTCTGTGCCCGAAGCTGGAAGAGGTCTAATGAAAGTGGTCTAACAAACAGGGACAGCTTCGGGGTGAGGACTTGAGTTAGAGCCCAGCTACTTGGTGAAGGTACCACATCCAGGAACTGCCACCACTACATCCCAAAAGCCTTCTCCAAACTCTCGGGGAGGGTGGAATCCTTGCAGAGAGTCCTGTGTTCTGACAGCAGCAGAGGACAGTGGTGTTACCTGGGTTCATGTCAGTTACACAGAGTGTGCAGGGGAGGTTCACGAAGCAAAGAGCTTCCCTGGACTCACCTGTCTCTTCAGTGCTGTTTGTCTCATCCCCCTGGAAATATTCCCTCTGTGCTGGAGCTGTGTTCCAGACCTCACTTGTTTGGAGATGCACCTGAGCTTGACCCACAGGCAGGTGTGTGGGTGACAGCAGAAGGTCATACGGTTTTCCACGACTTCTGTCCTTGCTGTGTCTATTGAATCCAATTCATCAGGTACCTCCTGCACAGCCTATCTCATTAATGCTTTCTTGGTGGCAATCTAAAAGGAATTGCAAAGCCTTGCTTGAACTGTACAGTACAACATGCTACCCTTGAGCAGGATTGGATCGACATCCTTGACTGAACAGGGAGGTAGCAGGCACAAGGACAGCAGTGTAAAGTCTTCCCTGGTGTTACCAGGGGGAGGAAAGGGTGGCCTGACACTCTCAGTGAAGGCCATTGCTAAGAGAAGGTAGTTCAGTTCTGTACAGTATATTCAGTTCTGCCTCAGGGATCAAGGGGAGCAGCTTGCATTAAGAAAGGATGGAGGGTCAGCACAGATGGGGCCTGAACCAAACTGACTCCTTCTTGTGAAGTCAGCTTTGTCCGTCAGTGTGACAGGCAGAGCTCTCTCGTTGCTAATAATAAAAGTGATGCTTTTCTAGACAGTGGAAAACAACTGCCCTGAGAGGGACTTTCCTGCAAAGCCAAGCGCCAGACACCCAGCTAAGGACCTTCTGCCCCTCAGGGCGCACCAGAGCTTGAACAAGGCACTTGTCTCTGTGTGCGAAGAGCCCAGATGGCAAAGTCAATAGTCGGGAACAGCCATAATTGACTTTCTCTTCCTTTCAGATTTTACGCTCGTGATTCTGGCCTGCTGAAGTTTGAGATCCAGGCAGGGCTCCTGGGGCGCCCCATCAATCACACGGTGCGGCGCCTGGTCGCCTTCACCTTCCACCCCTTCGAGCCCTTCGCCATCTCGGTGCAGCGCACCAACGCCGAGTACGTGGTGAACTTCCACATGAGGCACAGCTGCACCTAGGGGGCACCTAGGGTGCCTTGGGGCCGCTCTCCTTGGCCCTGCCATGGGCACACCAAAGCCGGACACTCGCACCTTCTGGGAAACCAAACCTTCGCTCGTGGAAAGAAGCCTCACCTGGGAGCTCCTACCAGCGACATCTCGCAGGGCCCTCAGCCTCAGCTGTGGAAAGCTGATCCACCCCAGTTATGGGGGTGGAATGCTTCTTCTGACCCTGTTTGTACTGTGGAGATCCCCTTGCATTAAGTGCTACTGTCCTTCCCTCTTCCTGTTGATGAACAAAGCATAGCTGAGGTTCCTTGCCTGGTTTCCCAGAGGCATGGCTGTTTTCTATCCTGTGGTGGGTCTTAGGATGGCAGAGATGGAGCTTTGCATCACACTTGTGGAGCACTCCCTTCTGCACTGGTGCTCTCCTACCTTGTTGGACAAATGGCCTGTCACAGAGAGAAGGGATGGGAGCCATGGGGAGGGCTTGGATGCAGCTACCCCTGTTTGCATCTTCAGAATTGCTAGGGAAATGAGACCCTGCTCTCGTCCACACAATCTACTCACGTCATTTTAATATGCAAGATGTCAGGAAAAAAAAGGTGTGGGAGATCACTACAGTTGAGAGACATGAGGTGTGTTCCTGACTCTTATGCAAGTCACTTAATCTTTGTGCCTTAGTATCGTAAAAGCTCCCAAGGGAGAGGTGGTGTTACACCAGCAGGCCAGGGCAGCTGGTTGTGTCTGTAACGCACAAGGAGGTGGGTGCAGGAGGAAGATGGGTGTCTGGGAAGGGTGTGGGGAGCAACAGCAGCTCCTTGGTCATGTCAGAAGAACTTTTCTGCAGCACGGGGTTAATCCTCACAGCCTTCTGCAGGTTCTGCTGCTGAGGGAGACCCAGCAGCTGGCACCCTCTGGTGTGTTGTAGTACCAGCGTGGAAAAGTAGCAGGATTTGCCCAGGAAGAAGGGTGGAGACCTGAATTCATGTTCACTGCTGTGGGTGGGCAGTTTGGAGATGAACTTGTTGACTTAGGTTGCTTACCTCTGTCTGTTTGATACACTGTTCTCTGTGAGAACCCAGATGCTGTTTCCAGGCTTCAGAGCACAGCTGGCCAGTGTGTCAGTGTTGGCTGGACCATGGCAGTATTTGTGCTGCTGATAAATTAAGCTCCTGGGTGTAATTACCTGCCGCTGTGGGCTGGTGAGGATGCTGGCCTGCCCTTCCCTCTTAAAAATGGAGTTTTTGGTTGTAGGCCAGCATTTAGGAGTTTTTACATGAGGGCTGGTTTACGACTGCTGCCAGGCAGCACAACCATCCCAGCATGATAATATGTTCCATTGTGCTCCAGCTGGAGCCTGTTCTTGTCCCATTCCTTTAGCAGGTTCACTGGGGGAAATAGAAAATTGGTGCTAATACACAGGAGACCCTCTCCATTAAAGGACCCTGTAGGTGTCTTGACTGGACCAAAATGAGCTGTGGGTGATGTGTTGTGGCCGCATGCCTTTAAAGAGGAGTGTTGGAGTCATACTTTCTTTTTGCTGGTGCGCCAGAGAAGAGCTGTATGGGTGGGGGTGCCTGCTCATAGTGTGAGTGGTGGACCTCAAAATTAAGGGTGTCCTGGGGTCCTTGAATCAGCCTTTGCTCTCTGCCTCACCATACTTCTCTTCTGGCCTTGCTAAACATATTTCTAGGGAAGACATCGCATTTCACTGCTCTTTTCCTGTTGTTTGCACTGTTGGTGTCTCAGGTCTGTCAGGAGTGCCGGTGAGTCAGGAGACTGCTCACAGAGGAGGTGTCAGTGCATTAGCTGCAGGTTCCTCTCATCTAATAACACTATTTGTCAAGGTTTTCGGGTTTTATCCTGTGGTCTGTTCCTCAAACATTCAGTTAAAGCTCCAAGTGGAGAATCGTTTGCACACTGTAGATGATGGATTTATCTCCCTCTGCACCACTCTCACAGCTCGCACTTCAGTGTGAGACTTTTCCACCCCCCCCAGCAAAGCTTCCAGCAGCTCCGTCTGAGACTGTTTACTCCTTGGTGTCACAGCCTTGAGAAGTCAGTGCTTACTAAATTTGCTATCCATTGACATATCAGTTGAGTCTCCATTGAGACTCTTTTTTCAGTGGCAAAAATATAAAATTCAGCATTTCTGTAGTAGGGACTTTGGCCAAATCCAGGCTGTCCTGTGTGAAGCAGAGAGTGTGGCACGGATTATTGGACTTGGGGCTGAGAAAGAGATCTGTTCTTAGCTCTGCCATTAAATTCTGAGGCTGGGGGCAAATCTCTTCCTGCTCCAGCTGGTGTTTTCTTCTCTGTAAATGAGGCCAAAAACATATTTTCAGCTTTTGTAAAACACTTTGAGATTCATGGATAAAAAGTGCTGGATAAGTGCTAAGTATTTTCTTATTATGTTTGCAGACAAACTGATCATACTGGGTACTAATTGCCTTGGAGTAGCATAGCAGATCCTCTGGTCTTGGCTGCTGCATTTTATATCAACAACAGAGTTAATTTTATTACAGAAATGTATGGAAAGAAAAGTCTCTCATGCTTGAAATTTTGATGCATTTATTTAAGAAACAAAACGTGTGTGTGGTGGGGAGGGTGGGAGAAAAGGGGAGATATTTTCTACCTGATATTTTTCCTAGGTTGGGGTAAAGATTTGTTAGCAACACAGGACAAAAACAGAATAAACAGAATTTGCTTTAAGAGTCTGATTTATTGTCTTTGCCTTCCAAAAATCTGAATGGTATAGATGGGAATTCTTTCTGTAAGAAGAGATGGGCAGGAGTGTGCCTTGGACTGTGCAGACGTATCACATGGGAGCTTGCTGCCTCTTCTCTGCACTTGGAGTACAAGTGTGCTTAAGAATGTTCCCACCTGAGGCATTTCTGTAGTTCCTGCAGAAATTTTTCCCTGACAAATTCTTGTCTATGTGAACTAATGCCAGGAGAGGAATTCTTGGTTACATTTTGTATATTATTACTGGCCCAGCTTGTATTCAGGCACTCTTCCGTTATTCCATTTACAGCATTTATCTAACCTTTTGGTCATTTTCTGCATAATCAAGGGATGAAAACTTGTTGTGGTTTAAGCCCAGCTGGGAACTCAGCCCCACAGAGCCACATGCTCACTCCCTCACCAGTGGGACTGGGGAGGGAATTGGGTAAGTAAAAGTGAGAAGACTTGTGGGTTGAGATAAACACTGATTAATGGGTAAAGCAAAAGCCACATGCAAGCAAAGCAAAACAAGGAATTAATTCACACTTCACATGGTCTGGCAGGTATTTGGCCATCTCCAGGAAAGCAGAGTTCCATCCTTTGTAACTGCCCCAGCCAAAACCAGCACAAAGCTGAACACACCTTGCTTGGCAGAGCAGCCACTGCTTTTAGGTTGGGCTGAGGCACTCAGGTTTTCCATGTGCTGCTCCCTGCCTCTTTGCAGAACAGTCTGGCTGAGAACTCTGCAGCATTCCTGTTTATGTTAGTTCCTCTAACCATCTGCATCTGGAGCATGAAGGTGATTTTCCTTTGAAGCTTTCCTCCATTTCTCAGATGCTTTCCTATGCAGACCTTGAGCACGCCAGAAAGCTCTTGAGCCCATGGCTTTTCAGGTAGGCACTAAGGGACAAGGAGACGCTTGAGCTGGAAACCGTGTTTGACTGGCAGCAAAATCCCATCTTTTGTCACTTTTTGTGCTGCCTTTGCTTTAAGAAAAAAAAAAAGTAGTGAAAGCAGGACAGTTGCATTATTTCTCATATAAAAGGCGTTAGACAGCAAGGCACAGAAATTCCATTAGAGTCAAACGTATGGATACATTTAAAATGTGTCCCTACTAAAGACTCCTATCAATTAACCTTCCGGTGCTCATGATTTAGCTGCCTGTGTGTACTGACAGGACCTTCCTTTTTCTCAGGTGCTGCATCTATTAAGCTCTTCCCTTGGTCTTTTTGACCCAGCTAGAAGAATCAGATTTCTGATACTTTAAGAAATTTCTTTGTTTTTCTTCTTCATGATCTGTCTTGCTGCTTTTCTGCTGGCTTTTCCTGCAAGGATCTCTCAGGGCTGCAGGCAGAGAGGTGGTAAAGGGATAGCAATGAGACAAAACTGCCTGTTGTCCTTCTGTGAGCCTTCATCAGAATAGGTGCACACTGCAGAGCAAATGATGTCCTGTGGATAACGAGACAGGATTTTGTGGATTTACTTTGTCCTTACTACGCAAGTTCCAGAGTCTGTGTCATTGATGTGCCTGAATCTTGTGCTTCCCTGTCTTGTTACATGGTTGTAAAAGCTTTTCTGGTCAAATACTCCTCAGGAGGAGGGAATGGTGAAATGGCTTTTTATTTTTTTATTGTTTTCCTTGCTCCAGGGCTGTGGGGGCTGTGGGCTGAGCTGTGCAGTGCAGTTCCAGCCTGGTGCTGGCTCAGGCAGTCCCAGCCCCTGCTAGAGCTGTTTGCTGGCCAAGGTCTGCTTTGACTTTGTTTCTCTTGGGGAAGAGCTGTACTTACTGTGTAAGGAAATGAGTTCTCAGAAAAATATTGATGTGGGAAAAACACTGAATGGCACCTTTTTTTTTTCTTTTAATGATGTTTTGACATAAAAATACTGGAGTTTTAAACTAGCAATCTGGAGACTGGTAATTCATGGCCGACTGCTGTAGTCTTACGTGTGAGGAGAACTGGAAAGAGACACATTGCTCTTGGTTCTGGCCACTCAGGGCTGTGCTGCAGCATCTGGGTAACATGTGGGTCCTCACTTGATCAGTGAGTTGAGGACAGTTATGGAGGAATGTGATGGGATGGCTCATGGATGCCCAGGGCCCTTGGATAACACTACCAGGTCCCCAGCATTCACTGCATTCTGCTTTGTCCAGGAATGAACTGGAGCCTTTGGAGGAGTTTATTTTCTGTGGATGACAAAACTACTTTGAGTTCAGTCTTTTTAAAGCCAAGAACACGTTATTTCTACTTTCCATGTCTGTCTTCTTTCCTTCTGCCCAGCAGCTTTGCAAAATGCAGTCCAGAGCAGGCCTGGCTTTGCCCAGAGGACTCCCTAAGCCCCTGTTCTGGCAGTGAATCATTCCCTCTGAAAGCTACTCTTCCACAAGTTCATCCTTCTCTCTGCCAGTGTCCTTCCTCTATCCAGGTGTGCTGATGCAACAGCATCAGGTAGGGAGGCAGAAGGGTGTGAGAGGGGTCAGGTGGCTGAGCACACTGTCACTGTCCCAGTGCCTGACAGGGCAGCAGCTTCTGGTTCCCTGGGATGGGGCAGGTGAGGGTGCCCTGGCAGCGCTGACATCCGGCCCTGGGCTGGAGCCCTGCCAGCCTGGGGCTGCTGGAGCTGGGATGTGTGGGACCGGTTGCTTAAGGGGCTTGGAGGGGTGGGAAGCAGGCAGGTGGCAGGGAAGCCCTGCCAGGGCCATCTGGTTGCTGTTGGACGTGATTTTAGGGTGTTGTTAAGAGCAGTGGGCAGCGCTGCATCCCTGCGAGTGCCCGCTCGCTGCCGCTCAGCTGGTCATTTGATAGCTGCTCGGTGCTCTTGGGAGGCCTAAAATGGAGCAGTGCCGGATTAGATGTACCCAGTGCCCTTGGTGAGCTCCGGGGAGATACGATCCTCGCCCTCCCGCCTCCGACCTGCTGGCGCCCAGTGCTGTCGCCACAGCAACGGGGAGAGGCAGCCCATCCGCATGGAAACGGCCTTGCTGTGCCCGCCAGCCGACTCGGGAAAGCGGTGCAGATGGCGAGCTTGGAAAGGTGAGGGGCACCAGCCCCTCTGTGCCGACCAGCAGGGAGCCTTGGCCTGAGCTCGGGGTTGAACACACATGCTGTGGGTTACTGCAGTGCTGGCGCTGTCCCTGTGTGTGGGACTCCCATCCCAAAACACAGGCATTGCCCCCAGTGCAGAGCCAGCACGTGCTCCGTTGTCTCTGACTGTGATGGATAATTTTCATTGCTGCTGCCCTATTTTTTTTGGGGCTGGTCCTGAAGTCAGATTATCTGTGCTGATACCTGCAGCAGCATAGGTAGGTCACTGGTTCACCCCTGACCGGTTAGTACTTAATGCTTGTAAAATCCCTCTTTGTAAGGAAGAAGGAGCAACTGGCAGCTAAACAGGGTCTCCTGTAACATAGGACAGACAAGTGTCATCTCATCAGCATGATTGTGCAGTGCAGCCTGTCTGGCTTTGGGCAGCAAAGTCTGAGTTAATCCTCATCCTGTCTCCTACCCCTTAAATCCCCCATTGGCTGCTTCCTGAGAGGGCTCAGGTCTGAAGGTGATGTTGGTGCTGATAAGGGCTGGGGAGAGCAGCTCTGCTGTGCAGCTGCTTGTGGCCAAACAGGGTTTGTTCCAGTTTTACACTGGCCCTTTGTGTCTCTTGGCTGCAGGATCACTTGGAAGGGGATCTCCCTAGCCAGCATCACTTCTTTGGATGGATTTTGGTAAACGGGGCTGGTTTTACAACCATGTCCAGGGAGAGATTGTCACAGAGTATCTCCTAGTGCTGGAGAAAGCTGCTTTCCAGCTTTACTGAGAAGTCCACAGGACTGGACAGTCTAAATTTGCATTTCTTGGTCAGTTTGACCCTGGCAGCTCAGGAATTTGCTATTTCTGTGTATTTGGCAGGAGCAAAACAAAAGGCAGTGCCCAGCTCTGGCCAAGGGGCTGTGTTAGAGCCTGGCTGGCAATGAGGAGAGCAAGTTGTGTGCCTGCAGGCTGGTGCATGAAGAGATGAGTCCTATTTCACCTCACCTTGGGACCTGCAGAAGGGGCAGAGGATGGGAGACAGGTGGGTAAAATATGCCACTCTCCTGCCTGGAGCACCAAGTTTTATTTGTTACTTGGAGCCCTGTGTGGGTGTGAAGCCTGGCCTGCTGCTGTTTAGAAGAGCCCCTTATGCCCAGTCCCTTTTCCCTTCTGCTTATATTTTTTAGGTAAACAAGTGGTGAGGTTGCTGCTAGAAGCAGCTCTCCCAAGAAATGGCTGTTAGGGCTCCAGAGCTGCTGAGATGTCTGGGTCCAGGTGCACAGCCTCCGCTTTCAGTAGATGTGGGCATAGGTGGAGAGTTATGGACTATGGAGAAATTAGAGGACCCTGCCAAGTGGCACTAGTGCAGGGGAAGCTTGGAGAACTCAGCAGAGGAGGTGTGAGTGGTTTCAAAAAAACGAAATAGCATCGAGGCTTGGCTCCCCTCTACATCTCCCCAAGAGGAGCCTGCAGGCCTGCTTCACCATCAGTCTGGGGACTTGGATGCTCTTAGGCTGTTCATTAGTAAAACCGCTGAGCAGTTCCTGCTGCCATCGAGTACCCATTAATGCTCTTCAGGGAGAGGAGAGCATGGGGAAAGCACAAAAACAATCTGAGGGCCCTTCATCTCTTTTTGGTCTGAGAGGTCATGGGCTGGGGTTGGAGGGGAAGAGGAGCCAGGTGGGGATGCCAGGCACGAAAGCTGCACCGTGATTATCTGCCGAAGTCTGAGTACAAAAACATAACCTGATTTGAGCTTTTACTTCTTCAAGACTCCCGGGGGTGCTTTAGGGTAGTAAACACCTACTCAGTGACTTGCTTCGTGCACATCTCGAGCCAGGTATTGCCACACCAGAGGGAAAGCCAGCAAAACCTGCACAGATGTCTTTAACAGCTGCAGCCGGGCTGCTGTAAGCCACCCCTGCTGCTACAGTTTATTGGCACTGCAGTCTCTGTCCCTTCTCCCCCTTCTCCTTGCCTGCTTGTGTGTACAGTCAGCTGTTAAAGGACACTGACATCACTTAACAGTTTAATTGAATCTCACAAAGGGATCCAAATTGGCTGCCTGACTCTTGTCACTGAGATGCTCATGGAAGAAATAGTAAATCACCAATTCAGCAGATAAAGCTGCAGCTCTGGGTAGAAAGTCCTTGTTGCTGGGGATTAGGAAGTAATTCCTCTTTGCAGAATAACACACTGTTAGGGAGATGGCTGAGGGCTATTTTTCCAGGCCACCAGGTGCCATCCCTGTCCAAGGGAAGGGTAACTAAGTTAGACTAACTCCCCAAGGTGGTGTGGCACTCAGTAAGGGGTAAACAGACCTGAGGCAGCATTTTATCTGTAAGTCAGGAGACTCTTCTGTGTTTTACACAGGGATATACAGGGATACAATGGAGAGAGGTCCACGTGACCATTTATTTAGAATGGAAGGCAGAATTCCAGGAAAGGCCAGGGTTGAACCAGGATGAAGCTTTGCAGCCAGTAGCAATTTCTGAGATTGTTTCACAGAAAAAGTCATCTTCGAGTGTAGGGAATCAAAAGTTAGGAGGGAACGGAGAGAGAAATGTCCAGAAACAATAGGGAAGCCCAGAGGGAGAGGATATGACCCTAATGAGAGTGCTAATGCTGTGGCCATGCTACTGACAAATAAAGTAATTGCTGCTCAGGAGGAATGTGAGCCAGTAGAAAACAGCTTTCCACCCAGATGCCAAGAAAAGCAATTACAACTCGTAAACACCAGCGTCTGACTAAAACCAGGTCCTTAATTAATAGTTTAATTTGAAGGGTAAGGAAATCGTTAAGCACTATTGGTGTCTATTAATTCCCTGCAGCACGAACCACAATAGAGTTTTAAGCCTTCTTCCACTGTAGTGTGCAGGAAGGAGCACCCGAGCCCTTGCTTTGTGTAGCTGTGCTCCCTCACCTCACTGACTGCCCCAGAGGCCCGGGATGTGCTGCAGGATAAACAGCTCAGACTGTGCACTACGTTAGCACATGGCTTTGGGAGTGCTCCATCAGGGCAGGAGAGAAGGTGGGTGGAAAATGTGATTTCAGTAAAAACCTGTACACCTGAAGTACTGTGCCGGGGAGCTCAGAGCACAGGGAGCTGGGGGTCTGAAGATTTGCATCACACTGTACAGATCCCAGCCACTGAGCCATGGAGAACAGTGTCAGGCTCTTCTGTCCAGTGCAGAGGGTGTTACAAGACTGTCAGTCAAAGGAAGAAGTAGGGGTAGCTATCAGAAATAGGCAGGGAAGGGGGGACATAAAGCTTCCCACTGTATAAGCAGTGGTGATGCACTGCCAGAGTTCCTAAAACCTTCACAAACACCCAGAAACCAAGAGTGTTAAGGAGTGGCCTTTAGAGAGGACACAGCCTTGATTTTAAGCCTGAGTAAGACAAAGATTTATTCTTGTTTTCTGACTCCTGATTCACCCACATACTCTTCCCTGATTCCAGAAGGACCACCGATCTCTTCACAGTCTTACTTTTCAATTTGTTCTACCATCTTCTCAATACCTGGGCACCTCTGCATTGATGCAATGAACATGCTGTAGTGGAGAACAGCAGTGTTTGGTTTTCTGTGTGTTAGACAAGCCTGCCAGCACAGCCCGGGGCCCTTCCTTTGACAAGCTGGTTGCTGTGCTGGGCACAGACACCAGCTCAGCCCTGCTGTAAGCACATCACACACCCCTGCCCCAGCCAGCTGCCTGCATACTCAGAGAGTTCATCTTGGCAGTTTACGGCGGACCTGCTATCTTCTTCTTAAAAAGCAGAATATTAAGTCCCTAGTGCAGCTGTATTTCTAGAGTGAGGGGGAAACTCTTCTAGTGTGTCAAGCATCTATGGAAGAGCCTCTCTTCTTCACTGGTAAATCTGTGACAGCTCAAGGAACTTCCCTTTAAGATCACCTACCCTCCCTTCAAATTCAGAGAGCTGGACTAAAGTAGATTTGCCTGAATCTTGTTTTCTCCTGTCAAATGCAATTCAGGCTTTTCTAAGCAGAGTGATTTCTTTCAAAACCTGCCACTCAGCCCCATCAAGGAGGTTCACTGCCTTGTTGCTATGGCACCCTTTCTCTAAAGACAGAGAAAATAGTTAACTATGCAATTTAAGAAACTACAGAGGAATGACAGACGGAGAAATAATAGAAAGGAAGATTCTGCATTTGCAATAGAACTGCTGGCTGCTCTAAAATACACCATGTTTACAAGTGAAGTACTTGCCCAGAGCACACTGGATAGGGCCAGGGCTTCTCTGGCAGCAGGGATTTCACCGAGATGCCCTTTGCTAGGCACTGTGCCCCTGCCATCCAGCAAATCAATCCTGCAGTCAGTTATTGCTGTTACCTTCCCTGCTTAATGCTCCTGACATATTTCCTCGGCAGAAATTCTGGATGGAGCTGGGACAGCGATAATACATCACAGACACACAACAAGCTCCTGCTGCTTGTGGATACACAGAGGTACAGTTCAAGACTTAAGTGCTTTGTATCTCCTTGGCAGCATTTCATTATTCCTTGGGCCTACTAACCCCTGCTTGCGTTCCCCAGGACCCCGGAAAATCCAGTTTGTGGTGCACAAGGCAGGGCCAAAGAGACTGCAAGCATCAAACCTGGCAAGATCCCAGCAGCCCCTTTAGAAAGAGTGGTGCTTTCCTTTGCCAAGAGCAGTGGCAGGTCAGTACAGCTTGGGTGAAACAAAGCACTGCAACAGATCTTTGCCAGGAATGGATCGAGGCTGGTGCTCTGTGAACAGCTGCCTCTCATAGGGCACAGGGGGAAGGAAAGAGTTACCCCATGCCTTGTTTCCCAATGTGAGCAGTGAGACAAAGAGGGAAGGAAGATGACCTGACCCCGTGCAGTTGTTTACTACAAATGACTACAAGGAGATCGAGATCTCAGGCTCTCCTGCCTCACAAGGGCACTAATGGCATGGAGGGCTAGACAAGAGCCACATATGGTGGTAAGAGGAAGAAAGCAGTCAAAAGGCAGTAACAAGCCAAAATACTTCTGGAAACACAGCAGGAATGGCTGTTAAAAGACCAACATTTTAATCAACAAACTTCATAGGCAAGAGGCTTCCTACTAAGGAAATACACGGATTCCTGCTTTCACCAGCAGCTTCTACCTCCTGCATTTTTAAGGCTCAGCATGGTCTCTCCAAGCTTCCCTCAACAAGTATTTCACGGGAGGGTGGCATTCCAGCATCTGTCACAAAGGCAACAACGTTCAACTCAGTCCCTGCTGAGGTGATGTTGAAAGCTGCGTGTCCCTTGCACTGCCCCTCACACTCTCCTGGCTTTCCGTGGGCGGCAGCCGTTGTGGGGGACAGGGCTGTTGTCGGTGATGGAGATGATCTCCAAACCTCCCATCGTCAGCCCCTTGATGGCAGCCTGCAACCAGACAGCAGATGACAGTTACCAACACACAGAGCAGCAGAGAAGGGAAAAACCTCATGGCAAAACAGTTTCATCTCCCTGAAAATCAACTTTCATTTTTCCAATGCTTCTCACTTTGTAATTCTTAAAAATAAGTAACTCATATCAGAAAACCCAGTTTAAACTTACCTGCTCTCGTCCTTTCTTGAGATTCCCATTAATTTTCCTACTTTAGCCAAAGAGGTCCCAAAGACAGCTTTTATTGTACCTCCAAAATGGTATTACTCTAAAATTCTAATGACTAAAAATTCTTTACTGGGCACTTGGGTGACGAATCCTTTATACCAGCTTCAGAAAAAACAAGTTAAGTGAGACCAGGCTGAGTTTAGAAAATATCCATGATAGCTAAGAAAATAAAGTATGGAAAAGAAACTCCAGCACCTACTTTGCGTCCTGGTCCCAGTCCTTTCACCATGACTCGCACGTGCAATACACCTTTCCCACGTGCTTTCTGTGAAAGAACAACTGGTTAGTGTTCTCTCTGACAGAAACTCTGGCTCCCCTGGTGTCTTTCATTTTCATAACAGTATTTAAATAAAAACAAAGATTAGGTAGTAATGGATACAGATGACATATATGGGGATTATTGCAGAGACACTAAGAGCAAAGGAAGCTGCGGTATGGCCATGGCAGTTCAAGAGAAATTCTGTGCTAGACTGTCAGCTCTGCACACAGAGAAAGCTCTCAAATCAAACTATCTCTGACCTAAAGCCAGGGCAGAAAAGGACATATCCACAGATACGTGACTGAAGTGGCAAGGGACTAACAAGGACTAACTCTAAGCTGTTTTCCCTTCTCTTGGGTGGCGACTTCTTCCCTGTGAACAGCAGATTCTTTCTGGAGGGTAAATGAGAAGAGCAGGCAAGCTTTAGATTTGCTGTGCGGGAGTCCACACCTCCAGTACAAAAATTCTAGGGGCTTGCAAATTGGAAATGAAGAACTGCTGTAGAGCACAGCCCTGCTGCCACCACGTGGAGGGAGTTCCTCTGGCTCTCTTTGTCATTGTGTTCTGGTGCAATTAACGTACTAACTACCTCAACAGTGACAGAATAAATCTGTCCAAGCACAGCTACGCAGCTATTATGAGGCTCCAACGAGCACAGATTAATAGTGAAGATGTTCTTATATCCCTCTGAGTCAACCAGAATAAGCTGTTGGCCAGCAGTGGCACTAAACTCCTCTGGCATGAAAGGCTGGAATGAGTTTCACCTAATTTAGGATAAAGATTTTCAGTTTAACCTTGCCTCATTCTGCTGTAATGAGAACCGTGACACAGCCAGCCTCATCTCCTCTACCTGGACGTCCAGATGGGTTTTTTTAGAAAGAGTTACAATAAACCATATGCAGCTAGAAACTACAGGTGCAAGAACATCACTTTCTCTGACTGGAACTGCTGGCTGGAGCTCAGTTCTGTGGCAGAGAGCAGGCATGAAACATCCAGACAGTAACTACAGCTACTTCTCAGTCCCTTACTGGAACTGCTGCTGATTCAGGGGCTACATTCCCCAAATGACTGAGAAATATTCACTTAGGAAAACAGGAGGCTGTGCAGACCAGTGCTAGGAAAGGACAGGCTCCAAGTTACAATCACACATTTCCGATCACAACCTGCACAAGTCTGCTAACGTTGGGAGCACTTCTAAAAGCTGTTTCAAACAGACTTTGTGTGCAAATGAAATGTGGCGCTGCTCCAGCACCAGGGAACAGCTCTGGAGTGCTGCCTGCGAGCCAGGCCTGTGCTCAGGTACGGGGGCAGGCAGTCAGTGCTCCCCTCTGGAGGAGGGACTCGCAGCTGGGGACTCACCACGGCTGCTGCCATGGCTGCAGTCTGTGCTGCGATGGCAGTGCCCTTCTTGGCGTTCTGGAAGCCCTCGGTGCCGCAGGACGTGCGGGACAACGGCTGGTTGTCAAAGCTGACCACCTGGATGTGGGTGCTGCGGAAGGACAGGGGCAAAGGGCAGAAGAAAGCTGAATACAGCTTTATTCTCCAGTTTCTCACTCACCTTACTGGCATAGCTGACTGCAGGACTTCTGTCTCCCTTTCAAAGTATCTCACTTAAACCCACTGCAGAGACCACCCAGCACTGACCTTCTGGTCACCTTGCAGACCCAGGCAGAACCTTTCTGGAAAAGGTGTGCTTTATATCTAAGCACAGACCCCAGACCCTCAGACCCCACTCGGCCCTTTTAGACCTGCCTCTCACTGCACTTGATCTCTTCTATAAAAAAAAAAAAAAGGCACAAAACACTTCTAGAACCTTAAAGTGCCTTACTCAGCAACATATCAAGGGAGGAATCACTGATGAAACACAACTGCCTCTCATGGAGAATATAGTAATTTTTTCAACATCCGTACAGAGACAGTGCAAGAGCAGTGGGCTAGAAGGAACCTGCTGTTAGAACTATCAGCATCAGGTTATTCATATCAGAATGTAATAAAAATGTATAAAAACAATCTCATTGCTTTGAAGACACTCCAAGGACAGTTATGCTCCCTGAACGTAAGGTTCAAATCACTATTATCTCCCCAGCCACGAACACCACTCCCTGTTTTTCTCTGAGCCTTTAGATCAAAATTATGACAGGCCAAACCCCGGATTCTAAGCTTTTATTTCACACGAGAGCAGGAATGGAGCAGCTCATTTGCTTACTTGTTGTACGTTGCTTTGATGTGAGCTATTGGGACCTCTTCATACACCTTGCCGTCCCATCGCATGGAGTTCCTCTGCAGGATTAATGAGCTGAGGAGCAAAATGGGAGTTATCAGGCCTCGCTCTTTAAATATGACAAAGTTTCCTTTCATATCGGGAAATAAAGAAAGAAGGGATCAGGCCTCCGAAAAACGCAAGCTGCGTTTCTGATTGAGTCAAGTGGCTCCCTCCCCTTCCTCGGCTGAAAACCCACCGAAGGCGATAAAACCTCGCAGCAAGCGGCAGATGGCAGCGCCCTCCCGGCGCGGCCTGGCCTCGGCTCTCACCTCTGCTCGGTCGCGCTCTGCTTCTCCGTCTCCTTGGNCGGCCGCGGGCGGCCGGCGGCGCTCGCTGGGTTTGTAGCGCTGCCGCGCCGCGCCCGTGGAGGCTCTTTGGGGCGATGTGCTTGTTGAGGCTTCCCCGAATCACGCAGCCTCTGGAAAAGGTGGAGGAGGAGATGGCGGCGCTCATGCAGCAGGTAGAGGGGAGGGTGTTCGTGTGGCTGCCTGGGGGTGTTGGTGGCGAAACGGCGCCCTCAGGCATGAGGGGAGAGGAACATCAGGGGCTGGTGCCCTTGCCCACCGTCTGTGATGTTGCTCCCCGAGTGCTCTGCGATTTGCACCACATCTCGTGGGGGTTGGTGCTGTTCCCAAGGGCTTTCTCCATGGTGTTGGTGTCCCCGTCGCACGCTGCTGCTNGGTGCGGAGCCCGCGGCACAGGGCGGCGGCGCAGGCCCTGGGGGAGAAACCGCCGGTCAGCGCGGGGGAACCGGGTCTAGCGAGAGAGGGAAACCCCCAGCGGCCACCCCGCGGCGAAGGGAGCCCTCCCCGCTGTCCCCTCGCTGTCCCCTCNACGGCGCCCTCAGGCATGAGGGGAGAGGAACATCAGGGGCTGGTGCCCTTGCCCACCGTCTGTGATGTTGCTCCCCGAGTGCTCTGCGATTTGCACCACATCTCGTGGGGGTTGGTGCTGTTCCCAAGGGCTTTCTCCATGGTGTTGGTGTCCCCGTCGCACGCTGCTGCTGCTGCAAGCAGGGAAGCCCTGCTCGAACTCAGGAAATTCCCATTGCCTTAGGTTTCCTGAGTTGGAAATAATTTAATTCTGCTTGCTAGAACCTGTAGTGCTTGTGGCTTAAGAATTCTTTATATTGCTCTTCTAGATAGAGCTGGAGAAGAGCCACTATTCAGATCATGAGATCCGTAAGCTGGAGGAGGAGGAGCAGCTCAAGAGGAAGAAGGAGAGCTTGTATGATGAGGATGAAGCACATGGCAAGACGGTCATCCTGACTCAAGACCTGGAGGAGAAGTGGGAACAGAAGTTTCTGCAGTTCAAAGCTGCTCCGCGGATAACAGGTACAGCCTGGAGTTCGTGGTGGATGAGAAGACCTGGATTGTTTACCAGAGTGCAATTCAGTAGAAGGAAGGCATTTTTGGGTCTCTTTTCTGTTTGTTTTCAAGAGAGGCTTGCCTCTGTGGCAGCACATGTGCAATTAACTGTCTGACAGGGAAATCAGTGTTCCCATGATGCAAAAATGTGTGTGTTCACTAGGGCAAAATGATGAAAATAGATGTAGTTTCCAGACAAAAGAAGTGTTTGGTCATTTACTTCCCAAGCTCTGCTTAGTGCTGTTGTTGATTTTTGTGAATGTGCAGATCCAGTTTGCTTCTTATAGAGTCCTTCTGGAAAGGAAAACAGCAGCTGAATCCTGCCATGACTTCCAGAGTGACTGAGAGCTTTCCTGTCTAGAGTTTTGTTTTATTCCATGTATCCACATTTGTGTATTGTTGCTGGGTGTGAGGCACAGAGGGTTGGTAATCAAGGGGATCAGAGCATGCTGCCAGGAGACTTTGTTTCCAGCACGTGTTGGTTTTTGGCAGATGCTGATAAAAGCAACGATCGAACGTCGTTGAACCGGAAGCTGGACAGCAACCTAATGCTTCTGGTGAAACAGAAAATTGGTAAGCAGGAGCTGTGGCTCCTGCCTCAAGCGGAGTGGCAGCCTGGAGAGACGCTACGGAGCACAGCTGAGCGAGCCATGGCTACGTTTTTGGGTGTGTAGCTTACCCTCCCTCTTGTTTGTCCCAGTGGTTTTCTTCCAGTGCCCTGCCTGAGAGATATTTGCCAACTGCTGTAGCGAAATCTCCCATCTGCTGGGAAAAGACATGTTATGGCAGAGGGCTGGCACACTGTGAGCTGGGATCTCTGGCTGCCAGCAGCAGCAGTGCCATGTCTGGCCGTTATGGTCTGATTTTGGGGTATCACCAGACACCCCTGAATGTCTGAGATTGCTTTGGGCTTCTCTTTCCCTCTTGTTGCCCTGTAGTAGCTTTTGTGGCAGATGGGTGATGATGGCAAACATGTGTCCTTGCTTTTCACTCAAGATTGGCAAAGCTGGATACCCTCTCCTTCCCTTCCTCCCTCTCCCACTCTGAGAGGACTCTCTGGTCTCCAAATGAGCTGTTTTTTCAGGAGAAAAAACCACAGTTTTTTCACAGTTGTCAGCATTTCTGCCAAAGGGGGAACAGTCAGTCTGAATCACATACAAGGAATGGCTTATGCTGTGTTTTTGTGATGCCGGGAGCAGTTACTGTTGCTCTGTGTTCTTACATTTTACTGTCTTTCTCTTGCATTTCTGGCTTCTTGCAGGAGGTCATATCCAAGCCAAAGTCCTGGGGAATGCGCCATTTGGGATTTACAAGTATAAATTCCCCAGGGCCATCAGAACTGAAAATAACGTGGGAGCCAAAGTCTTCTTCTTCAAAGCCTTTCTCCAGAGCAGTGATTTGTCCCAGGCAGAGCTGAAGGCAGATTACCTGTGGGTCACAAAGAAGGAGCTGGGAGATTACTTGAAGTCAGAATACCTGAAAAAAGTCAATCGATTCCTCCTGGACTTGTAAGCACTGGCCTGTGTTCCAGCAGATGGGGAAGATGTGGGATGTGGCTCCAGGGAGGAGCACAGCTGCTGCTTTGCATGGTCTATGTGTATGAGATGTTCACTTGGGCTCTGGGGGATAATTTGCCATTGCCTTATTTGCCAGTTCTCTTCACTGGCCCTGTACTGAATAAATATTAAAATCTATACTCAGAAGTGAAGCTTTCCTGAGGGATTTCTTTGCTCTTGCTGAATTCTCCTCCTCCACCTCGTCTGGAAATGCATGTTGTGATCCTTACCTCTCCCAAGAGTGTGGTTCCCTGGGGCTGTGGTACCCGGAAGGTTTGCATTCCTCTCCAGGCTCCTGGCACAGGCTCAGCCTCAAAGGGTTTCTCCTTGCTGTAACTAATGCTTGTCGCTGGTACCTGCTCTCTGATTAGAGCAGCACTGGAGGGTTATCTGTGTGTCCAGATGGGAACAGACCCTCCTGAACACCAGCCAGGGCAAGGTGGGTTTCTGGGGAGATGTAAGCAGGGATATTCACAGCTTATTAACTGCTAGCATTAGCTGGCTCTGGCCTGGAGTCTGTGATGCACAGTGGCCATTGGGGACACGGATCCATGAGGAATAGGCAGCTGCCTTCCCACTCACACTGCCTCCCTGTGAGCCTCAGGTGACAGCAACAGACACTGAAGGAGGATAACAGCAATAGCAGCTGCTCTCTGTCTGGGCTGGGAAGCTCATTTTTCCTGGGAGGAGAAGGTGCTTTAGCACTGCTGTCTGGTGGGAGAAGCCTCAAAGATGTCTCTAGGGAGTTCTTGGCTCCCATTCCCACTGCATCAGGCCAGCACTGCTAACCAGCACAGCTGAGTCTGCCTCAGGTAGCCTGACCCTCTTACCCCAATTTCTTTATTAGAAGATCTGTCCTGGGCTTACGTGGTGCTGTCTTGGCCCTCTGGGGCTGGTTCTGTTGTTGAAGGTTTTTTGTGGTTGTAAATGTTGCTGTTCAGTAGTCAAAAGTGCTGCTGGACCTCTCAGGGAATGAGCTTCCTCCAGCAGCAGGGAGAGAGGGAGGAAATAACTGTCGTTAATCATCCGGAGAGAGTTCAGCCTCCAGAGGTGGAACTGGAGATTGCTGTATGTATTTTATCAATCCTTTGGGAGCTGTTGAGCTCCAGGCCTCAAATTAAAGTTATCCTTAATCACTCTGCAGGCTGTTGGGGTGGAGGGTAGCACAGCAACCTTCTATTTTCTAATGCTGGACAGTTTGGGACCTGCAGGTTTGCCATAAATTACCAACAAAACTTGGTTCCTGGAAGCATCTTCACAGGCCTGGCAAGGAGGCTGAGTCTGCAGCAGAGAGCAGTGGCAAAGAGGAAATAAATGTGGAGCAGAACAAGTGCCTGAAAGACTGCAGATTTTTTGGTTGCTCTCTGAGGTGAGCACTGCTGAAGGGAGGCCTATTGCCTTCTCCAGGACTGGAAGCTCCTGCAGCAGAGGGAGGAGAGCCCTTCCCCTCGGGCTGTACCCCTCGTGTGGGCGGGCAGAGGTGCAGTCACTACAGATTTTCTCTGCCACTCTTGTTTCAGGCTGTCACTGGCTTCAGGAGATGCAGCAGAGCCCTTTTGGCCACTGTCTTAAAGCATGCCCTTAGCTAAAGAGTCTGCCCCATTTCCCACACCAAGGCAGGTTTTGTATTGCTGGGACAAAACTTTCAAAGCATAGCAGATGCTGTTTAATCTGTGCTTGCTCCCAAAAGACAGAGCACAAATGAAAGAAAAGGCTGTACTGAAACCTTGCTGATCTTTAGACCCAGGCAGTTCCTATTTCTGTATTGCTCAAGCTGCAAGTCTTTGGGCATTGTCTGTGCTGAGAGATGTGTAGCTCCTTCAGCAGTGGAAAGGTCAGAATCAACAGCATCTTTCATTTTTTAATATTTTCTCCTTGTCCTCAGACATTCTTACAGGTAGCATGTGTGTGAGAAGCTTGGTCTTTTCTGAAAGCTGAAAGTGTTGTTTTCTCATCACCTGAAACAAAAATTCCTGCTTGCAGGCTGGGGGGGAACAGCATATTTTATTTATTTATTTATTATTTAAAAAGGTATTTTTATTTTTCCTGTAGTTGATTTTATTTAAAGCCACTCAACCAGTTACTGCAAACAATCACAGATCCTGCAACTCAGGGGCTTTTGCTCAGTTCTCCTGTGTGGTCTCTTTTCTTCCCCAGCCTTGGGGAGAGGGAAGGCAGGAGGATCGTCGAGGATGGTTTGAGTCTTCTCATTTCCTCTACTCCCAAACTCCTGCAGTAGGTCACTGAGGCTGTTCTTTTCCTTTGGGAACTTGGTGGCTACAGGCTGTCTTTGCACTCAATGTGTGTTTGTCTGGGTGTTGAGGGAGGCTGGAGCTTGTTTGCACCCAAACCCTGGAGGGTTTTTCTCACCTTGACAAAGGACCCCTCACATGAGATCTCTGCCAGAACCTGAGGCCACAGCAAGTACCTGGGAAAGAAACTAAGTTTGTTGTGGCTCTTCAGTGCATGGCACTGTGAGATCAGTTGAAGAGCTCTCCTGTGAAGTGTGCTCTGGAGAGAGGAGTCTTGGAAAGGACCCACAACTCACTTTGAGAGCAGCAATGTGAGGCTTATCTAAGCAGTGCAAGGTAAGATCTGTGCTGCTTTTACCTGTTCCTGACTGTGCACACCAGAGAGGAGGCTCCTGACTGCTCAGGCTCTAGAGGCTTTCTGCTCCTCAAAGTAAGTAATTTTTGGCATAGGATGTTTCCATTCTTGAGACTCGTACACAAAAACCTCATCTTTTCCCTCTCCAAGGGGGGAGGAAGCATCTCAAGATGTCCTGACCCTGGTGTGATGCAGTCCAGCAGCTGCTGCTGTACTGAAAAGTCTCCAGTAGTAGACACAAATGGAAGGAACAGTTACATTCTAAGGCACTGGCATCTAAGCCATTGCTTAAGCCACCATGTTAGAAGAGAGAGCTGAAGGTTTTATTTGTGGCAGATTGATACTAGCACTCCCCTCCAGCGGAGGAGAATAAACAAGCCCTAATAAAAACACTTGTCAGCTTCACAGATGCAGTTTTCCTTTATTTCTACAAAATGGTTCCCTAGCTGATATCCCGCCTTGTCTGTGTAAGTTTTGGGGGTTGATGCTCTCTAAGCAGAGTCCTACTTATATGTTTTGTGATACAGTGTGAACTGTTCAGAACCTCACACTTTCTCACATATTGGGAAGCTGCTGTCTGTTGCTTCACCTGGCTGGCCCCAAGCAATGAAAGGCTTCAAAATTGGGAAGATAAATACATACGGAGCTAGGAGAGACCTTTGGAGCCGCAGGCTACACCTCTTCCTGCTCTCTGAAAACCTGTAGGAGGAGAGATGCTATTCTCCCAAATACAGCCATGAGCAGGGAGAGCTGCTCAGTGCACATAGCATCCTGAGACATCCCTGACTGCCGGGGCAAGGGGTGAGCTGGCTCAGGGAGGATGGGAATTGTGGTGTTCCAGCTGGTGCAGCCTTTGGGCTCACTCCCTGTCCTGGAGGATGAAGCATTTCCAGCTGCATCAGTCCCTTTGCCTTTATGTTCAAGCTCCTATTTTTGTGTTGGAAGGGATCTGACTCCTTGTAAGGAATTTTTCTGCAGGTGCTGCCTTTTCCTGCTGTGCTCTGCTTCCTGCACTGGATGCAGCATGAGCTGCTCTGCTCACGGCAGCCCAGAGACCCAGCACAAAGTTGTGTGGGAAATCTGCTTGAGGTTCACCAGTGACACGAGTGGACAAGATCCCATCCTTTTTCCTCCCTTTTCTTGTGAAACCCCTGTGGGCTGGTATAACCAGCATGTTGGAAAGACACAGACTGGGGCAGTCAGGAGGCAAGGCTTGAGTGAATCTCTGCAAAAGTAAGAATGGATATATGAGAAGCAGTGCTGCTGGGAAGCTTGTACTCAGGGTCAAATTTCCCCAGAAGCTTTGTTGATACTACCCAACCCTTGACATCAATCCCTCAAAAAGGAAAGCCAGGAATTTTTGAGGTGAGTGTGAAATGCTGACAGCAGGAACCCCCTTCAGGTAGTTTCAGCTACAGCTTTGCTGTCAAGGCTACTTTCCCCTAACAGATCTTGTGGGGTATAAAATCCTTTGTCAGGACTTCATAGGCAATGCCTGAAGATCCAGGGGCGTTTCTCAGTTGAATTATGAGGGGTCTTTCAGCAATATTGAAATGAAGCTTCAAAACCGAGGCACAGCAATGAAGAGAGGGCTGTGATGGTGAGTCCTAAAGCCTTGCATTCTCTCCATAAAGAGAGAATGCAAGACTTTAGGACGCACCATCACAGCCCACTCTAGGAGCAGGACTGTGTGTGGCCAGCAACTGGCTCTTTACCTGGCTGCTGAACATCCAATTTCATAATTAACTGATGCAAAAGTTGAGGAAAAGATTTTTCAGTTAACAGTTTGAAATTTAAGCCCAACTCTGTTGGAGCTTAAGGTGAGAACTGATGTTGAAGGCAGATCTTCTGAGGGGCTGCTCTTCCTCTCAGGCATCTGGACAGAGGGAGACTGGGGACATCATGACATGAGGCATGGGCCAGCACTGCTGCTGCCTGCCTTCTTTCTGCTCTCTCTCATCTATCAAAGTAATTATACCCATTACATTTCTCCTTTCAAGTTTTACCCTCCCAAATGTTATTCCTCAGCATTAAACCTGTGGAGTGAGTGAATTATTAGGGGAAAAAACTAGATATAATCCAGGTTTAATGGGCACATAGAAAAAACACACTGGATTTGGAGGGTAGCTCAGCCAGCATCCTGCTTCTGCAGGCAAATAGAAATTTATCTTGATGTGTGTATATATCTAGTTTCGTGATCTGTGAGCTCTTAATAATTGGTTTGGTGACCCGCTGGCAGTATTCTCTCTCTCTAGAGCTTTCCCCAGTCCCCAGTTAATATAATGGGTCACAAATCCCATTTGCTTTTGAATTCTGAGTAATCCTTTTGTTAATGTCGCCTATTGCTTTTCTGGATGCGTTGGAGGAAATCGGAGCCGTGTGCTAATCACTAAATCTGGTTCTGCGTGTTGGGAAGCCGCTGCCCTGCCCCGCCTGCCCTTTCCAAATGCCCGGTGCAGCCCATTTGTGTCAGACCCCAAGCGCCCCTCTGCAGAGCAGCAATCGCTTCCCGAGCTGTGCTACTACCAAGTGGCACAGGCTGCAAATGTTGGATGAGCTGGAGGAAAGCAGGATCTGATGGCGAGTGGAAAGCTGAGCCATAGGGAGTTTGGAGAGGAGGGAAATTGGGCGTTGAGGGTGTCCGATCCCACCAGTGCCCTGTGTGGAGGGGCAGTGAGTGCCTCATTTTGGGGGGTGGCACCCAAGGGGACCCACTTTTCAGCCTCTGCTCCACCAGCACTCACAGCTCGATATCCATTCTTGTCCCTCCTTAGGGGCTGTGGTGCAGCAGACAGTGCCTTCCACCGGAATGCCGGAGGCTCCTGGGCTAGCAGGGGCAGAAGGCAGTGAGCAAGATGGGCATTACCTGTCCCAGATCTTTCTGGATTTCATATCCCTTAATTTTCTCTGCCTGCAAATAGGATTATGGTGAGCTGTACCTGTTTTGCCTGTTCTCTCCTGCCCTTGTGGGTAGGTTGTTATCTGAGCCCTTTCAGAGGAACAAGAACCTGCCAGACATCCCCTAAGGTGAAACCAGGTACATCCCTGCTGAAGGAAGGAAGGGAGAGCATCAGCTCCCCAGATTTCCTGAAGACAAAGTTAAAATCACCAGCTACAAGGGGTTGGTAGGGTCTGTGCTCCTGCTGCAGTGGTTGCCCATGGATTGAACTGAGTGAAAACTTCAGAGGTGTGTCCAAGCATCAGACTATTCCAAACCTCAAAGTCGGTTTTTCTTGATTATTTTTGTTTGTTTCCTGATTCTCTGAGTTTTCAGTCTCCTGCACAGCTGATGAGCCTCACCCTTCACCCCTTTCCCTCATGCTTCCATTTGTCTCCCTATTTTTAGCCTGTCTGTGGCACTCTTCACACAATGCCTGTGTGCACTGCTTTGATCAGAGCTGCTGACGACGATGACATGACCTTGAAGGCAGCAGCTTGCAGCAAGTCAAGCTGTGTTGTATTTAGTTAGCTTCTTGTAGCTGGGCATCGTGTCACAACCCAGGCAGGCACACAGCATCGCCTCTCCTCACTCCCATGCTGTTTTCCCTGATAGGTCCCACCAGGATTTGGGCTATTTAACTCCAACCCCATTCCCTGGCTCTGGCCCAGAGTGAGGAGCATGGCAGGGAATTATCAGTGCTGGGAGCTTCATGCTCCAGTGTCGCTGGCTCTAATCTAAGATCCAAATTCTCCCGAGGATGGAGGTGGATGCTGCTTGCTGCCTGTGACAGCTCAGTGCTGGGCACTAGGTGGCAGGCAGCGACTGGGAAATCTTTTCAGTAGAGTTTTCTTTCCCTTTCCCCTTAAAATAACCTCCTGCTCTATCTCTCGCATGCTGCAGCGTGGGAACCTGGAGCATGGAATAAGGATCAACAATTTTTAACTGCAGCGTTCAAGCTTGTACCTCGCATGTTGAAGGATTGCAGTGATTGGCAGACGGTTGTCTTTGCTCCACTGAGGCTTGACAAGTAGCAGGAGGATCCAAAGAGCTTCTAGTGCAGGGAAAAGAGGTAGGGAGCAGGCAGGCAGCATCTGAAGATGGAGGGTGGATGGAGGGCAGGTGCTGGGGTCTGCCCAGGGCACTGTGCAGGGGCTAGGGAGGGGTAGGGGTGCATCCATATGGAATAGGGATAGAGGCAAAAAATGATTGTGCGTGTTTGACACAAACAAGGAGAAGTCAAGAAATCCCTACGGATGAATTTCCTATAAGCCTAGTTGTGCAGCAGTTGCTTTGGAGAGGGCAGTGTTGAGGTTTCAGCCACATGTGTCCCTCACCTTGTGAGGGGGAGGGTGGTCACCAGACTCTGGCTGTGGGGCTCAGTCACTAGGGAGGGCCTGATCCTCTCTCTGGATTGGCACAGCATACCTTTGATTTACTTGGGTTGGGCTTTGGGGTTTATCCCCAAAAGTACACATAAAAGTGGACTCACCTAGAAGAATATATGTATACCCTCCTCTATCCCAGTGATGAAGCAGTATGTGCTCCCATGCACGGTTAGGAGGTGGGAGTGGCAAAATCCCTTCTTTATTGGCCATATTCAGCATGTCCCTGGACCCTGCTGTGTGCTAGTCCCACCTCTGTGAAGCTCAGGACAAGACAGCACCCATGGTACTGGGTGCCTGCTGTCCTGTTCCCAGGCACCAGCACAGAGCCACAGAGCCTGTGCCACACTCTGGGTGCTGTAGGTCCTCTGTAAGCACCTTCCAACAAAAAGGGGATTATCTTTAGCTTGTTAGAGTCCTTGCAGGGAGGGAGAATAAGGCTCTTTGCTCTGAGACGTTCCCTTCCCTGGGATTACAAGATAATGCATATGAAACGACATTAGCTCAGCCAGGTTTATGGATTATTTGAAAATCAAATTCTTTTAATCTCATCCACCATCTGGCACCAGCGTAACAGCCAGCAGCCAGCTCACTGCCACTTCCACGCTGACTGTGTTGGAGTGACTGAAGTATCCCAGCCAGTGAGGGGACACCAGCATCCCTGGCTGTCACTGTGCATCCTGGCACCAGCAGCCAGGCCCGCCTTGTCCTGATTCCTTCCCAAGACAGCGTGGAGGTAACGTGTCTCCGAGGAACTGGAGGCTGTCCTTGGCACACACGGGGAGGGAACAGACGGACGAGGAACATTTCACTGCTTGTGCCTGTGTGACCATGAGACTCGAAGCCAGAGGGGTTCCCTGGCCTTGGATAAAGGTTAAGATCAGAGCAGGGGAACTGCCATTCTCACTGACGTGATTTGCAGTGATCTCCTGGCTGGGCAGGGAGGGATGGGGTGCAGGATGCTGATGCAGAGTTTTTTCCAGCGAGGTTGTGTTTCCCTGTGAATATGAATTGGGAGCTGCCAGGGTGCATCTGTGCTCAGTGATGGGGCTGGAGGCTCCATGGGAGAGCCAGTGAGCACTTGTGCTGTTTGCCAGGGCCAGTACAAGCAGGATTGCTGTCCCCGAGGGGCAGGGCAGGGTGGGGCAGCCTGTCAGAGGTGCAGCATGGAGCACTTGTGAGCCATCACCATGGACAGCACCGCGGAGCCCAACCGGGCTCCCTCTCCCTCACTCACAGGTCAAGGAACAGATGGGACAGGAGGGTGATGAGGGATCCCTATGGGAAGTTGGAGCTACCAGGACTGGGGATACACGAGTGAAGGAGTGAGTGAGTGAGTGGTGTGTGCCGGCCACTATTGTCCCCACTCCAACCCCACATCTCATTTTTCAGATGCCAAGCCAGCTGGGCTGCAAAGCTGCTTGGTTCTCCTGTTTTTGGTTTCTGTGCTGAGCCACAATACAACCATCCATCTTCTCCTGTCTCCTCCAGAACACTTCTGCACCTAATACCAAGGAGCGCTCTAATCTCAGTACCCATTTAACATGAATAAAAAGCCTTCTGGGACAATAGGTCACGGTTATACAATTTAGCTCAAGTAGAGAAAAGGCCTTTATGGCTGTGAATACATGAATACTTAAAATATATATATAACATTGGTTAACATCAGGACTTATAAGCATAATATATATGTATAGAGCACTGGGCTAACAGTCTGTGCCTTGACTCCCTCCACAGAAGGCTGTTGTTGTTCTGCCTGTCAGCTCTGGCCCAGTGGCTCTTCATGGCTGGAGTCACAATTTGCCCTGCTGCCCATTTTTTGCAGGACTTTTGGTGTGGAGAACAGTTGTTACAGGAGAGGGAAACCAGGGAGGGAGTTCTGTGACTGCTGCTCGGTGGGGATCAGGATGGGAAAGGTGAGAATACAGCACCTCTGCCCACAGACAAAAATGCACACAGAACCATGCTGTGCCATACACCAGTTTACTCCCATGATTTGTGTGCCCTGAAGACAGTTGCATGCAAATAAAAAAAAAAAAAGAAAAAAGAAAAAGAAAAATTAATAGCTTTAAAGAAAAGAAAGTGTCATTTCTGTAGGTAATTAATTACTAATTATACAACCTCAGCATTGTCTGTGTCATTACAATTACTTGGTTTTTCAATACATTGTAGCTTTAAGTAAATAAATCCTGAGATTATTCTTTTTTCTCCTCCTTTGTAACACAAAGTCATTTCTTTTTTTAGTGCCAAAGAATAAATTAATTGTATAATTAGTGACTGTTACTTTGTCACTCCTGGAAGGGTTATTTCCAGGTTGTTTGTATGAAGGGGCTGGAGAATGGTTATGAAATGTTCTTTGATACCAAGACTCCTGGGAAGTAGCTATCTGTGACTGGGGGTGCTGATGGAGGTGGGGATTTGCCAGTGCTGGGGCTCAAATGGCAAGAAGGGGATGCTAGGGCTGGATGGAGGAAGCTGTCAATCACTACTGGTTATCCCCCTGCTTATTTGCATGTCTGTGAATAAATATATTTCATTTTGATTCAGAAATGCCCTCTAGAAGGCATCCTCAGACCCTCCAGAAAAGAAGTGAATAGCAGTGAAGCCGTGGCTGCTTTTGTGTGCTCCCCCTGGTACAGGCAAAGGAAAAACCCCCGGGGGCTGCGAGCTGGTGGGGATGGCATGTCACCCCCTGCCCCACCACCTGCAGGGGACACTGCAGATTCCAGGCAGGAAGAGGGGAATTCAGCATGCAGCTAGTGATAGGGTCTTAATAGATCTGCACTTATTATTTGGAAAAGAAAATCAGGATTACAGGCTTATGAAGGATTTGTAAGCATGAATGCGTATTTCTGCATATACTGCTCCTTTTGTAAACCCATTGTGCCATTAGGCTGATATAGAGTTATACCATTACCAGCATGACACCAGTGTATCAGATAGTCTTGATTAGAATACCTAGCAGCTGTACAAAGGAAAACAGGGCATTCCTACAAGCCTGCTGATCCTCTCCTGTTTGTACCTCGTGGTTTGCCAAAAAAATAGGTTGATTTTTGGACAGCATCAACACCACCGGTAGGACAAACACCCTGTAAGCACTGGCCCACCTCCTGGGCCTGTCAAAGTGACAACACTGAGACTTCTAGTGTTTCAGCTGCCCTGTCCTGTGGGTTTTAAAGTAGCAGCAGGAAAGTGGATGCATGAGGATCCTCGAGTGTCTGCACTCAGCTGTAATGGTGGAGAGAGATCTTGGATTGCTCAGAAGAGGCTGGGTCACTCATGGATGTATGTGCAGGGGTCTTGCAGTGTGGCTGAAACTGTATTTCTGGTTTTAGCTGAAATACAAAAAGATCCCCATAAAGGTGGCGTGTCTGCTGGCTTCAAGTACTGCATGTCCTCAAGGACAGTAGCTGCCAGGTCTTAGCTCTGGGAGCCCTGGAGGTGTATGAGCTACCTGAAGGTGTAAAGAATTTTATTCAAATGTGGAAAGCTTCAAAAGCCTGTATTTCATTGCCTGCAAGTCTTGACCCCTCTTGACTTTCAATGTGTGGGTAACCTTAGCAAACCCAAGCCCTTGGCTGTAAGATTCCCTAGAGATGGTCTTTGTAAGTAGAGTTGTGCTGAGCAGGAAACTGGGATGGAAGAGTGTGGAATTGAGAGGTTATGAGATTTCAGAGCCTCTATGTGTATGAGTACAAGTTTTGATTTTTACTGAATATTTTCCCCTTTAGTTGAAACCACTGTTTTTTTCCCAGGGAAACATCGTAAGACCCCATGTGTTTCTAACTAAATGGCAGCCTGTGCTTAGTAAACAACCCAGGGTCAGTTTGGATGGGATCCCTGCATTGATGTTTCTGAAAATCAAATAAAAATTGAACTAAGGCAGCTTGTTCCTGGAGCTGCCCAGAGCTGTTTGTTTATCGGGCCAAAGGGAGTGAAGAGCCCCTGGAGCACCCAGGTCTGCAGGGAGTTCTGTGGGACAGCAGGATGTCCCTGTTCTGCTCTGATGTGGTCCTTTCCCTGCTGTCAGTGGCTTGGGCAGCCACTTCCACTTTGCTTCCTCTTCTTGCTGCAGGTTCCCTCCCCTCTCATTCATTGATCTCCTGCAACTCCACTTTGATGACACTTTAGGCTTGAAGTGGGACCGGTTTCCTATGTGTTCTGTCAGGGTCCTGGTGCCTTTAGAGCTCAGATCACTTTTGAGTGTGAGATTACAAAATATTTTGAAATACTTGAAAAACAGTGTCCATTTTTTTCTCTCCATCAGAGTGTATGTCTATGGGGGTTTTGTTATTTTTTCCTTGAACTTGTTTAAAGTTTCTTTTGGCCATAATTTCTTCTTGTGATGTAAGTGTTCTGACAAACTTGACCCTATGCTGCAAAGCAGTTCTGCATGAATGATCCAAGTAGGTCAAGCAATCTTCCTCTCTGCTTCTTTCCCCTGAAGTAAAAAATGACCCTACAACCACAAACCCAGTGTGTAGAACCCAGTGCACACCAGAGACCCTACAATAACAAACCAGCGTGCACACAGCCTGCTGTTGATGTGTGCTGATATGGTTCCAGAGGTCCTGATGCTCCCGCTGATGGGTCCTTTCTGAGGGCATCAGCGTCAGCAGCCCTGTTAGCTGTGAAATGAGGAGGGTGACTCAAGCAGTGTCAGTACCTCGATGGGCCATCAGGTTTCTAACCTACGTCAGAAAAATAAGGGATGAAGAATGGAAATGAGAATGGCAACAAAAGGTGAATCTGAGGGGCAGGGAGCAAGTGAGATGGAAAGTGCATCTCCCTCTGAGCCTGTGTCCCCACACCTTACCAGGCACAAGCTGCAGGGAGACCCAGCTCCACAGACTGCTGCTGTTATTTATAGATGCTGGAAACATTGATTCTGGACACATTCTTCAATGGGTTCCAACTTTCTTACTGTGCTGAGAGCCTTGGAGCATCTTCCTCACCTCACTCTGCGGAGGCTTTTGAGGGGCTAGTTCTTGTGGGCTGGCACCTCTGTCCTCCTGGTTTTGCCATGAATATTTTGTTTGCTGGTGCAACAAACCCTCCTTAGGTCAAAACTGCAAATGGAAGCAGATGAGAAGTGTTTAACAGTCCTGAAGCTGTGCAAGCAGCTGAGAAGGCTGGTCAAAGCAGAATTAAGATGCTGTGAACCTCGTTGCAATGATTAATGGCTCTTTTTATATGAAGATGTTCAGAAACTGACATTTACTGAAGAAATGAGAGTGAGGTCTTCAGAATAAACTAGGAAGAGTTGTTTAGTTGGGTTTTTTTTTAATAAAAAGAGGTGTTTCAGCCAATACAAGCAATTAAGCATTCCTAGGTGTTTCTCCCTGCTTGCAGTCTGTAACAGAAGAAAAAATATGGGGACACAAATAGCTTGGTTTGGATCATGGGACAACCAGCCTGGAGCATGACCTGCAGCTCCCATGGCTTTCAGGAAGTGCTGAATGGGGGCGATGAACCAGCCCCTCCTCACCTCAGGGTACTGCCCCCATGTGTACTTGACACCTCTCTGAGCTTCCCGCAGCTCCAGGGACAGGAGATACTGAGATGGCAAGAGACAATCTCAGTGAGCACCCCCACCAGCAGTCTGGCAGCAGCTCCCAGTCCAGCCCACCCTCACCAGCAGGCAGAGCAGTCAGCAGCAGCATCCTCAGCACTCATCTCTGTACCAGCATTCTTTGAGCCTTCCCCCATCACCACCCAAAGCATGGAATGCAGCCTGGAAAGCTGGGGGGGGGATCATATCTCCCTAGGTGCTCTCAACAGTGCTGTCCCAAGAGCAAATCTGATATCACAAGTCAGTAATGAATTGGAGCTGGGCTGTAATGATTTCTAAAAACGTTTTCTAAGGCTGGCTGTCGATGCCACAGCTCAATCTTAAAAAGGATTTCACTGTTCCTAGAGCAGAATCCAAGAGAGCACTCTGCATCTGTTTACCATGCAGAAGAGTCAAAAATGGTTCTCCTCCCTCCTGGGTCCCTGCAGCTTCTCTGGCAGAATTAAAAGGCACATGTGGAGCTTCAGTGCTGGGGTGAAGAAGAACAGGGACAGAAAAGAAGGATCCTCTGTTTCATCCCACCTGCTCTGTGATGGTGACTTGCCCTGAACAGTCTCAGCAAAATCCTGTGTAAATGGAACATAAATGTTTTATGAATTCAGCCCTGGTGGAGTAAATTAAAGGGTCATTAATGGCCTCATTAAAGAGCTTTGCACTTTGTTCTGAATTATGAAAGCTATCATGCAATGTTAAACTAAATGGAGTTTTCAGTGAGATTTTAAAACTCTTTAACTAGTTCCTTCTCCCCCTCTGTCTCTCTCTATTATTTTCTTCCCCCTTATTTTTGGTTTCTGAGAAATGTCTTTCGAGGGAGCTGCCTGTAGTGCTACAAACTAGATTTCAATTATAAATCTTCTTATGCTCCACTAATTGCCCAGAATTTTTCTCGAGAGCTGCCTGAGGTTAATGCTGATGAAGAAAGAGCCCTTTTGTCTTTTCTTGAAATGGTGCCTCCCTCCCCCACCTCTGACGAGACATCAAGCAGGGAATTACCTATAATGACACCCAAATTGGATGCAGAGCTGCCATGGGGGAAGAAAGGCAGATTTGCTGTGGCTTTGCCTTTGATAGTTGGGGAAAATCCTTTGGCTCCTCCAGTATCTCCCAATGTGGCTCTTGGTGGACCCCAGGAGCCTTCCCTGTCTTTGACTCCATCAGCAGCTCAGCACTGGCCCTTGCCCATGGTAGGATATCAGCTGGTGCTCAGTGGGGTCAAGAGAGTGTAAGAGCTCATTCTCAACAAGATCCAGCAGAAACCAGGGCTGTAAGGACATTCCTGAGAGCTGTAACTGCTGCAGGATCCTGGCTGCCACCACAGGGTCCTCATCCCCTGTCCCAGGTTTGGGGATGAGGAGCGCTGAAGCCACTTCTGCAGCATGGCAGTGACACCATAGAAACATCCATTTTATGCCTTTGTAAATGTTGCTGTGGATAAACAATTGCCAGGTTGTTTTGGGTCAGGCAAGAGTTTGCTGAGACTGTTGCTGGCCAAAGGATGTGGGTGTTGGGTAGCCAGGTCCTGCCTCTGCAGCTGGGACAGAGGCACAGGAGATAAGGGCAGCGTCCCCAGGTGTACAAGCCCAGTGCATTTGGAGAGAGAGACTTTGGAATCCATATTCAGGAGCCAGCATCTTCATTGCTGTTGGGTTTGAGTGTGTGGGAATAAAGAACCATCCTCTGGTCACCTTCCTGCCTTTCCAGGAAAGGGGGATGCTGGGAACCCCACACTTCAATGCAGAGAAGGGAAACCTCCATGTCTGGGGGCAGCAGCCTCTTGCTTAAGATCCAGCTGCATTGCTAACACGGGCAGAAAATGTTCAGCAAAACAAAAAACATTGATTTGCGCAACTTTTCCCCCCGCACGCAGCTGTTTCACCACCACGAGAAGATCCTCAAGCCTGGCCTGGAAATTCTTGTGATGCTGGAGGCAGAGCTGGGTCTCCCTGCAGGACATGGTCAGTCACAGCTGCGGCACTTTCCCCTCCCCAGCCTACCTCTAAGGCTCGTTGCTTGGACTTAGTGACTTAGCTTGCCCTCTGCAAGTTCTTCACACAGCTACACAACAAATTAAACCCCTTATTAACTAATTAGGCTATTTCTCCAACCAGGCAGGAAGGAGAGGAGGTTGTTATTATTTCTATTTTTAAATATCTGTGAGGCACATGTGCTTGAGTGGAGGCTCAGCCCGGGTAAGACATGAGGGGTGGACAGGGCCAGTTTAGAGGCTCTGCTGCAGGAACCAAGTCCCCTTACTGGCTTAGCCGTTTAGTTTGCCACATCTGGGACAGATTTGGGGCGTGAAGGTGGCAGACTCTGGGCAATGCAGGCTGTGATGGGAGCAGCACGGAGGACCCCAGGAGGATGCTGAGCTCCATCAGTGTGCGACTCCAGCAGGGAGGACACAGGAGCCCAGGGGACCCCACCGCCTCTGCCAGCGAGTGCCAGCTGAGCAGTGGGTTTTAACCCCCACACACGTGTCTCTGGAGGCTCAGACCCTCCAGCAGAGAGCTGGCGTCCCACGCTTCCCCATGTGGATTCATTTCAGCCACATTTCCCCAGCGCCCAGCTCCCCAGAGCCCCTATTATCTCACTGTCTCCTGGGACCACTCACACTCTTTTTTTTTGGTGGGGACAGCCTCCTTAGAGATCAAGAGTCACCTCAGAGCAGCCATTGATGGGACCAGTCCAGCTCTAGGATATCCCAGGGTCTCTCCTGGCCATCAGCCTTCCCAGTGGGAGTCGCAGCCAAGGGTTTTGCTGCCACACCAGGCTTCATGTTCTTGAGGCTTGCTGGCTGCTCCTCAGGAGCATGCTGGCTGGCTCCTGGCAGCCTGCACTGCAGTGCTTCACTGCCCAGAGGCTCCATCTGCCTCGTGGCTCCCTCCCTCTGAAGTGGGGATGCTGTGGCCGCCTCTGCTGCCCATCGTGAGGGAAAGGCTGGGAATATTGCAAGAGCTCTGCTCAGAAGTGCTGCTGCTTGCTGGCAAGCTCTGGCCTCCTTCCCTGCACTGGGATGTGTGGCACTGGGACAGGGAGAGGCCGAAGAGTTGGGGCCAGATGAAAACCACTGCAGATGAAACCACTGATGTGAGGGCTTTTTGGGCCTGGTGTGGGGGTCAGGAACCACTGGTGCTTCATATCCAGCTTGATGTGGGCTCAAGCTCAAAAAATGACGTTTGCCCTAAGGCTGGGAGTAGGTGCTGGGCATGTCCTGGGGGAGCTGGGCAGAGTATTAACAAAAACAAAACAAAACAAAACCCCAAAAAATCAAAGCCAACACCACCTCTACCAAAATGTACAGGGGTGGGGGGTATGGGCAGCAGTTGGGTTGGTGGGAAGCTTGGTCTGTGGCCATTCCGCTTTTTTAATTCATAGATCTGTGTAGCTTGTATTTGCTTTCCTCTGAGGGCTTTGTTTGCTTGCTTGTTTGATTTTATTTTCCCCTTAATGCCTCCCTGCAGGTATGCTACAGGGGTGTGGAGAGGCTGACCTGCTCTCTGGCTGATGTGGAGGTTTCCTTGCTGGAGGTTGCTTTGGATGCCTCCAAGCCTGTCACATCCCTGCCAGATGCAAACTTTCCTTTGGTGCTGTTTGCTGCTGAGGGGGATCTCTGAGCATCTCTGACCTCAGGAGAGGGCCTGGTGCTCTGGTGAGAGACGGAGACCATTGCACAGGGTGATTTAGAAAAGCTGACAGGCAGCAGTGGCAGCCCTATAAACCATGTTTATGCTGATAGAATTAGCGGAGCCTTGGCCGTGCCGCGCTGGAGCCCTGCAGCTGCAATGAGCATCAGAAGGGGCAAAGCCCTGCAGCAGCTGCCCTCAGCTGCCAAATCCCACCGTGTGGGGGCTGCAGGCAGTGAATGCCCGGTGATTTGTAAAGAGGGGCTGCAGTGGGGCAGTAGAGCTCTTGGGGAAGGTGGGAGAATGATGCGATGGGCTCTGTTGGATGCCTTTGCCTGCTGGTGTCTGTGGGCGTGGGCTCTGCATGGCCCCAGTTCCCAGCACCTGCAGGGCCGTGGGCACAGACTCCTCTGCAGCCCAGTGCCACCATCCCTGGGGACAAGTGGAGTGCCAGGGGCTCGAGGCTGTGACACTTGTGGGGAGGCAGCTGGTGGAGGGTTTGGGGTCGGTGCTGTGGTGTGAGTGCCTGCAGAGTGTGCTGTGGCTTCAGGGATGCTGCAACGACCCACAGCCCTGTCAAGCGCCAGGACAGCAGGATCCTATGTGTTTTCCAACTTCCCACGGGTGCCATGAAGGAGGGACGCTGGGGAGCCACAGCTAGGCTCTGCTGCCTGCAACATGCTTGGGATTTGGAGGGCTCTGTTTGCCCCCAGGTGGGCAGGCAGCGCTGAAGGAAGGCCAGGGGTGCTATGCCATGGATGAAGCAGCAATACTGCCGTAGCTGGTGGGCAAATCCAGGGGTTAATGCCACATATGCTGCCGTTTTCCCTGCCACTGTCCCTGCAGGGCTGCTGGTGGTGCAGCGTGGCCTTGCTGTGAGCAGGGAGGTGGGAAGGATGTGGCTGGGATGCAGAGAGCATCCTGTGCCGTTCCTGGCCTGCACAAATGGAAAATGGAAGGGCAAAGGGAGCTTGACAGTTCCTCAGGCAGGGAGGTTGCTGCAGACACATTTGAGGAGCTGCAGAAATGCTTTGCACTCCTTCCAGCAAACTGACTGGTGGGGACTAGGGAAGAGGGGAGGATATGGGTGGGGAGTGGACTTAGCAAATGACTTCACTGTTGGTTAAATTTCTTCTGCAGTAAAACATTGCAGAATTTGGGGAAAGAAGTGCAAGTCTGCCATGTAAAAAATTCCACATCCAGCTGTGGCCAGACAATGAGGGGAAGGTGCTTGCAAAGTCATTGATGATGCAAAGCCACCCCAGGAAAGTGTGGGATAGGGCATGGCAAATCCCACCTTGTGCACTTGCCTGAAAGAGAAATCTCTTTCCCCTGTCTAATCCATTACCACATGCTTATTCCTATAACAAATAACTGAGTCAGCGGGAGAAAACCAAATTCAATTTATATCTCAATCCAAGCAAATATGAAAAGGCTGCCAAATCTGACAATAAAACAGCAGTGATCTCAGATGTTTTCCTTCTATATATTAAGAGAAAGGGGAGCAGAGGAGATTTGGGCCATGTGGCCATAGGTGGGGGTGCGGAGGGACTGGTGGGATGCCTCAGAATTTGTCCTCAGGTGATGAGTACAGCTTTTGCTCTGAGGGACACCTGCCAGATGTGCTGGTACAGATGTGGCTCCAGAGATACCCTAGGGAAAGCAAGGGGCTGGGACCAGGCTGGCCCTCCTGTCACCTTTCTGAAATTGTCTGAATAATCTCTGGTGGAAAAAAGTGGAGGCTTCCCACATCGTGTTGCTCCTACTGTGCCGCTGTGGGATTCTCAGAGGCATCCCCCTTCCTGCTTTGCAAACACTGCAGCTGTCTCTGCAGCCTGAGGGCATGAGGATTTTTCTTCAAAGTTTGTCAAGTTTTCCAGCCTTTCAATGAAAGCAGAGCCATGCAGTGAAGTGCTGTGTGCCGGGGGATGCTCTTTCCCAGGCAGGGTGGCGGCAGCACGTCACCCCGCCTGCCCAGGGGCTCTGCTCTCTGCACTGCCCAGCGTGTGATGAATGGGTGCAGTCAGCTAAAACATCGCCGTCCCTCTTGCAGGGAGAGCTCATTGTCCGTCCTCCAGCCAGGCCTGCTCCACGTGACTGGGATTTATTTCCCTTGGAGTGAGGCAAACCTCTTTGCAAGTCCCTTTATTCCCATTTGAGCTGCCCCATCGGTGAGGTGTTCAGCTCAGCTAGTCCTGGCTTGGCTGGAGCCTGGTTTATCTCCCTGCTGTGCCCAGGTGTGTGGTGGCACTGAGGACATTTTGCTGTGCAGTGGCCCTGAAGGGATGTCCACAAAGCCAGTGGCAGAGCTGGTGTTCACATGTGCTGCTCCTTCCTAAGCCAGGTGACCTCCCCAAACTGAGCTGTGCACCCCTGCCCGTTCTCACTCAGGTGGTGCCCAGCTTCCAGCAACGGAAGTAGGAACAGATGGGAAAGAGAGAATAAACAAAGAGTCAAAATAGACAGTTTGATTAACTATTTTCCTAGAAGAAGGCATTTAGCAAGCTCAGCTGAGCTATAAATATCCTATAATGTTCCTCTAATATGTGAGGAGAGCTGGGGAATGGGAAGGGGGGGATTTTCTTCATGTAAACAAATGCAGAGAAAATAGTGGCAAGAGGAACAAAAGGAACTAATGAATTCAAGTCAAACACCCTGGTCTGGCTCAAAGTTGAGGCATTTTCTTGGGCAGCCTGTGACCACATCCAGGCGGTTCATTAGGCTCTCCAGAACCCAAATTTGAGACTCTTTGTTCCCAAATGCTGGGGTTTTGGTGCTTGCCATTGTTCATTTTTCTTTTTTCTTTAGCATAGAAAACAAGTAAAGTAATGTGAGAATGAAATCAAACATTTCATGTTGAACTAGAATGAGTTTGTTTGGTTTTTAGCCTGAAAAAATCCCACTTTGTGACCATTGCACATGAATAAGGACTGGATTTGGTCTGTGGAGAACAGACAGCAGATGGATGATGGGGGAATCCATGCAGGGAGCAAGTGGGGACACAGATACCTGGGACAAGCTCTCTATTAGACCTGTATTTTGCTCAGGAAAACCTTGTGCCTTCCCCATGATAATTTGCTTTTTACCCACTCAAACCACCGAAGAGCAAAAGGGCAGGGAAGGAATTGCTGTTCCTAGGTTATGTTAGGAACAGTTTTGTATCATTAAAACCTGCTTTCACCTGCTACTAATTTTCCTCTCATTACAAAGGCCTCGAATGATTTGTTTGTTTGCTTGTCTGTCTGAAAGAAGAGTAAAAAAGAGCTGTGAGGAAATGACAGCCTGTGCTGGTGGGGGCATGCTGGGTGCTGAGACAGTGATGGGCACAGGGAGAAAACTGCAGCAATGAGATCCTTCCTGGGCTTTCACAGCAGCCTGAGAAGGGTGGGAGAAAGTTTCAGAGGGAGCTGTGCTGCCTCCTGTGCCAGTGCAGGCAAGGATGTGGGCAGTGTTTGCTCCCTGGGGCATATAGGAGCTGCTGTGGCATGACTGCAGCCCCATGGGTGGTTTGTATAGAGAAAAAAAGTGCTGCTGGGGGATCCAAAACAGGACCTGCTTGCTCCTGCTGTGCTGCCTTTTCCCAGCTGTCCTTAGCAAGCACTAGTGGCTCAGGGTTGGGGACATCTCTCTGTCCCAAGGAGGGGATATTTATGATCCTGAAGCACTGCTGAAACCCTGCTCCCATCCCTGCAGCTGGCAAAGGCTCCCACCAGCAACACAACCCCAGCAAGAGTGGCCCTCCCAAGGTGTTTGCACTGCTTTGGGGTGCAGTGATGAGGAAATGGGAACCAGCAGGTGCATGGGGAAATGACCTCAGAGGCTGAGGGGCGGGGATGCATGACGCCAAGCCTCCATCCTCCCTGCAGGCTCGTGCATCCCGCTTCCTCTCCTGTGGCTGTGCCTGCCTGGCCTGGGCCAGGGAGCACCACACGAGGGCTGTGTCTTGTTACTGTGACAAGTAATTAGGGTGACGCAAGATGCTAAAAAATTACTTTATTAGGCAAAGGCAGCCTGTAAACCTCCCGGAACAGCCAAGCACTTTAAACGTCTTCAACCCGTGTGTGCAGGCAGCTGCTCTCCCTCCCACTCTGGCTCTGCTTATCCAGACCAAAGGAAGATCTGGGACCCACAGAAACATTCCCCTGCTTTGCCTTAGCATCCTACCAGCTGGTGACATCCCCTAAAATAGGAAACTGCGATTGCAGCAATGACCAAGGATAGGTTCCGCCTGTTCTCCCCCTGGTCCCCCTTTGTTTGACACCATCCCTTCCCTAGAAGCTCTGGAAAATCTCCCTTTGGGGAGGTGGTGGCCTGGACACAGCTGGCAAAGCACTGCTCATGCCTGCTGTTGGCATTGGCCAGCAGCCCTCTGGGATGGGCGCAGTGTTAATAAATCCACAGCGTCTGTACTGCTTTAGTATTGCTCTAATTGGAGCCATAAAGTTAAACTCAGCCTCTTAGGGTTCTGCTGGGAGCTGGGGCTTCCATTTGCAGGTTCCCCCATGCCGTTAAAGGGCACTGTGCTGGCTAATAGGTGTTAAATTGGTGCATCAGTTTTTAATAAGCCTCTTAATGGCATCGTGCAGATCCTTGGCAGCCTCGGGATGAGGCTGTGTTAGGATACCTGCACTCAGGGAAGGCAGTGCTGGGAGCTGAGGGCTGGGGAGGCATGAGTGACGTGGGAAGCACTGGGGTGACGCACGTCCTGCTCTGCTGCATCGATCCAGGTCACTTCAGGAAGTCCAGAGGGTGGCCTGGTCTGAAATCTCCTGCCACACGCCTGGAGATTTCACTGCCCACAGCCGATGGCACAGCACAGGGTGGCGTGTCTGGTCCTACAGCATCTGCTTTTGGGTGACTGGGAGGTCAAGTGGCATCGCCTGGAGCTGGACACAGCAATGGTACTGCCCCGTGTGATTTGTCCTTTTGGCTAATGCCACAGCCGCCAGCTGCATTTCCTTCATCAGGACCTTCCTTCTGGGCTGCTGCTGCTGAGGTGTCACCTCCAGGTGATGCTTCTTGCTGCCCCTCACCCACGGGGATCATGGTCTCTGTTTCGGTGCTCTCACAGCAATGCCACTGCAGTGTTTCTCTTTTATCATGAAGTTTCATAATTTCCCAAACCCCAATCTCCCTCTTGCCCCTGCCCTGAGACAAAGAGGTTTCTCTCTTCCCTCTATGTGATCGCCCACCTAGAATGATGGATCCTGACATCATGGATGCAATCAGGAACTGTCCTGCAAAACAGGCACTGAAGCCATCCAGGCTGCTTTCACTTGGGTAATGCTTAGAGAAAGGACTAAGATCCCAAGAAACAAGCACACTATTTTTATCTAATCCCTCTGCTTTAATAACTGAGAGTTGGAGGGCTTTCATTATTCCTAATTCAGATGAGGCTGTTTTGAAAAGTCCCTGGTGGGTTCTGTCTTCTGCCTCCAGCTCTTCTCATGCCTCGGTCTCCTCCCGCCATGTGGGACATGAGGAAGCATTTGCTGAGCTCATGATCACATCCAAATAGCTCCCCACTGCCCAAGAGCTTGGTATGTAACCCCATACTCACTCTCCAGGCTCATCAAGGTCTAACTAAGAAACACCCACTGACAGAAAACACTTTGTCAAACTCACTCCTCGCAGCATCATCCCCCCGGCACAGGGCGGGATGGATTCGCTGCGCTCCAGAAGGGAGACAGGGTGGGATTTGTCACCTCCAGGCCAGGCAAATTTGAGGCCAAAGCAGTGGAAGAGAATGAATGCAATTTTTGTCAGCTCCATCCGTGCCGGCAAATGCAGATCATGAATTACACACCCGCCAGATGACAGGCTGACATTTTAGCTCCAAACATTCTCCTATAATTAGAGAATCTAATGCAATACAGGGAATGGCTCCATTTTACACACACATTATCGTAATGCCTTTAAATAAGATAATTGATTATGCCTCTGCATAAGAAAGTAAAATATTCGGTGTAATTAAAACCGACATTCAGATTTTGGCATGCTGACAGGTGAGGCCATGTGTCATTTTATAAATCCTTAAAGTGATATTCACACCCACATCCGAGTTCCCAAAGTTTGGGGAGAAGAAAAAAAGAAGCTCTTGTCACTGGGTTGCTTTTTATCCTGCATTCAAATGTGTTTTGAAAGGGATTTCTCTTCTTCTTTTGCTCTCATTTATCTTCATTTCAGCCTCATATCATCAGCTGACAAAAACCCCTGAAGTCGTACTGCTGTGAGCAGGGATGTTGGTAGATCCCATCAGATAAACAGGACTTGGCCAGCTCTGTGCTTGCAGCAGCCCCCTCTGAGGCTCTGACACTGCTGAAGTGGCAGGCAGCGCCTTCCAGCGCGCGTCTGCCCCGACGCCGAAACCACTGCCGGCTGTTTATGGGCTCTCCTGGAATAGAGACGCTCACATAGAAGGAAAATGCTCCATGATGCAGCAGCTGCCAAAAACCTTGAGGTCCTTCCAGATGAGGGCTGCCTGGGAAACGTGTCCCCATTGTGATGGGGGATGAGGCTGAGGGCACCGGCTGTGGTGAGCCCAGGGACCCGCGCTGGAGGATTCAGTAGATGCTCTGTCCTTGCCAGATGGTCTGAGGGGCTCTTCTTTCTCTATCTGTGCTTTTATGCCAAAGATTGAGGAACACTAATTGCTTCTCCCCTCCGTTTTTATGGTTGGAGCTGCCTGTGAGGACTGTGTTTCTGATCCAAAAAGTAGGTGCCAAAATGTGCTTAGAGCCCTCTGTAAAAACTCCTGTTTGGGACTTCATCCTGCTGCTAATGGACGAGGTTTATATGACAAATCACCACTGCTGCTAGGTAGTGAAACCTGCCACTGCTGGTCATGGTGTCGGTGGTGGGGATTGAGGTCTGGGGGCTTTTGAGGGGATTCTTTAGGCCCCAAGAAATCCTCTAAGTCTACACAGATGCTGCTCTGTAGCCTTGACATTTGCTGACTGTTGGCCTTGAATCTTTGCAAACAAAGGCTTGAGCACCTTCAGCATCCCTAAATTTGTCCCTGTTGTCCCACAACATGTTTCTGGTGAGATCTGGGCAGGATTTAGGTGAGGGATCTCTGTCTCTGCCCTCTGTGCTCTGGATCCCTCCCAATCTGCTTTCCCTGTGAAGACAAGGCTCCTCTAACAAATGGGAGGACCAGGGCTGCTGCTACTGAATCCATTTGCCTGGTAACATGAACTTGAATTATAGAATTGTGTTTAGGTTGAAAAAGACCTCCAAGACCTTCAAGTCCAATGATTAACCCAGCACTGCCAAGTCCACCAGTAAATCATGTCCCTAAACACCAGACCTACACATCCTCCTGCCCTCAGTTGCCTACAACTGCCACTCCCATTCCCTTCCAAACAACCAGAAGTACTTCCTTCTCTCCAGCTCAAGTTACCTGTCAGTGAGCTGTGGCTTCCAGCATCCCCATTCAGTCTTCAAAGGCTCAGGAAATCTGCCAGGATGAGGTGGTGCTTCCAGCCCCAGGTAGGGTCTGCCTGGTGAGGTTTGCAGCAGGAAAGGTGCAGCAGGGTCCCATTTGATGGCTCACACTGTGGGTGCAACGTGTGCAGAATGGGCCAAGTTAGCTGCATTTCAGTGACACTTGCTCTGTAATATTGCTCCCCAAACCTTCAGCAATGGCCTTCCCTGTTCTGTACCTGTTGGTCCAGCTGCCTGCCTATCAGTCTTTTCCCCATGGGATCTATCCAGTGCACAGGTAATCAAAATCCTCAGTCAATTAAGTGGCTCCCAGCCTCCAAGCTGGCTGAGGAGCCTGATCCTGCTGCCCTCCTCACTACTGCGGGATATCGCGTCCCTGAGCGTGGCTCGGATGCAGCCAGCAGGGCAAGGGCAGGGAAGTGCACAGCTCTGTTAGGGTAACCACTGCCGGGATGCAGGGTGGGATAGGCTTTCCCTGGTCTGATCCTGGTCCTGTCTACCCCTCCATCCCCCTGGGGGTCTCAGGGAGAGAGGAAACCAGACCCTCCGAGCTCCCCCTGTGGGCTTGGCTCTGGCGAGGGGAGGAGCGCGGCGCTCGCAGCCGGCTGGGCTCGCCTTCCCGGGCTGCTCCGGCTCTCTCCGCCGCTCTTGAGCCCATTACCGCGGGCTCTCCGGGATGCGGTTGGCAGCGCGGGGCGCCGGAGCCCGCTGGGACGCCGGCACGGCCGCCGGCAGCTCGCCCCTTCCTCCGCTTCACCTAGAGTAGGGGAAAATCAGCCCCGTGCCTGGAAAATAAGGGAATGCTGAGCTGGGTAAGGGACTGCCTGGCCCCGCGGCCGGCTGCGTGACAAGGAGGTGCTTGGGAGTGACAAGAGGGGACAAGGACTGTCCTGGCCATGTGCGGGTGGCAGGAGCACGGCAGGATGGGCAAAAGCGGGCAGATGTGGCCCGAGCCTGCAGTACCAGTTCCCGGCTGCTTGAAATGATAGGAGGTACCAGACTGAGGGGAGAGCAGGTCCCAGAAGTGTCTCGGCTGTTCTCAGCCTGGCCTCCTGCTGTTTCTCATGTGAGAGGATCCCCATCTTCCCAGTGTGCCTCGTGCTTCCAGCTCCTCCAGGTCTGTGCCCCGGCTGGCTCTGGGCGAGCAAGACCCTGGGAGCAACGTCCCACTAGGAAGTGCCACCTAGGCATCACCCCTTTGCATCCCCAGCTGTGCCCGGAGAGGCGACCTGGCTGCCCTCAAGGTCCCCGGGCCGTCCCCGGGTGGCGGTGTCGCAGCCAGGCTGCCGCAGCCCGTCTGACACCGCCGGGAATGCGCTCCCCCGCTCCGTGCGCTCTCCTCACCCTCGCCCTCCCACGCGCGCCGGGATGATGCGTGCGGGGAGCGGCGCTGCCAGCAGCATCACTCACCGCTCCCCTGCGAGGAGGGCCGGAGCGCAGCAGGAGGAGCAGAGCCGCGACGTGGGGCAGGACCGCGGTCCTAGGGGCAGCCGCTGGCCGGGCACAGTGTCACTGCTGGCTGTCCTGCTCCTTATGTCAGGAGCCAGAGGAGACGCGGAGCTGCCTGGCTGGGGAAGACTCTGAGTAGGCTGTTGTGGGGCACTGATGCTGACACGGCTCCTACGGAGTAGAAAAAGCACCCTGGGAGCATTGCAGCCGCCCCGGAGGGAAGGGCCAGGTCATGCATGGAGTTGGTGATGTGTGCCTAGGATTAGGACAAGAGAGGGGCAGATTCACGGAATTGTCTCCTTTCAATGGCACCAACACATTTCTGAGCATTCCTTTTTGGGGAGGAGGAGCTAGGTTTGAGTGATCATGAGGATAGATGGATTAAACGGGAGGAGATGGACTGGAAAGGGAAAAGCAGCGCACCCCAGTGGGGTTTGGCTTAGTGATGTGGGTGAGAAAGCAGGGCAGGGGCAAAGCAAGGCAGTTGTAGGGGTCTGAGAACCATATGTGTGTGTGTCTGCATCAGAGCCTGTTCCTGCCTTGCCCAGTGTTCACTGGGACACTGCACACCTTGCTGTGTGCCTATTTATGTTTACCTTAGTCATGTACTACATCTGGACTTCTCTGTTTACAGCTGTGAGCTTTGCTTTCACCCTATACATCATCAGGTTGTTGGGATTACTTTCCCCACGGTGGGCTGGATCATGGTGGGATTAAAAAGATCACCTAGAGTAGGGGGAAGAAACGCCCCTTTGAGGATTAGCTGTTGCACCAAACTCCAGCTCTGTTTCATTTCCCACCAGGCTTTAGTTGCCAGGTTCCAAATGGCCTTTTTCTTCCTGAGCATCTCCAACTTGCCAACAGATGAACAGAGGGCAACACTGGCTTTCAGCAAAGGCTGTGGACCCTGGAAAACCAATACATCTATAGATGACTAATGAATCACAACATCACTTATGCATTAACTTCTTTGAAATGCAAAGCACTCCCTTGATAATTCAGCATTTTCCACCTTGTATTGGTTTAGCATAAATGGTAAGAAAAAACCAATTGTTAATCCATTTTAGAACTAACAGCTAAGCTGGCCAATCAGGTAAAAGGTGTACGTACACCCTCTGGGACACCGCTTAAAAACAGGAATCTTGGGAGACCCGCCCTCTTTCCACTGACTTCTGCCATGAGGTAACATCGCGGCCGGGCCGGGAGGGCCCCGGGCCCAGGGGCCGGCTGGCCCCGGGAGGCCCCGGGAGTCCCCGNAAAACCCAACAGGCAGAGAGGAGACAAGTGGGAAGCTGAGCAAGGTAATGTTTCCACCTTGTGTCTGTTACAATGATTGCATCAGCTTTAATTACAAAGGGACTTTCTGCCCTTTAAAGCAGCTCGTCGCGCATCATATTCTCAGCTTTCCTGCCTGCGGCTGGCTCTGGCTCTGAAACATTTTCTTTCATGCATTCAAAACAGTTTGTAATTAACAATCACATTGTTTTCCTTTGAATATCGATGGAGATACAGAAAACGGAGATTGGGAGCTAAGGTGCTGATATGACTGAGTATTATTTTGCTTCTGTGAAATAACTTTTCTCATTTTACAGCAAGTTTTGTGCTGATGAAAGATTCAGGGCAGTGGAGAGACTTTGCTCACCAGTTGGCCTCGAGGCTTGGGGAGCTGGCTCATACATTTGGAAAATTTCCTGCCATGTGTATGGGAAAGAAGGGAACTTTGGGTCTGCTGCCCTGTAATCTTTGGCCTATGTTCAGTGTGCACCTATGAAGAAAAAATCCCTGACACCATTGCTGCTTTTACAAAATATCCCTTAATGGGAAACCAGTACAAAAAGTAAGTAAAACCAGGAGTATCTCAGCTCCACAGCTCCCTGAGCTACTCAGTCAGACCAGAGGGGGCTTAATTTGAAGCCTTGGCTCTGTAAACAAGAACCAGATTACAAACTTCTTCAGTTCTGGTGCAAAGCTTGGATGGGAGGATTGTTCCCTCCATCTGTTCTTTTCATTGACAATCTGCCTTTAAAGCCATCGCTGCATAAATCTGGAGGAAGCATAAATGCAGGAGCACCTGAATATTGTTTAACAGATGGGGACACACATTTTTCAAGCTATTTCCCTTACATTGCCCCATTTATTTTAGAGGGTGCTTTTCAGTACCATCCCTGCAACGCCATGTCTGCCTGGGAATAAGCTGGCATCCCAGTCCGAGGCTTGTGGCCAGCTAAATTGATTTTCAGGAGGAAACTTTACTGCATGAACACTGCTGTGACATTTTTGGTTTGCTTTCACCCCTTTCAGTGTAATTCCCTTCTGACCAAACTCACATTTCGCATCCAAGCCTTTCAGGAGGACTGTTCACTGTGAGCACTTCTTGTTTCCTTCTCCCACCCTGGAAAGGCTTGAGGAGATCATCCACGCACCTCACTTGAAACTCATTCTGGCATAAACAAACAAAAGCCTGCAGGAATAAACACGAAGTCAAGTTTTGAACCCTTTGGATCCCTGCTTCACGTATGCGTCTCTTCCTTCCCTGACAGGCAGTCTGGCAGCTCCCATCCTGTTGACAGCATTCTCTCTTGTTCTTCCACCTTCCATCCCACAGGATCCTAATGCATTTAGCACCGTGGCTTTCAGCTTTGTTAGCTTAAGGGCCACTACAAGTTTTCTGGCAGCAACACAGACGTGGACTGTTGAATGTCAGGGAGGAAATTACTTTTCTTTGCAACCTTTTCACAACTCCCTGCAGTCACTGGACCTCTGGGTCTCAAGGACCACGGATTGAAAGCCACTGACTTACCAGGCAGCACATGGAGTTCACACCAGGTAATGTCTCTGGGTGAGCCATCAAATTTAGCAGGCAGCAGCATTGCATGCAGATACAGGAAGGAATAAGAAAGCCACTAAAATTGCAGTGGGACTTTGGATATTCCTGATGGACTCTGCCCTGCTACAGTGTCCATCCTTGTAGTGGGCAGAGTCCTGGCTGGGAGACACGAAGATCTCCCTGAGGAAGTGAGCCCGAGTCCTTCACCTGCTCTCCAGCACAGAGGCACAACAGATGCTGCACTGCTGACCCCAAACACTCAGAGTTTGCCAGTCTGGTCTTCGAATTCAAACAAAGATATTAAGTGATGTTTTCTTTTCACTTGCCTTCTGGCTCTGTAACCAGTCGGTTGCACTTAAATAGCACTCACAGCTTTTATTTATTTTTTCTCCAACCACAAGAACTAGAACTTTTCCTTTTTAATTTTTTTTTTCTTAGTATAAGCCAAAAGCTGAGAGTCTTGCTGAATCATGTGTCTCCATGAACTGGGGCTTTAAGGGAAGCATCCAGTATTGGGAAGTGCGTATGAGACTTATGTAGGATAGAAGGTGGATGGTGCAGGAAGGAAAACAAGATGAGGGAAGAAGGGAAAAGGCTTGGAAGTGGGAGAAACACACGTGAAACGGGCAGGTTATCCCCAAGACAACCTGAGTTGGACCTGAGCACTGGCTTGTTGTCTCACTGACCCTCATTCCTGCTGATCCACTGTTCTAGACTTGGGGAAATGCAGCAGGAAACACAAGGCAGCTTCCTGTGGTTGGTTACGTGGTGCAGCATGCCAAGGGCAGAGTCCTGTTCTCCCTGGGCCATTAGATCTCAAAATCCAGCTACCAGGAGAAGTCTCAACCTAAGAATAAGGGGAAAAAAAGAAGAGAAAATATATATAGATGATGGACCCCCAATTTCTCAGCTTTCATATCACTTCCCCTTCCCCCTCCTTCTCCCTTCTTCAGTCATATTCTTCTTGGGAGAAAGTGTCTGTTGGAAAACAGAGAGAGAAAACGACAAACACTGCTGTGGAATTATTTAACGAGCCAGAATGAATTGCATTTGAAATCATTTAAATGGGATCTGGGAGTATTTAACTGCAGCACAGGAACTTAACAAGAGTGGGAAAGGATTTTGTGCTAATTGCTGGCAATGATATACCTACGGAGGGAGAACATGCAGCAATTAGTAAGCAAGACTGTAATTTCAGCCTAAGGTCCCTGTCTGCCCTGGAATATGGCATGGATTATCTGCTGTAAGGAAGACAGGGCTCTGATCCACAGGTGACCAGAGAAAGGAGCAGATGAGATTCTCATTAAGTAGTCATTAACCAAGTTTTAACAACACTGGGGTGCAGGAGATAGGTTTGCTCAGACCCAGATGTCCCTTTGCATCGCCCCAGGTTTTAGTCCTGATCTCCTGTTCCCTGACCTGACTGGTAAACCAAGACGGAGCACAAAGCCTCTTCCCAACCCACCTGCTCTTGTCCAACCAGACGTGGCAGGGACTGACTCTCAGTGCCTGCATAGTGGGGCTACAGCTCCCGGGGCGGGGAGCCTGGGGACCAATTTGATCATCCCTTGCTGAGAGCTCAGCAGCTTCAGGGCATCCTTAACACTGCTAGGTTTGGGGAACCAGCAGGACAAGACCAGAGAGCTGGGGCTGGGATGTAGCCTTGTTCATAGCCTGCATAAGGCTGTGGCAAAGAGCCATGTGGTGATGCTGGGGTGAGATAGGATGAGGGGCAAGGAAACAAGGCAAGATGAGATGGGAAACTTTTGCAGGTGCAGTGACAGGCAGACAGGAGCCTGCACCCACCAGAAAACACCCCAGATGGCCCCAGGCGTCCTGCCCTTCCTATGGTGATGCCCACACAGGAGAGACCCTGTGGTCCCACTCTGCCAAGTCTGCAAAACTGGGGTGCCATTGATGCCCAGCATTCAAGGCTGAACTCAGAGATGAGCTGCCATGGCTCTAGAAGGGACAGCCCCTGCTGGCAGCAGCCCTGGGAGGGTGTCCTCCCTGCAGGGGAAGGCAGACAGCCGGCAGCTCTTGTCCTGAGCCCAGCAGCTGCAGGCAGCCTCCGCCAGCCTCTGCTCATTGTTCTCTGGTCCTGCCGCTCCCCATCTCCATTCTCTCCCTGTGATGTGTCTGTCTGTGACTTTTTGTCTTTCAATCAGTTTTCATCTCAGTAATTCCCATTCAATGGCTAGTCCCTGATCTTTCTAATTGAGATCAGAGCTTCATATAATAGGAATGGGGGGAGGGAGACTATTTTTAATTTGCTACGTTCCCATTAATAACAAGTTCTAATTAAAAACCCTCCATCTTCCATCCTCCCAAGTTCAGAGGAAAACTCTCTATGACTTCTGTTGGAATCTTCTCCTGATAAATTGGTACCACAGCCTCCTAGAACAGCTGGTCCTCTTTAGCAGGCATAGTAATTAATGGGAATAATAAATGCATTCAAAGCAGGTTCATAACCCTCCTTTCTGTGCACTCAGACATCTCTTCACATTGCAAGAGACACACATCAACATTTCCACTTACAAAACAGGCCCAAAAGATCTGCCTATGTCTAACAAGCCTGGGTTTCATTAGCACTCTCTGTCCCGTGATAAACCTTGTGATAGAAGGGTTCCCCATGGACAGGGATGTTCCCTCCTGACTGGCAATGAGGTGGATGTACAGAGCAGGAGCCATGCCTGTCTAGCATCTCAGTGTCTCTCCAGGACTTTCTGCCAATCCTGAGTTTTATATTCCAGCTCCCCAGGATCTGTGGGGAGGAAAGCCGTGCTCTACCCTTCCCCGGGAGCCTGCCCAGTGAGGAAGGGTCTCCAGTATTACAGGGCATAGGTCCACGCTCAGATGGGTGGTGGGAACCTGGGGAGAGCTCCCCTTGTCCTGAGCTGCTGGATTGTGCTGCCAACCCAGCCGGGACCAGCCCCACCTGTGCCTGTGCTCCTGGGCAGTGCTGGCCTTGAGGCTACAGCAGGGGAAGGCAAAATGAAAAGGGATCTCAGGGGGCTTTGCTACTCACACAAGGAGACAGGAGATCAGGATTTTCCCTTCTGTCCCGCTCCTGTTCTGTTCTGCTGTGTCCATCTTCCTGCCTACCGTGTATTGGGGTAGGCAGATATTACTGCCTCGCAACATCCACACAGTGAGACCGAGAGAGGAGGTGGAGCAGATGCCAAGTGAAGGCTGAGGTCACACCATGAGCTGGAGGTGACACTGTAATGTTCTGATTTCCCTTCCTAGGCACCAGATCAACATATAGGGACAGTCCTGTCCAGAGGAGGAGACGGGCCCATATCCACCTGGGGTCAGCAGACACAGAAGCAGAAGCACAAGGTCTAATGAGCTGCACACAGACTCCTCCCTTTGTTCAGGTCTCCATTTACACCAGCTGCTGATTTGGGCTTCCTTGGATGTGCAGATCAGCTCTGCTGGGGATGGGTGACCCCTCGCTGTCCCTTTCTCTTGCTTTTGTTCACCGCTGCCTGCCGAGTTAATGGACTCATCTCGGGAGTGGCCAAACCAGGAGCCATCAATGCAGATATCCCCAAGCTGAGCAATCTGTCCTGAGCACTGATTTCAATTAAAGGGTCATTAGAGTGAAATCTTATCCAGCTCAGCTCCCATTTGCCAGCAGGAGGTCTTTCTCCTCCCCATCCCAAGCCTTGCTCTGTGGTTAGAGCGCACTGCTCCTGCTGGAGCCCTCCAGTTTTGCTAAAACACAGCAGCTGCTGCTAATAAACAAACATATTGATCATAGAGATATGGGCTGTCAGGGACTTAATTCATGAATGAAATGGGCTTAAGAGCGCCCGGTAGGCAGCGGCTCTGCTTAAAGAGCTCCTCCTCAAGATGGTGCTTGGAGCTGGGAACCGGGAATCCCAGCAGCTACTCAGCACTGGGATGGCAAAATCTGGGGCTGGTGTAAGGGTCTGGGGATGAAATTTCTTTTTGGGACTGAAAGGAGCAGAGCAAGTTTCCCCCTTTATCCCTGTAGGCCTTTGCTAACAGGGATGTACGGTGAAGGACTCTGTGCTTCCCTCCTACTGTGAGCAAAGAGGCTCCTGGTTCTGCTCCATTCTGCAGGGACCATCCGGGCAGCCCAAAAATTCAGGGCTTTTGAGGAGAAGACTGTCAAATATCCCCCCCAGTCTAGTCCCTCTAGTCTCCTGTGGGTCTGGAACTTGTAGAAAAAGCACAGCAGGACCCATGCCTGCCTACTGGAGTTTGTGATACCCATTTCAGGGGGCAGCTGCAGCATTATTTAGAAACTATGTCAGAGCCAAGAAGGGGAGAGTATCACAGCTCCAAATTGTCAGCATTTCTATTCTCCTGACAGCAAACAGGTTTTCCTAGGTTTTGATCAAATTTTCCTTCCACAGACAGACAGTAAAACTCTTTCTGCACAGAAGACCAAGGCTGTTTACATCACTAATGCTGCCATTGTTTCTGAATTGTCATCATTGTGTGGAATCAGACTTAAACAAGGTAAAATCAGCTCAGAAATGGATCCTGCAGAGCCAGGGACTATAATTAAAACAGAAGTATATTTGAATATAGTCTTTATAGGTGCAGTAAATTACACCACAGTACATGAGGATATAGGCTGATCTGTAACTGGTTTCAATCCTTTGGTATTGGCCACGATGAAAGCAGCTGTTAAAATAGGTCTTAGTATTTATGGTCCTGGGATGTGAAGGCCTTGCTGAGAGTTTGATGGATGAACTTTCAAGGACAGGAATAGTTGTCAGCCTGAAATATTTATCAGTCTGAAATCTCCCTGCGATTCATGCCATAGTTTCATACTTCCATTTTTTCTTCCCATTTCTAGCTGAGGTTTGTAGCTGAGGTTCCCCAGACAGAAGGAGGGTCTCTGCTGTGGGGTAGCAAACCCCACTCTGCTGATGTTATCTGTTCTTCCCATGCCAGCAGTGGCTGCTGGTTTAACCAGCTGTGCTGCCCTGCACAAGCCATCCTGTGCTGCCAGCTTCCAGGCTGCTCCTGCTGCCCTTTGCCCCAGGGGCTGTGTTCCAGGGCTTGCCAAACAGATTCCTCCTCCTTTCACAGCAGGACATGGAGAATATGTCTGGACAAACTGACCGCCTCTCCTTGTGTGTGTTTAGACACTCCTGCTGTAATGCCTTTGCCATGGACCTCCCCCATCCCTCTGGCCAAGGAGAGGCCAGGGGAGCTCAAGGCCAAAATGATAAAATGGGCTCTCCATCACTCTGCATCTCACTCCTCACTGAAAACAGCCCAGCCACATTTGCTGCCTGATCTCCAGTGTCCCCTTGGCCCCTGGCATCAGCAGCATGCCTTGGAATACTGCCTTCTCTGATGAGGAAGGCAGCCTGGATACTTCGCTCCTCACAGCTATGGGAGGGAGGAGCTGTACGGTTCTACACCAGCACAGATGAACTTACCTCTTCTCTTTTGCAAGCACAACCCCAAACTCAGTGGAATGTGTTTCATTTCTGGCCCATTTTCCATGCTGCTTTTACAAGTCTGCTGGGTTCTGCAGCTAAGGGTGAGGACCACAGGTAGTGCACAAAGCTGCTGAAGAACCACATCCCATTGCAGGCCCCTGCTGAGGGTGAGAGGGGCTGCTGAGCAGGGAAAATGCTGGTTCCATAGGGATCCACTGCTTGAGAAAACACCGACGGCCATGACTTCAGGTTTCTAGACTCCTCATGTCTCTGAGACACCCAGAACCTGCAAGTTTATAAATGTCTAGATGTTATCCCCTGAGAGAGAGGGTGAAAACTCCCTAAGATTCACCTGCAGCAAATGCCAGCAAAGCACATTTGTTTGAGGTTTCTTGAAGCTACCACTGAAAGGTCAGATATCTCAGTGAGACAAAAAGCTCTCTTCTTCATTCTAGCTGTTCCATCAATACTTGTTTTTCCTCTCCATTTACTTTTACCTTCCTGTTCAGAAAAACTTACACAAAGAGGGAAAAGAATGCTGCTTGCATGTCGGCAACTAAGCAGCTTCTTCTTGCCAGTGGCCAGAACAAGGACCTCAGTACACCTTTAGGACAATACTGGAGACCAGTGCTGACCAGGGCCAGTGCAAAGGCTGGTGTGAAGCTGAGGTGCAGAGGGGACATCTGATCTTTTCCAGCCAGAAGCAAGGCATGGTCCTTGTCCTTTGTGTGCTCCCTTCAGCCTGGCTGGCTCCAGGGTCCTTTCTGAGTCCTGGGGCATGAAGATGCTGTACACAGGGAGAAGGGAAGGTGGGATAGGAAGCCTATGTGCATCTTACCTCCCATGGTTTTATGACAGCCATTGCTTTAGGCCTTGAAGAGAGGCAGCAGGCAGGAACAAGGATCCAGTTTCACCCTTGCAATCATTTCTCTGAAAATAGTGACCACTTTAAAGAGATGCCTGGAACCCCACTGGGAGGAGAGCAAATGGCTCTCCAAGCCTTTGGACATCTGCCATGGAGGTCACTGTTCCAGTTGGGATGGCTCTTTCTTCCTACAGCCACCCAACATGGTTTGGCCCTGGGCAGCCACTACTCTTCAAGGTAGGAAAGGAGACCTCAGTGTCTGGTGTGGGAGGAGGAGCTCTGTGCAGAGAACTGGAGCCCTTTCTTGCTCATTTAGTTAATGGCTCTCTGTTGAGTTATTCACACAATACCATTTGGGAATAATATTCCTTGACCCACCTCTGGGCCCTTTGGTGGTGATTGCTGCAGCTGCAGCCCACTGCTCTTCCACTTGGCACTCCCACCCCTCCCTTCTCCCCCATCTCTGCCTAGTTGCTCTCTCTTGGTCCTTATGGCCTTGATCCAACAAAGCACTTAACCAGGTGTTTCATGGAACAAGTAACCTGGCCCTCTCTGTGCAGCGGATCTGGAAGCGGATGCAGGAGGCACCTGGCCACCTTTGCCCTCTGGACACCTGGGGCTTTCGTGGCGTGGAAAAGCTCTTGGGCTGTGGGTAGAGGAGCTTGGAAAACCCTTGGGTGGCCCTCCTGACCTGCCGACTATGATCTGCAGTCCTGACATCTGCTTGTGTGTAAAAAATGGAACAAATCACCAAGGATTTCCTCCCTGGGCTTGGGGAATGGGAGCAGTGTTGACCCCAGGACAGGGCTGGGCCATCCAAGCTGCTGCTGCTGGAGAAAGGCTGAACTTTTCAGAGCTCTGCATGGGAGGAAGAGGTGGGAGTGATGGGTGCTGCCTGGCCATGGTGGGCAGCTGGAGAGCCCTGGGAAGGAGCCCAGATAGTGGTCCCCACACCTCTCAGCTTCCTTGGCTACTGCAGGTGCTTTTTGTAGGTGTGTTTCTCATTCCCCATGGACGTTCTCACCCATCTCCCAGGTCACACACTTTTGAACAACATCCAAGTCAGAGAATTGCTGAAGCCCACAGTATTAGAAAAGGTAGGACATTATTTTTGCTACCACAAGAAAGATGGCAAAAACAAGGAGGTAGAAATATTTCCTGTGTGACCAGGACCAAATGCTCTGCCTTTTTCCCCAAAAGAGTGAGACTCAAGATTGGTTTCTCACACTGGTACAACATCTCTGCTGCTCAGTTCCCTAACAAGCTACAGATAAGACAGTGGGGCTTACATTTCAGGACTTAAATATTCAATTAATCAATGGAATATTCCATTAGCGTAATAATCACTTGGCATCGCCTGATCTATAGGTACATCTCAGCTGGGCCTCACAAATTGATTTCTGATGAAGTTCTAATTGACTGCACAGGCAGGAGAGGACCGGTCTGAGCATGTTGAAGCAGGGCTGGTAAAGGCTCTGGCAGCACCACCTCCCACCAAAGAAGGGGAAAAGAGGGGGGAGGTGTGATTTATGCCCCATTTATCACGACAGCCTCTACCCTATCCCGTTTTATTGCTCCCAAGTGAGGCATGAGAGCTTATAGCTTTAATGCAGAAATTTGCAGGCAGCCGGAGACCCCCGTAAGCTGCTGACAGCTACTTGTCACTTATGCAGTGGGTGCCAGGGGTACCCTAAATCCTGAATCTCCTAACACAGGATGCAGCCGTGCCACGAGTCCTGTGGGAGGTCTTGGGTTTCCTCCGGCATGTGTGTATTTGTTAGCTGGGCTCTGCCATCCCTCTCCATAGAGCTGTGGGGTTTCTTCCTGCTGTTGTGGCTCAGAGCATGTGGGTACGGGTGTTCTGGAGAGAGGCAGTGGGTGCCCCCACATGTGTCCTTCTTTTCTGGCCATCCTGCAGCCCTGTATCCTGAATTCTCTCCTTCCTGAATTTGGAGGTGGTCCCTGAAGGAGGGTGGCACAGCAGGAAGCATCTCTGTTGCCAAAGGGATATCACAGAATCATAGAATAGTTTGGGTTGGAAGGGACCTTTAAGACCATCTAGTTTCAACCCCTTGCCATAGACAGGACACCTTTCACTAGACCTGCATGCCAAAGACCTCCAAGGGCCCCACCATAAAGACTCACTCAAACCCTGCCCATGTTGACAGCCTGGCTGTGAACTTCCCTTGCTGGAAGAGCTGGTGGTCATGGCAAGCCCTAGGAAAAGCGTGTGACGAGTCTGGAGGTGCAGACTCCCGGAGATCCCAGCCTCCTGGTAGGATGGGATTGCCAGCCTGGGGCTGTGTGTTGCACCAGGGGATGGTTTGTCACCCCGAGGTCACTCCTGACTGCCACAGTCACATACAGAGATGTGCAGGGGCACGAATGACTCAGCACGAGCTGCTGTGGAGGTGAGTGCCAGCACACCAAGGGCTTGGGATGCAACACCAGCCCTCCTAACAGCGCCCAGTTTCTGCCCAGACCCTCGCTGCTGGCTCCCCCTGCACTCTCCTGAAGGAGCTGCTAAAAGGGAAGGTTTAGGGGTTTCCCACTCTGAGCAACAGTGGTGGCAAGGGGACACGACAGTGGTCCCCAGGTGTGGGCTGACTCCTCCTCTCCTCCTGCCTGCGTGGGGACTCACGTGGCTGAGCTGGGTAGGGAAAAGGTGACGGGTTGTGATTTCAGGAAAACTGCAAACAACAACATCAACGAAAGCAATCAAAGCATGTGTGGCTGGCTGCTGAATTTTAAGAGAAATAGCTGCATTTTCAAGCATACAGGAGTGACTGTAACTTCCTCTCCATCCTCTGCCTGCATTAACTTAAGAGACAGCCAGGTGCTTAAAGGTTACTTTGCAGGCAATGACTGTTCTGTAAAAGGCTACTCATCTCTAACAGAGATAGGTTTTCTTTTATTGAACATCAGGCAGAGTGGATGAAACCTGATAAAAACCACGGAGTGATAGCTCCCCCCCACCTCACCCCCTCCCCCCTTTTTGCAGTGAAGAATAATAACCAGCAAAATAAAAAGGCAATTGCCTCACTGTATGTCTGTTTTAAGCAACGGCTGTGCATGACAGGGAATGCAGCTTAGGTAGATGCCCAATTAGAAAGATTTTGTAGGAAGACCTCTGAATCATCGGATCTGAACCTCTCTCAGCACCATCATCATTTCTACCCCCATTATTTCTAGCCTCACCTACTTATGGTACAGGAATGAGTTTTCAGTTGTTGGAACACCCTGTGTGGAGTTTATGTGACAAAATTGTCCCCAGGATCATTAGGGCTGGGTGAGCAGCATGGTTTGGAGGGGTGGTTTCCTCCAGATCCTGGGAGTCCATGAGTCACTTTGGGTTGTGTCTCCTTCCTGTCAACAACAAAAGGTGCCCTGGAATTTTTGTGGCTCCACCCAGAAAAGATCTTTGGCTCAAAAAAATTGTAATGGCAGCCTCCTGCATGGGGAAGATGATTCTCCCTCATGCCAAACCCAAGGTGGTGGGCTGTGAATCAAAGCCTCTCTGTGGCTGTAGTTGATTGCTTCAGAGCAGTCTTGAGTGGTGAGGTTTGAATGATTTCTAGTTTGCTTGTCTTTGCTGTGTTTGAAGGGAATGTTTTTAATTACTTGGTGAGCAGAGCCAGAAGTATAACCCATGCTGGAAATCCAGCTGAGTGGAGAAAAGATGCAAATGGGAAAGAGCTCGAGGAGGAGAAACCCATGGCTCTGACCTTTCCAGCAGCTTTTCCCTTGCACTGTCTCCACGTGATATCCTCTCAGGTGACCCCTTCCTCATCCAGCCTGGGCACCTGGCAGAGAAAGCCCCTCCCTCCCAGCAGTCCATTAGTGCTCGCCTTGGGAGACATCAAGGACTTCCATCCTTATGGAGGAAAACCCCTCTGGGGCTGTCCCCAGCCTTCCCTCTGTGTTTCCCTAAGCACAGGATGTTGTTTGGTGGCCATCCAGCTTGCTAATAGGCTCAGTAGACTCCCAGGGTGTCTTCTGGCTGTCACTCCTGGGACACACATTGGCTCCTGGTGATGTTCATTGTCTGTACATGGAGCAGACCACACATGTGGCTTCAGCATGGCCAAAGCACAGCCCTCAGGAGCCAAGCATCCTTGGGTAACCCCAGCCTGCTCCTGGTTACTGCAGAGCCTGAGGGATGAGGATGCCATGAACACACAGAAAAGTCCTCTCAGACCCTCCAGGACAGGGTTTGTCCACAACCATGAGCATCTGGTGCTTATATCCACTGTAGAATGAGAAGACCCTGATCTCCAGAGCTGTCAGCCCTAATTTTATCAGCAACATGAAATTTAATTAAAGTTCTCATTATTTTTTTTTTCCAGAATGCTGTTTGTTTGTCCTCCTCTTTTCTTTGAAGGATGCACGACATATGGGGCAACCACGCTGCGTGTGCTGAGAAAGCGTGTCCAGTCCTCCATGTGTCAGATTCCCACACAAATATGGAGACTATTAGGCAGAAGTTATTAAATGTCATTATTAATACGCTGGAATGTGATGGGAGGGGATTTATTTTTATGCCAGAGACTTGCACATATGCTCCCACCAGGACAGTGAGTAAGGGGAAAGGGGAGTTGCCCGCAGTTGGGCTGTGGACAAAAGCGCTGAGCTACAGGTACCACACCCATGGGGCTGATGTGGTGCCGGGCTGGTTGGGTCCCAGGTCCGTGGGAAGTGCTTGGTGAAGCCTGCTTGGCTTTTTCTTGGGTACCTCATTGTGGGGCAGTCTGAGAACAAAACCTTCACCAGGAAGAGAAAAAGGCTGGTTCTGGGATTTCTGTTTTGTCCACTGAAAATAAAAGAAAGAAACAAAGAAGGTAGGAAAGAGAAGCCTCTTCAGATAGAACTCTAAATATCTGATTCAGAGAGAAATGAGCAGTGGAAAGAACTGCTTTGTGTAAGTCCTGTAGACAATTTAATCCTTTCCCCTGGGCACGATTGTCCCTTGCCTGTTGTCTCACCCACACTCTGCTGCCCTGCCTACGTCTGGCCGAGCTGCTTTCCTTTCTCCAGCATCAGAGCTCTGCCCTCAGCTCCTGCTGGGGTTTTTCCCCATCCCTGTCTCTTTGAGATGCTCTCCCTAACAGGTCCCACCTTTGGCTGTGGATGGGGTGCATGTCTGGAGAGAATATTTCTTGTCAGAGTGATTTTGGCTTTTCCCCCACTGTGGCCCCCCAGTTTGCTCCTCCAGCCTGGTTGTAGGGCATGAACAGAGCTGAACTCAGACTGCTGTTGTCACCAGCATCCCTCTGCATCCATGCAGGACATCCTTTTCTCTCCCTCCTTCCCAGGGGATGAGTTTCAACCTCTCAAACAAAAATCCTCTTCCTCTCCCTGTTCTTCATTGTTTTCTGTGCAATGAAATACAGTTTCTCTCCTAAACAAGGCTACAGGCAGTTTATTAACTTCACTAATTAACCCATAATCAGTGTTGTGTTCTCCTCTAATCACAGCCTTGGTTCACGGAGTGCAGCCCTGCTATAGCACATATATATTGAGGGGAAAAACCAGTGTGTGACATGCCACGAGCTCTCTTCCCAGGGATAATGTCAGCTCACTCAGGCATGTGGTGTGATCTCTCTGGTGCAGGGAACAGGGGGCTCAGGTGACTCCAAGGGGTGACAGTGAGCTCTGGAGCCTGTCACCTTCAGAGCACAGGTTCAGTGGCCACTCAGGTCACTAATGGCTGGCTGTCACTGCTGGTCAGCAGTGGTTTGGAAAGCCTTGAGGTTGGAGGAGAGGCAGACTGGGAAGTCTTGTAATCTCCATCTTTGCTTAAGCAGAATTATTCCCCAGGGGGTAATTTTTTTTCCTAATGTTTCCGGCTGGGTTTTCCTGTCCACCCAGCAGTGATGTTTCCATGAATCTGTCCCAGATCTGCTGAAAACAAAACATTTTGGGAAATGCACCAGTGCTTTTTAATTTACTACTTTTTTACCTTTACTACACCAGGTACCACATTCCCCAACACCTGCCTTTTGCCCTTCCCATTTTTGTGGGTGGATGCTCAGTTCTCCACTCTAGCCAAGTAAAATGCAGTTAGCTTTTTTAACATTTCCTTGTAAATCAGATTTCTGATTATTGCTGCTGGCCTCTGAACTCCCTCCAATTCATCACTCTATTCCTGGTACTGAGCTACACCGACCATGAAGAGACAATGTTTGAAAACATCCTCAACCTGGGTGGCAATCTAATGAGACAGCATATAAAAATATTGTTACATGGTGAGCTAAAGGCATTGTGCAGCTCTGTAATCATTTTCAAGATGGTAAAATCATTCTGCAAGGACAGCCTGTCTCCACTCTGATAAAATCAGGGCCAGAAAGGCAGTCCAGCTTGGAGGAACAAATTGCAGAGTTGGGTTTTTTCTTTTTTTCTCCAAGGATTTATTTTTAAATAAGGGAGCTGTCACAAAGTGGGACAGATGTTGAGAAGAAGTGAAACCAAAGTAGTGGTGTTTTAACCAAGTGAAAAGTGGATGGTTTCATCCTCTGCTCCCCCTTCGGTCCCCTGGCTGTCCCTGCAGTGCCCTGACACATCATGTCCCAGGTGTCCCCAGCCACCCCAGGCTGCCAGTGCTCTCTGAGCCTCTTTGGCCCACAGCTGAAGCCACATTCTGCTTTGTCTCCTGCAGCAGGTGGGTCCCTCCCACATCTCTCTGCTTCGCTGTGAAGCTGCTCTTGTGTTTCCAGTCTGCTCTCCCTCTCCATGTCTGTAAGACTTGCTGTGTGAAGGGAGATGAAGAAAATGAATTGGGCTCAGAAGACAGAAGAGCCAGGTGAGGAGGCTACACCTGTACTAGAGGTAGGTCTACCTTGATGTTCACCAGTTTGCCCATCACTGGGGCACCCCAGTGTTGAAGGCTCCACTATACAGCCCCCAGCGTCCTTCCACCTTACAACCCCATGAGCACTATGGGCTTTTCTTCTCTTCTCACCCAGTATCTTCCTTGCTTTGCCAGTATCTTCATTGCCATCTTGTAAGCTGGGGAAAGGTGAATTTAATTACAGGCTAATGAAACTCACAACGCATTTCCTGAAAAGCTGCAATCCGAGTTAAGAGAGGGTACTTCTGTTTACAGATCATCTTGGCATTGGTGTTTTTTTGTGTTCCTCTCCCTTTTGCATGGTAAACATGTATTGCATAAATCCTTGGCATGTTCATGGGATGCTCAGAACATTGTCCTGACTTGCTATTGTTTGGGTTAATTTATGCTGCATTAGACTTCACCCTTTGGAAAGGGTCCAGAGTCATGGGGATGTAAATCTTCCTGATTTATGTCTCCCCCTCTCAAGACTAAAAAAAAAAAATAAAAAAGGGAATTTAAGGAGTCCCAAAGACAGGCGAATTCAGGACAACTTGCACCAATCACTTGCTCCTGGCAAGGCAGGTTGGGATGATTTGGGGTTGGTAAGTACAGACCTTTCATCTGTTTGTAGAAAGAAGGAGAATTAAATCTCATGGCCTGTTTGTGAAAGGAAATTGCCCAGAATAGCTCTGACAGAATAAGCTATTCCACAATAGCTCCCCATGCGGACACTCAAGCCACTTTGTTCCAGGCTAATTAGTGTGCTTCCAAGCGCAGTAATTATTCTGGAAGGGAAATCTCTCTTCTCCCACAAAGAGTGTCTACATGGAGGTAACTATTTGGGAATGACACTAGTGGACAGTCTGAAACCATGGCTGCTCCACTGACCAGTGTTTCTCCCATTGAGACATCCTGGCCTTGGAAAGGTCCCACCATTTGTGGGTGGGATGTTTGGGGGGCATTTGGAGGAGGGCTGGGGAAGCAAGAAACAATGTGGGTGTATCTGGCTGGTCACCCAGGTCAGGTGGGCTTGGGTGGACTCCCCTCATGTGTGTTTACAGGCCCCGGAAGAGGCAGTGATTCAGAAATAAGAAAGGATTGCACCAATCCTGTTGTTTCATTTAGTCCTTTTTTACTCCACTGTTTTATGACCATGCTATTAAGAGTCTGCTCCAAGGGCTTTTTTTCTTCTCTCAGATCAACTCACTTTTTTCCTAAAAGCATTCTTTTTCTTTTTTTTTTTTTTTTTTTTCTCAGCTACTTTGCTACTGACTCAGTAGAGAGCCTAGATTTAGTCTGAACGTTTCTCAGGAGACTGCCTGGTGTCTCATGTGTCTCATTCCCCACAATTCACAGAGAAGTTCTTTTAATGAAAGATGAGGATGCGTGTGAGTAGGGAGTTGTGCCCAAAGGGGCAACAGTTTAGCCAAAGCAATGGGCTGGTTTTGAGTTCCTGGAGATGGTTCTGCCCTTCTCAACACTGTTTGCACCAGACTGGGTCAGTGGAGGCTGACTCAGGTTACACCTGAGGTCAAGTCTCCCAGTAGCAACCAGTGCAAGGTTCTGCATCTCTTGGAGTAAACCTCCACTTGCCTGGTTAATCTCTGAGTTCCTCCTGACAGAATATTGGTGATGAAAGTACAGCAAAAATAACAGAGGAGATCCTAGGATCCATCTCCATCCCATCCAGGACCCTGGAGATGTCTTATAATCTGCTTATATTCAGGGCTTGATAGATATGGTTCAGCCCAAAGAATCCTTGCAGCTGCAGTTTTGTCTTGGAGCTGTGGAGAGTCTCAGCTCAATCTCTTGCTCTTCACACATTGTTTGGGAGAAGGGAGGCAAAGTCCTGTGCTGTTTTTCTGGCATTTGTAGTCCTTTACTGCTTGGGTTACTTTTCCTCCAAGGCTTAGCCCTGAGCATGGGGTGACCTGGCATTTGGAGGGGCAGAAAGAGGGGCTAGGACGGTTGAATGACTCACACTGGATCTCTTCATCCTGGATAAAGTTCAAAACACCATCATAAGCATTTTAGTATTAGAGAGATTATCCACGGCCACAAACCCTGGCATGGACTGTAATTACACATGATCTGCCCACTCTGGAAAATTGATACTTACATGGTCCACTGGGCCTGTGTCCCTGGCAAAATGCAGATCAGCCATTCCCTGTGGGACAGAGCACTAAATGAAAAAGGATGGGAACAGTTTTTTTCTTTAATGATAACTTCTGTCTCCTTAAATTCAGACTCCATGGGGTCCCAGAGAGACTCTGGGGGTATGTGATGAGAAATCAAGTGAGTTTCTTCAGTGTCTGGTTGGGATGTGTCCCTCTTTGAAAGAATTTGGAGTAGACTCACAAGCCACTGAGGAGCCCAGGTGTGCCCAGGGGTCTGCAGGTCTCGGTAGTGCTGAGTCCTATGGGTCTCTAGAGTGGTGGAAGCATTGAAAGAAGGATGGAGACAGCATGGACAGACAAGGGAAATGACTGGCCCTTGAGCTGGCAAGATCAGGAGAGGAAATTGTTACTGTAGAGAAGTAGTTGTGTCCTTACTAAATCTGCTGGGCCCTCTGACCTAGCACTGCTCCTGCAGATCATGGATTGTAACCCTGGGATCCCTCCTCTGTCTTGTCCCTGCCTCTCTTCAACCAGGAAAGAAGATAAAACTGGAGAAAGCAGTGCCTGAAAGAATTACTAGAGGAGGCTGCTAAGAATTAGAGGCTGATGTAGTTCATTAGTAGCAGAACTGGTCTTTGTGACCCACAAGGCCCCAGCCAGACCCATGTCTCCATAGGGCCTGGACAGGGCACATCCCAGAACTGCAGCAAGGAGAGGGAAAGTGTCCCATGGAAAAGCAGGGCAGTTTTGCCAGGAGGTAGCAAAGGAGCCTGGGGAGCATCTCCTGCCCCCAGCCCAGTCCTGGCCCTGCCACACCGGCCCCAGAGAGGGAGGAGAGACTGAGGGAGGGAGTGGCAGCACTGGGGGAGCCTCAGTTTCCCTCCAGCAAGGGGGAGAGGTAAAGCAATTGCTGCCAGTGAACATCAGTCTGACACCTCTTCAGTACCTGCAGTGACTGATATCTCATTATTCTGAGAGATTAATTATCTGAAAATAACTGTGCACCACCAACTACGAGATCTTGTCTCTGCAGAGGAGTCCTCTCCCCTTCCAGCAGCAGGCTGGAGCAGGGTGCAATTGGGGGGGATTCCTTTTGGGTGCCCCAACCTCCCCGGCCTGGTGCTTTCTGCAGCCACCAAACCCAGCCAAACCCCAAAAGCAGCTCCCAAAAAGCACAGGGAGCAGTGTGGCCAGGGCAAGGTGGTGGTGACAGCCGAGGAGCAAAAATTCAGTTTAAAGGAGCAGGGGGGCTTTGCAGTTGCACATTTTGGTGATTGCATCAGGATTTGTAAGCTGCATTCTGAGGCTCCCACCTCTTTGTGGCAGGAGCAGGGCATCCCACAAGCACCTCTCCATCTCCTGGCAGAGCCTCACTGAAGCACAGGCTCCTCAGGAAGCCCATGTCTGGTAATTTATCTCCCAGACATCTTCTGTGTCTCTGTATCTTCCTTCTGAGCTGACCCCTTGCTCTGGCTAAGATTTTTCTCCTCCTGAAATATATTTCATCTGTTGAATCCGGAGAGATGAGCCGTGTGGAAATTTTGCGGATCTTCCTGATTTCTGCCACTTTATCCAAGCTTCACCCACTTCAAAGGGTGCAAATGCAAATATTGACAAATTCAATAAAAAGACCCATCTAGCAGGTAAACAGCTAAACAAGCTGTCTAATGAAGGGGTGCAGGGAAGGTCCTTGAAGAGAAAATTTGCATTTTTAACCTATTTTTACATGCTGGTCTCTTTCCTAAACCCTAAATAAACCTGAAATATGGGCACACGGAGTTGTTACCCTGCCTCAGCACTTCCCAACAGCCCATTCCAGCCCACATGGGGGAAATAGCTTTCCCCTTGGGCTTGAAAAGCCAAAATCCCCTGTGTTTACTGAGCTCAACACTTTCCATTGAGTAGCATCAAAGTGGTAACATCCCAGGTCCCCCAAACTGCCCCATCCCTGCAGCCATCCCTTTGCTCACTGGTACCCGATATCTTAATTCAGCCCTTCCTTAATGACATTTGCAAAGATTTCCACTGGTGGAGCAGGATGCTGGCCGCAGTTTCCACCATGTTCCCAGCCCATGGATGTGCTCCCCTTGTCCTGGATCGATCTCCAAATCGGAACTGGTGCTGTTTGATCTGCTCATTGTGATGCAGGGGAGGGCAGTGAGTCCAGGGAATGAGCCTCTTTGGAATTAAACCTCTCTAATATGATTACAAATGGCTGTTAACCCTCATATCAATGGGAAGGAATGGTGTATAGGAGTGGTGAGGGAGAGCAAGACATCAAAGTCCCTTCTCTCTCACTGCTAAATGAAAACAAGAGGTGCTTGTTACCAGGAATAATTAGGCTTCCCCAGCTTCCTCACAGAGGGTTAGGATAGTTGTTTCACATTTGCAAAGTGCTTTGAGGAAGAGAAACATGCTATAGGTGCTGCAGGTACCAGCACCATTGCTTCCAGTGCTGTTTTGCGCAGGTGACAGGATTGGAGCTATGGGACATCTTCCACCCAAGGATTTCACAGCCCATCTCCTCTGTCGAGCACAGGGTGCAAATATTATTATTGTGGCATTTTGGCAAATGGAGAAACAGAGATGCAGAGCATGGGAGCTGCTGAACATCTCTCACAGAGTTGGGATTAGGAGGGAAAAGTCCTATTCCACATGCTGTTGTGATCTCCACCTGGGAGACACTTGGACTTGAAGACACTGGTGTTTGGCATGTACTGACTGACAATGCTGCTGGCTTTTACAAAAACCTCCGTGTGTGGGATCAGGGTTAAGATATTGTCTGGATCATTAGCTTCTTAGCCTGAAGTACCCAGGAAAGACTGAAGTGCTCAGGCCTGACTGTGTGTCTCTCCCCCAAATCAAGTCAAGCCTCAAGCTCACTCACCTCCTCCTCCAGCATCCCTCTAAGCCTCAGGAGGAACTGGAGATATGACAGGTGATGGGGATGTTTCACCCCAGCAGAGTCCCTGGTCTGGATCAGAGGACCCTGGAGCTATAATTTTGTTGGAGACACCATCTCCCCTGCACAGGGCTGCCCACTGCCAGGAGGGGAGGCTCCCGGGATGCCCAGCTGAACATCACACAGCAGATTCTGATGAAAACTAATTTTCCCCCAACCTTCCCATTTTGTCTTCACAGCAGAAACATGAGGCAGGCGGTACAGAAAAGAAGAGAGCTGTACCAGAACAAGCTTGGCTTGGTTCCCACTGACAATTTTGTTCCCTCCATCAACAATCAACCAGGACAGGAGCATCTGCTTCATTCAGAAGGGCTCTTAAGCATCATCTGTGCACCCCAACACAGAAACCATGAGCCTTTCCCCCCAGAACACTTATCAGGGCTCTCCAGCCAGAGAGAGCCTGCAAAGCCCCTTCAATGCTTAATTTTTACAAAACTCCATGACATCCTTGGTATGGTCAGGGACAGAGGGAACCACTGTCTCCTGGGCTGAAATGGGGATATGTGCAATGCCCAGGGGTGTCTCCAAGGAAGATGAGCAGAGGGTGGGAAGGCACCTGCCCGGGGTGGGCCATGGAGGGTGGGGACAGCAGAGGCACAGGACATTGTCAGAACACAGACAGTAAGAGCCTTGTCCATGCTTCTCCTTTCTTCCCTGTGACAGCTTGACAACCTAACAGGAAAAATGAAGTCAGTGAAGGGAGAAATGCTATCAGGAGCCCTGTGCTAAGAGGGCAGACAGGCCAGATTGGAGGAAAATGAGAAGCTGTCCGGACTAATGCAATCATTTATCACATAATCTTGCTCAGCAGTTGGGCGGGGAGCCTGGCAGTGCCTGGCACTCAGAGGAGGCTCTCCTGTCCCCTGGTACCCCGCTCCAGTTGGTGAGGGTTGTTTCCTCTGGATTCTCCAAGCCTCGGGGTTTCCCTCTGACCACCTTGTTTTGCTTGTGGTACAACCTGCCTCATTTTGCTCTCACTGCTGTCCCCCACACACTTCCCTCCTCCCCAGAGCCAGACTGGTGTTTATGCTGCTTTGCTGTGGACCCTTTTTTAGAAAAGATGACACCTTACCAGATCACTGCTCGTGCTGAGACATATCATCACCGGGCCATTTTGGCTCCACGCTGTGTTAGCCACTCGCCTTGAACATGGATTTACTGCTTCCTCATCCCTTGCTGCTCCCTCACCCCGTAAAATGAGGCATTGCTGAAACGCCACTGCAAAAAGGGGTCAGCACGGGAGCGTTATCAAAAGGAGGCAGCAAGGGAATTTCCCCCCCTGCTCAAGTTGCATCCTAGGGTTTGCTCGGCGTTTGGGCCATATGTGATCCTCACCCAGGGGAGCGGCTGGACATCAAAGGGTGACTTCTGGCGAGGATGAGCTCATTTGCCCCTGCTCGACCCTTCTTGGAGCAGGGGGTGGGAGCTCTGTGACCACCCGGCAGCTCTTCCTCAGGCAGGACTCTGAGTGCCTGGGGCAGGAACGCCACTGGTTGCAGCGGCTGAGGCTCTGTCAGGACCGGCTCTTCCTCCTCTGAAGCCTGCAAATCAGAGGACCCACACTTCCCTGTGACCCATGAATCCCCTGTGCTGCCAGCCGGGCACTCACCGCTGTTCTCTCCAGCAAGGCAGCATTTTGCGCTGGGAATGAGTTATACTAAAAGTTTGCACGGGAAATTTCAGCACTTGGCTGCGGGACCGGGATTCCCACTGAGCCACCTCTCCTCTGCAGCCGATGTTCACGGGCTTTGCCATTAACATCATCTTCTGGATCTCTGGGACAGTGATGATGTGCCAAACCAGACAGATCATCTGTACAGCCCCTCACAGCCGAGCACTTAGCTGGGTAATTACCAGAGCTGGCCACAGGACGAGAAAGCCGATTTCAGCACCACTCTCAGATTTTGTTGTTTGTTTCTTTTCCAAGGAAAAGCAAATATTGAGGCACTGAGAGATGAGGACTGGGCTGGTGTGCAGGGCAGGGCTCAGGGCTGGGGAGCAGAGCTTCAAATCCTCTCCCTTCTTGAATTATTTTCCCTCCTGGACACTTCAGCATCCCTTATCCCTGATGCTCCATCTGCAGCCCCTCTCCCTCGTGTCCTCTCACCTTTCTTGGCTGTGGAAAACAGCTTCTTTCCAAGAAACATTTTGGCTGGGACTAAGATTTCTGCATTGTTGCAGCCAGGTCCAGCAGTTATTCCTCCTTCAGCTGTACTCCTGGATGGGCCCCTCCATATGTCCAGCTTCACTGCCATCTCCTCACCACCCTGCTTCAGAGCATCTTCAGCTTGTAGTTTTGACAGGGAACCGCTCTTCTCTGAGAGAGCTCTGTGCTCTCCTTCCTTCTCCCCAGCACAGCCCGAATTCAGCTGGAAGAGGTGGAGCCCTTCCGTGCCTTGTGAGATCCTCCTCAACAGAGCTGATCCCCCTCCAGCCCTTGCACTTCCCATCCACAGAGCTATTTGCCACCCAAACATCTCCAGCCCTTCTTTCTCTCTCTTGCAGAGGAATCATCAGAAGGGGGACCTGCAGTTCCGAGGGAAACACAGCCCCTCCGTGGCACCAATGGAGCCCGTCAGGGTTTTCTAGCTCTGTCTGTCTGCTGAGGCGATGTCAATTCAGGTCCAAGGAAAAGGGGGAGTTTTTGTCAACATGGCCCTCTTGGTGGGGATCCATCAGGTGTGTAACAACACCAGCCACCTCTTGTCTGCCTTTGTAATGGAGAGGCAAAATTTCTCAGACCACTGTGCCCTCTAGGAATAGGAAATGTTAATTATTATTAATGACACCCAGTGACTTTTATTACTAAGAATTCTAATTAGTTGGATTTTTGCTATTTCTTCTCTTGAAGGAATTTGGGATGGCACATGAAAGTGATGGACCTTGCTTTCAATACAGAAAAGGGAAAACAGGGACCTCAGGTGATGTTATTTGGGTAATATAAAGTGGCAGAGGTGGCAGGAGTTCTGGGAGACTGGTCCCAGGGGGAGCAGGGATTAGCAATGCCAGCACCAAACCCTCCAGAGGATGGTCCAATTCAATGAGTGATTTTGCTATTTTCCAACTATGCAGACATAAAAGCCTAAAACTGGTCCTTAGTCTGAAGACTCCTTAGCTCTTTGTGCCTGTATCAATGGTGAGTCTCTCCAGGTTTTTGGACAGGCAAGGCTAAGGCCGGGACATAGCTGGCAGCAGACAATCTCTGCACGTGGCACAGGAGTGCCTTTGTCCCCAAATTTTTGTCTTGTCACACTCGGTCAGACAATCCATGGAGATGCCCAGCACACCTGTCCATCACACCGGTTCCTCCTTGCTTTGAGCTTGGCATGAGATTGTCTTCCTTGTGGGGAGACCCTCCATTAAATGTATGGCACGGCACCAGTTCACCAAAAATAGCTCCAAAGAAAGAGAGCAGTGTGCGTGGGCCCCGTGCACGCACGTCTGTATCCACAAACCATTTGCTGTTTTAGGTGTCAGAAATAAATTTTACCACTGGAGTCTGCAGCATCTGATTAGTGAATTATTCAGTTTGGAGATTGCCTATGCCATGACCTCATTAGTAACCCCGAGGTGAGCAGGACGCATTAGAGTAACCACCAGGCTGTCACTGAGGAGCAGAACTGGGGCATTAAAATGGATTAAAGTGCTTTACCAAGAAGTGCGGCACAACTCATAAAAAAAAAAAAAAAGAGAAGACAAAAGGGGGAAGAGAGAGGAGTAGAAGGGGGAGAAAAGAAAGGAAGACCAATAAAATAAATAAACAAACAATCCTGGCTGGCAGCCTGAGGATAAACAGGCAAGCAGGTGGAGGGATGCAGGGGTTCCAGTGTCTGGCAAAGCACAAACCTTCTTTCTGAAGCCAGGGCAGGTCTGTGGTTGGAAAGAGGCACCTACAGGGCTCTTCACTGTCTGCGCTGCCAAGGGAGCCCAGCATCTGCTCAGTTAAACCAGCCCTTAGGCTGCCAGCCAAATTCCCCTGGCCACCCAGGAGAGCCTCCTTTTTGACCCCCGTTGGGCTGACACCCAGCCTTGGACCTCCTCTGCATCAGGGAGGTGATGTGGAGCTGAAGAGAAGGTCCTCACACAGATCTCTGGGAGCTGCTGCCCACATTGGGGTCCTCAGCTGTTCCATGCTGCTGGCTTCAAACAGGAGTCTGGTGGGAATGTGCACAGCCCCCAAACCTGCCTGTGAGTGGGACTTACTCAGCTGACATGGGGAGGAAAAGGTGGCCCACGGTGATCATTCAAGGACCTTTGAAGGGGGTATGATAGAGGGAGGCGGGGTGAGATACCCCATTTTGTCTCTTTCTGACAAGTCTACAGAAGGGAAAGGGGGATGGGTTTGTACCACACTCCCTCAGGGTCAGCTCTTCTTTCCTGGGGGGAGGCACTGGCTGATGTGAACAGCTTTCATCTGGGGATGGGCTCGGTGACTGATGTGGTCGCATTTGTTTGCTCAGCAGCAGTTGCAAATAATGGATGCTAAAAGGCTTTGTGGTTCATTGATGGCCATGCTCATAACCACACGCTCTTCATCCAGTTCTGGGGGAGAAACTCAGTGCTCTCCATTTAACTTCTTGGGTCTTTAACCCTGCTTTCAACTTGATGTGGCCTTGGTCCTTCCGCTGTGTGCACAACAGACCCCGTTGGTGAGAGATGCTCCAGCCTGGTGGGTGGACTCTAGAGGAGATCATCCAAGGGTCTGTTCCTTCATCCCACCACTGCAGCTGCTAAAACCTTGGCCTTGCACCCCTGGAATGACTCAGACCAACATGGGGTCTCTCCATGGCCGTGCCTGTTGGCTGCACTTGGCCTCTCCCACTCCTTTAGTGACAATACTGGAAGCATCTTATTGCCAGCTCACATCAGGGCCAGACTTCCAAAGGAGATTACAGGATTTCCCTGTGCCATCCAGGTCTCAGAGGCATAACCTGGGAGCTCCCAGGTTAATTCAATACAGCCAAGTGTTTACTTTCCGTTTATCTATGTTGGTTCAGTTCGAGTCCATCTGTAATGGGGAAGACCCCTATTCAATACCTTCTCCAGTTGTACCAACCTGTGGGCCTGATATTTCTGAGTCTGAGAGATTTTAGCCTGCTAGCAGCTGCTAACTTTTCCCAAGGGAAAAATATCTCAAGAAAGCTTCTTCTCAAAACAATCTTGGTAAACAACTAATCCATTCTTAAAAAATTTTCTCCAGGTGGTGTTTTGCCTTTCTAGTTCTATTTCTCTAGCTTAACCAGTAAGATTACAGACGTGTTGAATTAGACAATAAAACCTTCTCTATACTCATCGCCTTCTGAAAAATATTGGGAGTCTCATCTTTTTTCATGTCCTACAACGACACCACCCCATCCGTTGTAGGCCACCTCTGCACGTGGGCTATCTCTGAGCCAATGCAGGAATGGGAGCTTGGTGTCTGTCACGTCTTCTCTGTGGGGTTTTGGACATCTGGAACTTTACAGAGCAGGGCTGTGTTGGCTGACCCTGCCCCATTTGAATCCATCAGGTATGCCCTGGCCTCTCTTGGGAGGCTGTAAGGGGAACAAGAAGGCATAATGAGGGTAGGACACAGCTACCTGAGTTTTATTAGGTTTAATTGTCCCTATTTTATTATACGTGAATGCATAAAGAATGTTAATTGAATCGATTTCAAATACCCAGAGCAAACGAGCCACTCGATAGAGACAAGCTGGGAAGGGAGTGATTCAGGCTGTCAGTTCCCTGGGCCTTTCCTGAATCCTCCCTCCTGTACCCACCAGGCAAGTACGGGAAATTTGTTCATTTATTGCTGCTTAATAATATATACTCATGCAGTGTGTATCCCGAGCTATTTGCATTGTCAAGCCATGTGCGTTGAGGCGGAAGCTTTGCTCTCCCCTGTGTTGCTGCCAGTGTCATCTCCGAGCGTCTGCCTAACGATGGCTTGATGGAGCGAAGGCAAAGATGCAGCAGAATTGAAAAATGACTGGGGGAGCCCAAACAGGGCTCTCTGTCACCATCCCAAGAATTGCTGGACTGTATTAATTGAGCATCTATCAGGGACATGCACAGTAGTAGATCCTCTCCCTCTAATTAAAGCAGCCACATTGGCTTTGTTTTGAAGGCTGGCCAAATTTCACTTCAGTGATTTCCAGGATGGTTGTCCTAGTGGCAGTCTCATCTCCCATGAAGAATTGTCCTTGTCTCAGTTTAGCCATCTCCAAAAAAATAATCAGCTTAAAACAGAAGGAAGTGCTATATCAGATAAATTGAACACTCCTTGAATTTCATTTTCCTTTTCCCAGCCAGCTCCTTTTGATCTGCTGTGCTACCACACATACACAGGGATATTGAGAATCTGGATTGCCAACACTGTCTCAACAACTCCCCATTGGATCTGTCTCTCCTGGCATCTTCTGAACTTGGGGGCTAGGCTTTTAGGCGGGTTTTGAAGTACATAAAATCTGTTCCCTTATCTTATTCATGGGTTTGTTTCTTCCATCTTGTGTTTCCCATGGGAGCAGCTTGCAATCCATGTTTCCAGTGATGAACAGATCTGCATGTCGTGTCTCTTCACACGATTTCACCCAGCCCCAGTTACTTGCTTAATTACTTGGAAAACCCCTTCTACCAGCCTGGTGAGGACACTGCTGGTGAGTCTCCTTTGCACACAGCTCCTGGCCAGGCAGTTCAACAGGCTGCACATGCTGCATGCCTGCTCATGGGCACAGCCTGGGATGTGAGTGCAGATATGGGAGCATCCCTTGGCATCTCCAGGTGCACCCTCCTTGGCACTAAATTATCCATAAGGAACCCTGCTCCTCATCATGGATGGATTATCCACTGTACTAAAGCTGGACCTTCCTCATCCACTCACTAGAGATGGGCACTTTGCAGGGGACCATTGTGAAAATCACACAGGACAAGAGCCCAATCCCATATTTCCTACATCGCAGCCCAGCAGGCATCAGCACCCTCCCTCACACTGGTGTTCCCTCCAACTGCAATCAACACCCAGCCATGCCTCCAGCCCTGCAGCATCCTCTTCCCAGATCCCCAGCAGCCAGAAGAGGGTGGCATCAATCCCTGCCTGTTTTGTAAAGCAGGGCTGGAGTTTTCTCTTGGCCATTTGCTAAACAGCTGGAGTGCTCCCTGTATCCAAGGAAACCTGCCTTAACCTGCTGCTTACAGGGAGGCTTCAGCTGGCCAAGTCTCTTGGCTCCCAGTGCTCCTGGTTTAAGGTTTTAGGATGTCTATGAGGTGACATCTGCCTTTTTTGTGCCCTCCCAACCTGTTGTGCTCCCCGCTTTGGAAAGGGAGCCTGTATAGAACAGAACGGGAAACTCCCTGCTTTTCATCATTTTTTTGCCATTTAGCTGAAGTTTCACAGAAACGGAGGCAGAGCCTGGAGGCTGTTTTTCCACTTCTATTTCATTTTCCTTTCTTCTTCTTCCCTACTCCCAACACTTGCAGTGGGTGAAGTGCAATGTAACCACCCACCACAGAGATGCTCTGTGCTGCATCTTCAGCTGGGGTCAGGTGTGGGAGCTGAGCATCACTGGGAGAGCTGTGTGTGAGAACTCGGGAGGAGGTGGAAAGAATAAAAATCCAGGAACTCTGGAGAGGTTGTGAGAAACCTGTGACATCGGAAGTGTCTGTGGCTGCATCTGGGGCCTTCCACCTCCCTCCCCAAGCAGGAAAGCTTGCAAGCAGCAGGTGCAGCAGAAAGCAAGCAGTGCTTTCAGGTTTCTCTAGACCCTTTCTCTTCTACTGGCCTATGTTTGCACTCCAGACATGGTTGTCAGCAGCTCCTTGTCCCGCCAAGCCACTGCTGCATCCCTGATGCTCCAGAGGGCAGGTCTCTGAACTTATTCCATCCCATCCCGTCCCNACGCTGTCAGCATCCCACACCCGGCCTCCCTGCCCCTCCTGCTTTGTTCCTGCTGTCCCTTCTCCTCTCTCAAAGCAGCACTGATCCCAGTTCTCCTTCAGAAAGCTCACAGTTAAAAATTTCCCCTTTTCCTTCCCCATCTCTCCTGCTTGTCAGCTGGGTGCTGCAGGAGGGTAGGAGAAAACCATAGCCCTGTGGGGTAGATCAGAGCAGCTGTGAGCTCATCCTGGGGCTGCAGGAGTGGCTGCAGGGGTGAGAGAAGGTGGGCAAAGCCCAAGGAACAAGCCATGGGGATTTTGCCCAAAGGCAGTTTGGGCAGAGAAGGGATGGAGGCCTTACTGGGTTTTCCCAGATTTAGCAGCAGCATGCTGAGGCGAGCAAGGGGGAAAGAACTTCCGTCCCCTCCCTGTGCCCATCCAGCTTGGCCACCCCAGCCCCAGACAGACACTGGGCTCACGCTCACTGCCCTGGTGCCGGCGGGCGCGGCTCTGGTGCCTCGTTTGGCTCTGGTACCGTCTCTCTTTACACCGGCACATCCCGTCAGCGCATCCCCGAGCAGCTCCGGGAGGATAAATGGTGCTGTGGGAGCTAGAGGCTGCTCCTCTCCCTCCAGCACACCCATAACGATGGTGCACTAATGGCTGGGCTGTGCTAAAAGCCTTTTCCTGCCCGCGCTGGAGCGGGGCCGGCGCTTTCCCAGAGCCGAGTTAATGCAGAGGCAGCCCCGGAGGCGCAGCCCTAAGCGGGGTTAACACAGCGCTCCCCCCGCGGCTCCCCACGCTGCCGGGAGGTTAAACCCAGCCCTGGCCTCGCAGGAGCTGCCTGCTCTCCAAGCCAAGGCGAGAGTGCCAAGGCTTCCCGCTCCCAGGGTCCGCATTTCTTTGGCTGTCCCTAAGGTGGCAGTGCGAATCCCGGCACTGCAGCGACCTCCCGCCACCCGCTCCTTCAGTTCCGAGGCGTCCCCTGCCTCCCGGGGCACCCAGCGCTGCTTCGCGGCTCAGGCTCCCCCCGTGACACCCCGCAGCCCCACCTGTCCCCCCGCGGCTGCTGGGGGACCCAGGCTACTGCGATATTGGCGACTACGACCCGCCGCCGGTGGCAACAGCGATACCTGCACAGCCCCAGGGAGGGGGATGCAGTGCGGGGCTGGCAGTGAGGAACAACTTGGAGACAAGTTTGGGAGGGTTGACAAGCTTCCAGGGTCTGGTCAACGGGAGGAGAGATGCCGGAGAGGCGTAGAAAGCTGGGAAAAAAAAAGTTATCTCGGTTTCCCACCAATAGTGAGGAACAGACATCAGTGCTTCGTGTTGGTGTGGAAAGGTTTTAAAGGGTGATAAGAGGGTGTCAGGAAGCCTTGGAGGCAAAGAAAGGACGCTTGACATGCTAGCCTGGTGTTTTCACCCCTGGTCTGCCAGATCTGTCCTCAGCATTGCCTGTGCAGTGCAGTTCGACTCTGGGCTGGCCAAGGCAATGTGTCCTGGCCATGGCAGTGGGCTGGCTCCTTCACCCAGGGAGCCCCACTGCCACCCTGAACCCCTAAAACTGCTGGGATGTCCCTTGGGGTCTCATCCACCTCTAGCAAAGACCCAACCTCTTTCATAAGTTTCAGTGTTCAGTCTGTAGACTGATTGCTGACTGTGATCCTCCAGCCTTCCAGGGCATGTGGGCCAAAGCAGGTTAAAAACTATCTGGTTGGCAAAAATACCCTGTAATTTCCTCTCTCTCTGATCACAAAGTGCCCCCTTAGGAATGCCAGACAGCCCTGGGCTGCAGGCACAGATTTGGATTTACTTCTGTTGTTCAGACCAAACAGCTGCTAAGGGCGTCAGTTATACAGACGTGATGATGTTGTCACTTTATGTATCATTTTTATTTCATTGCTCTCCAATGTTTGTAATACCCCGGAGCTCAGAAGCTTAAATAACAGCTCTCCCCATATTGATTTTATCCTTCGCCATTTGGCACTCATTCATTCCTTTCCCTTTGAGTTCCTAATAATCAGGATTTTAACTGAGCAGCATCCCACTCCTTGCTTGGGCAGTGGTTGTGGCCAGCCAGAGATGACAGGAGAAGGGATGGGAACAGGACAGTAGTTTTCTCCAGAGATGGGGCTGGTGCATGTGTGTGACTGCATTGCCTCTTGGACTCCTCCTTAGCAAAAAAATAAAGTTAGCATCATGAACAAAGTTTTCACTCAGTTGCAACAACCTTGAAGGGAGCAGCCCCCTCTGGCAGGATTTTGGGGGTGGAGCACGGAACCTGATGGTGCTGAAGGAATTATTCCATAACAAAATATGGTTTTTGATCCCAATGCAAACTGCCTGTGAAGTGACCATGCATTCTTCCCGTATTTTCCCTGCATGGAGGCTTCTTGGTTGCTCAGCCTGGGGCTTCTGTGTCTGAGCCATGGGACTTGGACTTTGGACCATGCAAAGCCTTGTTTTCCTGCTGTTTTGATTGGGATGTGGTGGTGTCTCTTGTGGCAGGACCGGTGATAGAAGGAGCTCTCTTCTTGCCAGTGTTAATAAGCAATGGGTGCAAATACTTATCATGACTTGGTTAGATGCTCTGACACATCACTGTGGGAGGTGAGGGAGTGAGGGGAACCCTGTAGCGCAATGAAACAACTGCTACTGAACCTGCCTGCTCAGCACAGCCAGGTCTGTACACAGCCAGGTCAGACTGGCACAGCCTGGTCTGCAGGCTCAGCTCATCTGTTTGATTGTGGAAATTCCATTTGAATAATCTGCACATGAGATGGCTGCTGGACCCACCTCTGTCATGGTGGGAAGCAGAGGTCTCCATCAAGATGCTCCTCATTACAGCACCGGGGAGAACCTGGTGTCATTTCAGGTCTCCTTGGTCATTTCACCTGTAGGAGTCATCTCCAGATTTGAGCTGTGTGCAATGTTCTCTGTATTTGAAAAAAAAAAATAAAGCCATCCTTTAATATTTCATCAGTCATTAATCACTTTTATTTATTTTACTCATCTGAACTGCATCACAAGTGTTTCACTGATAGTTATTCATCGTTGAAGCTCTTTGCTGGGGGGAAGCATTGTTTGAGACTCCCAGCTGTGTCTGGGAGAGGTGTGGCTCCAGGCCTGCAGGGCTCTCCCAGAGCCTCCCCAGCTCCCTGGGAGGAGCATGGCTGGCAGGGCTCTGGTTAACGCTGTTGGTGTGCTTGGCTGTCCCAAACCGCAGCCCTGCCTGGCAGGGGCAGCAGGTGCTGAGCAAGGGGAGGGGAGAATGGGAAGATGGGCTCTGGGGACCCCATCCCACTGAGAAGGTGGGTTGTGTTTCACATTAGCTGATGCTCCTGTGTGGTTTCCAGCACTAGCCCAAATGCAGAAGCTTGTGGCAAGCAAGCTTGGATGTGCTGTGGGCATAAATCACGTCAACCTTTCTGTGTAAGGGTGGGGAGGGCCTCTTTTCAGACTGGTGGGGTGATGGGGGAATTGCTCAGAGCTGAGAATTGTTCAGCCATGGGCTGAAAGGTGTATCCACTTACCCCGTTCAGATTTCCCTGCACTGTGAGATCTGGGGCTTTGACTTTTCCCTGCTGCAATTAGATGTGTCAGAGAAGGGGTGATACAGGTGTCGGTGTGAAGAACAATATGACCCAGGTGCCCAGATGTCTTCAGGGCTTGCTGGTGTCCTCTGCTGCTTTCCTGCCCTTCAGTGTGTCCCAGATGAGCACAGGGACCTCGAGTTTGACCTTGCCGGTGCCTGTCACCAACCAAAATGACACGAGAGATCATTGCAATTATTTGACGTGCTGCTGCAAATGCCTGCAGCCCTCTTCTCCTCGGCCCCCTATGGTTCCCCCAGCTGGCTGCTTCCCACACATGTCCCTAATCCTGCAACTTGCCTGCCCTCCTCCTCCTGATCCTCCATTTTCCACTGTAATGCACACCTCATCCTCCTGCAGCCTCACTGCAGTCCCCCACCTTTGTTCACCCCACACATTTGCCTGGGAAGGTTAAAATAAGCTCTACCTGGAGTGTGTTCAAAGGCTAATGTACATCCTCCCTTAATTATTGATCTGTTTATTGCAGATGCTTTGGCAGGAGGTGGCCACAGCTCACACACCAGGCTCCTGCCCTCAGTTCCCCTTGTGGACAGGGCAGTGTTAGGGGGAATGACCTGGAGACCTTATGCCCCACCTGGAGGACAATCCCACCAACACGCTTCTGTGCCCCAGGGTCTCCCAGGATAACCTCTTGAACCCAGTCCCATGGGAACAATAAAGGGCTTTCCTGTGGAACCCCCCACCAAGCCCCTCTTTCTCCCCAGGTGAGCAGAGCTTGTGAGAGCTCTTTCCCCCAGAGCAAGGCCCCCTCCTGTAAGGTGGTGTCAGCTCCCAGTGCGTGCCCAGGAAGCCCGGCACAGGGGATCAGAACACAAAGATGTCATTGAGCCCCAGCTGCTGTCATCCCCAGGCAGGGAGAGATGAGCTGCTGCATCTTCGGGGCTGTTACCGACTCTGCAAACCCATGTCGAGCAACAAGAGTGGCAGTGTCCAGAGAGGAGGGCTCAGAGGCACAGGCCTGCTGCTGGGGCTGCTGCCAGTCTGTCACCTTCTGCTCCAGGAGCTCCAGCTTTCAGGTGATGCTGGAGAGGCATCAAAGTAGGAAAACACAGATGCCACCAGCTGCTGAGGGGGAGCAGCCTGTGTTTGCTGGCTTCTCTTCAGTGAGCCGAGGTAGCTGGGACAGAGTCCTTCTTGCTCAGCCCAGAGCTGCTTGCTAAGCCAAGATTTGTGGGTCCTGGTTCCTTTGGGTTTGGCATGGTCACTTCTGCCTGTATGGTGGGTTGGGAGTGGGACCAGATGTCTCACTAGCACCCATTATGGGATGAGGAGACATTTAAAGTGATCGAAGGTTTCCTGAGTCTTCTGATGGACCAAATGACCATTTCAAGCAGCTGTTGCCCCAGCTCATCCTTGGGCTAAGAGAGATAGCAGATAATTTTGAAATGGTGCCCCTCAGGGGCCTCAGCCATCTCCCCAGCCAGCTGTGGGGGCTGCTAGTCCCTCATCCCCCTGATGCTTGAGAGGGATATTAGGTAAAAGCTGCCTCCCCTACCCTGCTGTAGATAACAGTAAATTCAGCAGATTTACTTGGGAAGCAGAACCCTGTTAAAAAGATTTTGGTAAATTATTTTATGAAGAGTTGTATTATATTAGCTTATTCTCTGCTTAACCTTCTCTGGCACCCAACAAACTCCCCAGGAAGAAAGTTCAGTAACTGACTTGGAGGCATAAACAGGCTGGGGAGCTCATTCTAAAGCAATTTAGCTTCCTCACTAGGGTGGATGGGGATATGGAACATGTTTCTCTGCCGATGTGCAGGGGAGAGCAAAGGGCAAGGAGGAATCGATGCCCCAGTGAGCTGTGATTCAACCTGGAGGCTTGGTAAGGGCCCGAAATGAGCACTGTTACCTCTCTGATGAGGTGTGTGTCATGAACACTATTCCTTTTGTACAGTTTCCTCCCCACCATGTCAGCATCAGCCTGTTTCCATGAACCAGGCAGTGGTTCTTGAGGGAAGCTCCCAGGGGTTACAGGTGCCTGGCTGGGGGATCAGGATACTTGGACGGAACCTCACAGTGCAAGGGAGCAGGACTTGGCATGGACGTAGCTCTTCCTGTTCTTAAAAACATGCTTGAAAGAAAGCTGAAGGCTTGTGGCCTAATTAATCAATTGATTTTGATTAATTTTAAAATCTGGAGCAATTTTTCTTACACAAAGGTCCTGCAGTGTGGGATATTCCAAGCACTCTGTGACCCCATGGCAGCCCCAAATACTCCACTTGTCTGTTAAGAGACTGAATTAGGAATGTGGGATTTTTGAATGAACGGACTTGATTTGGGGAAAATCATGGGGGAACATGATGGATGCTTCTGCTGCTTTGTCCTGGCAAGGGTTGTGCCTTTGACTGCGTGTTCCAGCCACTCACATCACGAATTTCCTGACTGGTGCCGACAGTCGAATGGCTCTGAGCGTGTAAAATGCCCCGAGAGAGGTGCAGATGGCAGGACATCAGAGCAACAATGCTGGGACTGTAATTCCCGTTATCTGCCTGCAGCACGGCCATCTCAAGTGCCTCCTGGGACTCCTTGGCAGCTCCCTCCCCAGCTCCTCTCCCAGCCGCTGCCCTCAGGCTGTGCAGCCCGGCCCCTCTTCCCCACCCCGGTCTCAGAGTGCTCCTCTTTCCCCCGGCTGGAGAGGGGCTGGCTCTGCCGAGCATTGCTGCCAGATCAAAGCGCTGCCTTGATTCCTTGATGGCAGCTATAATCTGCTCCACCTTATTCTTTTTTTTTTTTTTCTATTTCTTGGGCTTTTTAAGACCTTCGTTTCATTTTTTTTTGTTTTGTTTTTGTTTTTGTTTTTAATTAATTGCAGACATCCTCACCGGACCACCTCTTGGACATTGCAGCCACGACCAGACCTTTTCCCTCACTAGGCAAATTAATTCAGGAGCAGCCTAGGTGGGAGACTGCCTCAGGTCCCAACACTGAATGCAAGCACAGCAATATTTGTTATCTTTGTGACAAGGCTGTTTCTTTAGACCTCACTTGAATATGTTTTCTCCTGATTTTTTGTTCCTGATAATTTGAGCAAACAGTTCTCAGACAGATGCTTTTCCCTGCACTTTGTTATCAGCGTTGTAGAGTTTATGGACAGGACATCAGCTGGAATGCCTTCATGCTGCCCTTGTCCCCACATGTCCACAGCATGGCCAAGGTCAACCCAAGCTTGAAGTCTTCTCCCACAGGCTGCTCTCCAGTGACGTCCATGAGCTGAGACCTTCCCCTTTCACCACACAGCTGTCACTGCCCAAAAATGATTGTCCTGCACACCTTTCCTTGCCCCAATTCCTGCTGCTCTTCCTGCAGGTTCCCAGGGCCATGCTGACCCAAGCTCAGGGTGTGACCTTCCCTGCTGCACAGGGGTCCTCCTGCCAAGCACTCGCAAAGCAATACAGACATCAGATCAAAAGATGCTGCCAAGCACTTCCCAGGATGATGGGAACAAGGAGTTCTTCTTCAGGGAGCAACACTTTTGATGCTAGTGTGCATAGCTCAGGTGAGAGGCAAATGCCTCTTGGCCCCACGGGGCTGATATTTTTCTCCCACAGTCCATCTCCGCGACGCCACGGTGGATGCTGTGCCCCCAAACCAGCCCTGACATCCCTCCCTGAAAGCTGGCACTAGCACCTGGGCATTTGCTCTGCAAGCTGGACCCTCTGCAGTGCATAGCTTTTGGGGTCTCTCCGCAAAGGGGCACATGAACCTGCAGATGGATTCCCAAGGCAGAGCACCGAGCCCTTTTCCCCGTCTCTCCCGTCAGAGCTCGCACCCCGCTCCCCGCCCCGCACCGCTGCCGAGCAGCTCTGCCCGCCCGGGCTGGCTGCCTGTCAGAGGTGTGCAAAGTGGTCCTGCTGCCGGCAGATCTGCAGATCCTCCTGGACGGGAGGGGGCCCGGGAAAATGTCAACTCATCATTTTCAGCGGGCGGGAGTGGTGTTCTGGTAAGCGGGAGCGGGGCGGCGCGGGCCTGGGCGCGGGCCGGCAGGATCGATACGGAGATCAGAGGCTGCAGTGGATGTCGGAGCTTGTGATGACTGAGCAGATATCGGACCACGGCTCTCTCCCCGGTCGTGCCCCCAGGGGCTGTGGTGTTTGCAGGCCTCAGGAGACAAGCAGTGCATCGGGCAGCCTTTTCCTGTGGTGCGGGCTGGCAAGGGGAAAGGTTGTCCCCAGGGGATGCCCAGCCAGAGAGTGAGAGGTTAAAGGAAGCTCGGTGGGTGGGAAGAGTAGAATCAAAAACCAAACAGCTGCCTTCACCTCTGTCTGTGGTCAGGAGCTCCCCAGGCACTTCCTAGCCCTGCTCTTTTGTCTGGGATGAGTGTTTCAGTGTCAGCTTGTGTCCCCATGCAGAGGGCAGCTGGGATCGGGTAGACAGGGCGCTCTCTGCAGAGGAACTTGGGTTTAGTTTTGGCCAAGTGCATCCCATGGAATTTCTAGAGGCTCCCAAAGGCCAGAGGAAACCCAGCCCCTGAGCCCCTGTGGGGCAGAGTTCTCACAGGAAGCACTGATTTCATTCTTCATGGAGATGCTTCTTGAAAGAGCAATTTGCCAGCATCCCTCACAGCAATAACGGCAAGGCCTCTGCTTGAGATACCATCTCTGTGCTCTGACAGCCCCATCACTCATGCCCTGCTCCTGCCTCCCTCTTCTGCAGGGACAGGAGTGAGGGATGGAGGCAGGGTTGGAAGCAGGAATGACGCTTTCCCACCATGGGCAGCTCCCAACTACCCCGTCCTCTTTTGGATCTGGGTGTGCAATGGTAGCACTGCCCTTGCTGGGTATCATCTCCTCTCTGTCCGTGCACAGGTGAGGGGAGCTGGGTTTGAGCAGGGGAAGCAGGACCAAGGGAAGCAGGAATTAAATCTGGTGCTGGGTGAGGGGTGGTGGCTCATCTGCCCTCTGTGGCAGGGAGTTTGCTGTCACTGCAGCCTCCTCTTCCTGCCCTGCCCTCGGGCACCCAGCTGGATGCTCTGCTTGTCCCATTCCCCCACTTTGCCTGGCCACGTTTCCTCTGCAAGAGCTGATTTATCTATTAGTGGCAGAGGAAGAGGTGGCTTGGCACAAATCCTTCTCATCAGCTGCTGAAACAGGGCCTGCCTGACACCAGGTGGCAGAGTGGGGTGAGAAAGTCATGGGGGTGGGTGGGCTCCTGTGTCCCCCACACCCGGGACAGCTGACCTGAGACCTCCCCAACTTTCTGTGGGTTAAACCTGGGCTTTGCAAGCCGAGGGAAAAGCTGGTAACTGGATTGCAGGGGACCTGAAAAATCTCTCTGACTGTGTTTGTGCTTTGTTAGCAGTTGTACTCTGCCCCAGGCCAAGGGGTGACCCCACGCCCTGGGGCACAGAGGGACAGGGTGCTCATGTGTGCAGCCATGGCCAAGGATTGCCACCCTGGCACCTCCAGGTGACAGCACTTCCTCCAGGTGACCGTGGCTTCCTCCAGGTGCCAGTGCAGATCTGCCCAGAAGAGAGCCCTGCTGTGCTGCAGGACTGCAGTGGGCCCCCAGGGAGGGTGTGTGCCCCCTGAATGTGTCCCCACCCGTGACTTTACCCTGTGGTGACACGCCAGGGTATGCTGATGGCCTCACACTGGTTTTATATGTGATGGTGTGATTGATGTCAAGTGCCCTGAAGAGTCTGTGACCGTGCATCAGCTCCAGGACAAAGGAAGCCCTGGTGTCATCCTGGGCACTGGTTTTGGGGCAGTGTGAGATCCTTGATCCCTGTGCTGCTGGGGGATGAGCCCACAGGCCATTGTGGGGTGCCTGGTGTACCCCATGGGCAGGGGAATATGGCATGGTGCCCTCCATCAGTGTCTTCTGCAGTCTGGTCACAGGGCTGAGCCACAAGAATGGCATCTCTCTGATACAGGTGGGGAAACTGAGGCAGGGAGTAGAAAATCTGCCAGAGTGTTTTCCTCTCTGGTGCCTCTGGATGGGAGACACTTCTCACAGGAGTGGGAATCTACAAAGTTCTCCCCTGTGCTGCTCTTTCTTGCAGCGTCAGACACTCCAGTGAACTCTTTTGGTCCAGGGGTTTCACTTCAGTAATTCAGAAGAGCAGGGGCTCAGGGCGAAAACTGCCCTCCCACCTCAATATTTCTTCTCTAGCCCAGTGCAACTGCTTCCCCTGGGGAGCCCTGGCAGCAGCAACCCTGGTGAAGCCGCCTGGCATCCCAGAAGACCCTGTGAGAGCAGGACTGATGCCCCGGAATGAGCAGCCCCTTGCACATCAGTGCCATTCCCAGGGCTTCTGATGCAGCTGGGCAGCAGTGGGTGAGGACTTGCCCAAGCAGGAGTCCTGCCCGTGTCCCGCTGGGACAGGCTCCCTGCAGAGAGCCATCTGAATCCCAGATGCAAATCCTCTCAGTGTGGTGGAGTGTTTTTCCCTCTTTCCCTTCAAATCCTGTTGCCCCTTCTGGAGCAGGATGATTCTGGGCATGGAGCGGAGTCTGAAGGTGTTGGCTCAGCCAGTGCTGTCTCTCCTCCTTGTGTAAAGCCCTGCGCCTGGCAGAAGTAGACCCTTGAAATATGTGGAGTCCTACACCTGTAATTCCTCCCTTTGCCCGTGCTCCTGCCTGCAGCACCATCCCTTTATTGCTGTGTCTCTGTGCAGAGGAGCAGAGACATGAAACTATTGGGGAGAGGAAAAAAAAAAAGAAAAAAAAGGCATGCAGAAAAGCGCTGTGGAAAAGCAGAGCAAATTAAGCAGAGCTCTGATCTGCTTGGGTTTGTGCTTGCCAAAAATGCACCATGCATCTTAATTCGCTCTGCTGTTCAGCTCGCACTCACTGCTCTCCTGATGCCATTTCGGCGCTCTGAGCTCAGCCTTTTCAACACTTCAGTCTTCCTCTTTCAGGAATTTTTTTTTTTTTTTGCATGTCTGATTGCAGAATCTGCTGCAGGAGGGAAGGGGGAAGCCAGGGGAGGGAGGACGGGAGCCCCGACCCTGGGTGCTCCTACCTGTGCTTCCTGGCAGCCAGCTTGGTCCCCAATGCATTTTTTAGGGGCTGTGGTGTGTGTGGGGTTTGCATCTTTTCTAGAAAGTCCTTCCTGGGTGCTCTTCAGTTGCCTTTTTCACACCCAGCCGTCTGATTTGCGTCTCGCTAGGATCCTCCACGGAAGAAGAAGAAGAAGAAAAAAAATTAAATTGCTGCAATCCACACTGGCTTTTATTCTCTTCCAGTTCAGTTTAAGCTCTCTTTCCTCTCCACCCTTATGTCCGGGCTGGGGGAGGAGGGGGGGAAACCCACCCAACAACCAAGCGAAAGGCAGCATCGTCCTCCAAAAGAGCTTGAGACAGCAGGAGCCGAGCCAGAGCCCCTCTGCTCTCCCCCACCACAAATTTAACCCCAGCTTCAACTTTTCCTCCGCTCCCGGGGCTGAGCTGGGTTCCAGCAGTGGGGTTTTTCCCCTCTCCCTCCCCTCCTCCTACACTGATTTTAGCGGAGAGGGAGGGGGGTGGGGAATCCTTTTTATTGCGGAGCCCGGTTCTCTTTGCAAGCCTTCCTCCTCCTCCTCCTCCTCCCCTGCTTTTTGTGCCCGCCGCAGCAGGGCTGGCCAGGCCGGGGGAGGGAAGAGATGGGAAGGGGAGATCGCCCCCTCCTCTCCCTCAGTCTGTTTTTTTTGCAGGTGTGTCAATTTTAATTCTGCCCAGTAGGTGGGACTTGGTGACTTTCGCACCGTTTTTGTTATTTATTTATTTCCCCGGCTGCTTCTCTCCCT
>WBMY01009507.1:0-54448 GCA_013397315.1 Donacobius atricapilla
ATTTATATAATGCTTTTCGCAGTATACTTTGATTTATTTGATTTGTTATTCACACATTACAGAGCGTCTTGTAATTTCAGGTTCAGAGAAACTTTCAAAAATAGAGGGTCAAAAGATGTTACAATGACACTGTGTCAGAACTTCAGAGCTAAACTGGGTCCAACCAGTTCAAACAGGTTTGAACTAGTCAGAACCAGGCAGAACCGGTCTGACGTGGCTGGATCCAGTTTGAACGGTTCAGAACCAGTCCGAACCCAGCCCCCTGCTCATCCAGAATGGTGGTATAAAAATCAAAATTACCCAAATCAGCCAGAACATCCCCTTCAAAGGAGAAAACCTGGGATTAGGAAGGCCCATGGAATCAAACAGCAACACCTACATTGTATTTCCAGTGACCGAACTTCTGAGGACTGCCTAAGATGCAAAATCTTTTAATAAACTTTTTTTCCATTAAGATCTTGACTATCAATATACTTTTCCAGATTTCAGCACATTTGTTTTCTACAGGAGGTGGCCAGAACACTGAACAACTCAGCAAGAGTTTCGGAAGAACCCCATGAGCAAACTACATTTAACTCCACAAGCTATTTTCAGTGAACAATGGGTTCACATTTTCAGAAGACTAAACAGTTCTAGAAATCTCACTTCCTGAACACATTTGATTTCAAGCCCTTGTTGTTTATTAATTTTCATGTCAGCTATTATTCACTTCAATACAAAGTAAAAATTTCTTCCTTGAAAGTAACAGAGTAAGGTAAGAGCTCAGATTATGCACAGTGATAAACAAAATACAGTCAGAATTAGCCGTTAAAATAACTCAAATTTTAGTAATTAATCTTATATTTTACTTCAGGTTTAAGCACTACAGAAAAGAAACACAATATCCAGTAACGGAAAATAAACTGGAAAATAAACTGGAAAACAGACAGCAACAAACCCCTTGGAAATTGCTGGTCATTCTTCTGACTGCAGGGCTGAATTAATTTGAGATTGACGCAGATTAGTAGAAGTTTAGATGAAAGTATCTGTGTTCTGCGTCTCTAACAGGAGAATGTCCAACTACATTCAGGGAACAGTGACTTTAAAAGTCACCTGTATTCAACATATTTGTTCCCCATGTATTTCCTGAGTCACATCTATCTGCTTGCTTTAATGACTATTTTTTTTAAACTGCCCTCAGCACTGAAGATTCAATACAGTTACAAAAGAAGGAACTGGACTCTGCTTTGCAGACATATTATCAACAAAATAGTTAAGTACCATTTGCGAAGTGTTTATTACTAGGGATGATGTGAAGCAAAAAAAACCACAGCATATTTTCAAACCCTGGGTTAAGTTATAGCATTATAGCCAATTAATAGAAATATCATATTTTTATGCAACTAAGTTTGACCTCAAAAGCCACAGCAAGACAGAAAACATAGGACCCTTTAATGTCATTTTTACAGTCATTTATCTGACTATAACCACACTTTAAAGCATTAAGGTCAGCTAGTCATGAAGCACGACCTACACTTCTGACTAGCACGCACTACGTTTGACTTGAGAGTAAATAAGGGACTGACACTCCATTAACCTTCACAAGTACAATTATTTATCAAAACAGTTCAAAAGACTACCCGACAGAGAACTGATAAATCAGAAAGCAAAAAAGGAAACTGTAACAGTACTAACTGATCTTTTGCCGGTGATGAAGAGCTATTTCCTACCACAATTCCTGTGGCAAGTCAGCTCCATTTGAAAGGTATGCCCCTTAATTCATATTGGCTTTGACAAGATCTCAGAGCTTTCTTTTTAATTTTTTTATTTCCATCTTCTTTCTCAGAAATAACACATGCTAATATCCTGTATTTACAGGAGTCTCCAAAGACTTCCCTTAGAAATGCATGCAGACAATTCAGAAGAGTTCTGAAGAGGTTGGCCCTACCTACTCTTTTGCCCTTTGAGTTACAGCCCAATGATGATGCCTCTTCCCAACATTCCTATTTGGTGAAGTGACCACCATTTTCCCACCGCCATGTGAACTTTATTTCTTCTATTAGGAGACGTGTGGTGGTTGTTAATTCTGTAAAACTTCTGTAACACCTTCATGTTGTGACATTCTACCCAAATTCTGCACTGAAGCACGGGGTTGAGCTGCTCATCAGCAGCTGTCATCTGCCATCAACTACTTTGACTTTTTGACTGCAGAAGCACTTTGCACTTCCAAAGGTGGGGAAGTTTTGTTCAAAATCCTATGCCAGAGAGGGTCAGGAAGGAGAGAGAAAACAGCTCTACCACATGAAGAATCTGTCATGATCAACTGGAAATTTTGTCCATCATTGCCATCCTGTCTTGCACAGTGGTTTTCCTTTGGCACACCTCTCTATTGCACTATACCCTAGACTGATCTCCAGCCTCTCTCAGATGCACAGGTGGGAAAAATCACCAGGTATTCACCACTGGGTTTGCAGTCATTACAGCAGAGCTCCAAAAAAAGCAATGGCGTGCAGCAAATGAACCGCCTTCCTCGTCTCTGCTCTCCATTTCAGACTACTTCACTACTTTGTAAAAATGCATCAAGTTCATGAACACAAACAGCTCACCCAGCTGGCTCATACATTCTTCCTGGTGGTCACAAGGCAAAAACCCCAAAATGTAAGAATCAAGAGACAAGGGAGAAAAAAATCACTTTCAGGGGAAGAGGTTTTTTCTTGTATCAAGTAGCCCAAAACACAGCAAAAGGAACAGAAAGTGCTGACTGACACCAGGGTCAATTTCTACTAAATGTCCTCTAATACAGCAGAAAGATTGACTTGATAACGCCTTTTTAACAGAGGATTTATTACATTCATAACATAGAGAAAAGCATAATCCTTGTTATATTAGCTACCTTATTTCACCTTGTACAAACTGTTTATTCCTTAAAGATAATAAAAGGAAATGGATCATGATTTTAAATCTTTTGCCCACTTTACCTTACACATATTAAAATACTCATGTTTAGGGGACTGAGTACTTTTTAAACCTGACTCATAAAATTGATATCCTGAGGTCTAATGTCTATTTTTTCCCATTGACTTCCTGATCAAATGCCTTAAATTTCAAAGACTTCCCCTCTGCCAACTCCTTGTCTTGGAAACTCAACGTTTCTTTTGCCTTCTCCTACTAAGGAAAGATTCTGTAGTCAGACTTGACTGACAATTCTTTGGATATGCAGGAGGCTCTATAACCCATTCTGGTATTGGACAGCTCTGCACTCAGAGCTCAGTAAAGCTAAGCAGCCCCAAAACTTGTCCTCTGCCAGGTACCTCAGCAAAAGACAGCAGCACACAAAGCCTTTCTTCCACCAGAAAATGCATGAGAGGATTTAACTGCAAGTTAATTGAACAAATCTACACAGTACCATTTATAAAATGGTGTCTGAGACACCCAGAGTCTGTTTTCACTTGGGATTAGAGCTTTTCAGCAGCATCTCAGATGTACCTGCTGCAGGTATCACTGCCATTAATGGAAAAGCATCTGTTTTTAAGCAGGGGACAAAGCTATGAAAATGTGAATGATGTAGGTAGTTCCAGAGAAGCAACAAAACAGTAAAAAATTTTTAGAAAAACGTGGTGGAGACAAGAGTCCCATACACTGAAAGGAAAGTCTGAGGCAAGAGACTGTGATATCACTCTTCAAATACAAAAAACTTCACTATAGAAAAGAGAGCATTTCCTTCTGCTGCAGTGGCTAGGACAAGAAACAATGAAAGAAAACTGATGCAGGAAAGACTACACAGGAGTTATTTTCTAAAGGCAGAGACAGCAACACCCTGGGCCAGACGGACTGGGAGGTTCTAAGTCTCCTGTCTTGAGTAACTTCAAAAAGTCAGACTATTATCTGAAGGAAATTACACTGGTACAGCTGATCCCTGGATTGAAGCTGGGACTGGATGACCTCTCCCAATCCCTACAGCTCCATGAAGCGCAAGGCTGACAAATGGTGAGAAATAGATGTGCTCGTTCAGTAGGGTCTCTATAGATCTGCAAGGGACTTACTCACTAAGCTGGATAAGGGTTTTTTAGTTGTGTTTTGCTCTGGATTTTTTTTTTTTTCCAGATAAATCAATAGGCTTGGGCCATTTTCCAAAGATGTGATTTGGTAAGTTTCAAGCCAAACCTCTCAAGCTTTACTCATGAGATAAGTGCTAAACAATGAGCCAGATTCATCAAAGCTTTATAGACTTACTTAAAAGAAAAAGAAACTGATTCAGCCAACTCATTTCAAGCCAAATCAGGCAGTTGAAAATCTATTCCTGAGATTCGGAAAATCTGTCTTTTTTAAAAATATTTTTAAAATATGTTTTGAGAGTCCCTCTTTTGCAAAAGCCTCAGGCAACTCTGTCAAGAAACTGTTTTTTTTGGATTTTTCAGTCTGATTAAGAGTGGTGTATTCCTCATGTCTAAAGGAGATAGCTGAAATACATGTGTTTGTATATATACACCTAAATATTTTTGCATATATACTTACATATACAAGCAACATAAGGATTCAAGAACATTCTATCAGAATTTTGGTGATTAAAGCAGCGGGCTTACTTTTCAAAAAGGCTAAAAATACATTTTGTTTCTTTACCACATGGAAAAAAAATAGTAATGCTGGACACCAATATACTCCACTAGTGCACAAAGCTAAAAACAGTTCCCTGCTCTCAGGCACGTTTATAAGCCTTAGTACATAAAATCTACTACACTTCTCAGAAATGATCCTTACTGTATTTCCTAGATGAAGGATCATTCCCATGTTCTTTCAGCGCTTGGTATCTCTACCACGAAGGGTAACAACTGAGCTAAACAACATAGTTTTTCTATACACCCCACAAAAAAAAATTTCCTGGGAGCACTGAAGTATTTCAAACAAGGCATCAAATACTACTAGGAGAGGGCAAGACACAGGCTTGGTGTTACCTAACCAGGATGGGTCACAGTGTTGACTGGGAATGAGGAAAGGACACCCTGCCTTACCAGCTCGCATTCCACTCACGGATTTTTGAGCTGGAGAAAATCTGGACTGAAAATGCCATGCTGCCAATGTAGGGATTTCTATGCAGAAACCCAAAAAAGGCCTTTATCCTCTTCCTCCCATGTATACTGCAAATTCCTTAGTAAACTCAATTTTAGAGGCTGAAAGTTGATGTAACTACAGTGATGGGCACAGGCCAAGACCATTAGATGGCTGCCCCTCTAGCCCAGCATCAAGCATTTACTGTAAGCATTTATGTCAAAGCGATGAGAAAATGTTCAAAACCTCGCCATGCTTACTTTTTCTGTTTCTGTTCTTTGCAAGGAAACTACTTCTTCCGAGAACATGGAAAAAGCATGTGACTTTGAACTGGAAACCCTGAAAGATCAGTGAGCCTACCTGCTAATGAGCAACTTGCTATTGAAATGAGCTCGTTAGCTTTCATTTTTGCTGGCTGCTGATCGATTCATGAGCCACTTATGTGCCCTCTGTAAGCTGTACATAAATTATCAAACACACTGATTTCTCCAAATAATAAATCGGGAAGTCAGTCCTTTCCATATCTCTAGTGTAAATACTTAGCTCAATGGCCTTCAAAATTCAACCAAAGAAAACAATGATAACATCAGTGTTCACAGATACATTGCATCTGAAATGGCAAATATTCTGCTGCAAAAATAAGCTGTGCTGGCATCCCAGGGAAGTGAATAAAAAAACTCGCCTCTGAAAATGTTACATACAAAACGCACAGAATTTTGCATGAATCTTTGTGTAGGTGGCAGCTCAAGAAATTCACAGTAAGGAACAATTGTCTCCAGCAGGGAAAAATCCAAGATAGATCATCTTCAAGTCTCTTTCCATCTCATATAATTAAATTTCTACAGCCATCTTCATATGACTGAAGTAGTCAAAGTCCTGTGGCATTCCAGAGTCAGCGCTGGGTTTTGGAAGTGAAAGCATTTTCTCTTGTCAACTGGCAAACCCAACAGCATAGGAAGAGAACCTGTTAAACACTCATTAGTCAGCACAGGAAGAGGTAGGGAAAGCCTCCTTAACCCAAACATGCATCCGTAACATTTCCATTTCCAGCACATGCGGACACCTCCAAGGCCAATCTGGCCAACCTGATTTCCCCTGGCCTCCCAACTGGTTTTTAAAGTATATCAAAAATTAATACCTCGGACATGGATGCTTGCTAATTTCCAAGCACTTCATAACACTGATTTGCAATAATTTGCCTAAGGTCATGTGGGCCTTGATCCAAAGCCTATTAAAGACAACGCAGTCTTTATAGTGACTTCAAAGAGCTTTGGATTGGACCCACAGTGAAGCACTGCATAGTAAATAGAAAAATCAAGAAGTGAAAACTTGGTCTAAAGAAGAAATGGCATTCTCTCCTTAACTGACTCAGTTTACTGAAAAGGATGGGAACGTGGGATTTAATTGCCTGTGATATGAATTTTTCTTCTGCATCACACTGCCAGCCCAATGAAATGGTTGTTTCCCTTTTCCCACTCAACTGCATTTCTCGGAGCACTATTCAATTCTAAAATGCAGCCCAGGACAAGAGCTCGACCACACCGCAGAGGTATTTTCATCACCTTGACCCTCAATAACACCAGGCCCAGAGCAGCTCCCTGGAGTGCCCCTGGAGAGAGCTGTGGAATTCCATGCCAGCCGAGGATGGTGCCAGGAGTGTTGGATGCAATGCCTGCTCCAAAAGAGCAGCAAGCTTAGGACTAAATGCAGTAACAATAAGGAGTTAAAATGTGCAGACCAGAGAACATTGCTTAATCCCAGTTTACTGAAAGGACATGTCATTTTTAGAAAGTTGTCCAAACAACTGTCTTAATATTCTACACCAAAGTGGCTATTAATCAAACAACAAAGGCCCAATTAACACATAGCTGTTGTCACCTTGATGTTAAAAGCCTCTCCCTTCCCCCCTTCTTTCTTTCTTTTTGTCTTTAATGTTACAACCTAACCCAAAAATGCCCTACAGCAAAAAAAAGAAAAAAAAAAAAAAAAAAAAAAAAAAAAAAAAAAAAAAAAGACAAGATAGAGAGAGGGAGACAGGGAGAAAGGGAAGAGGATACAGAGAAAAAGTGGGGAGGGGAGAAAAGGAGACAGAGAGAGAGAGAGAGAGTCTTAAATACCATCTCTCCTCTAGGCAGCAATTTCCACAGATGAAGAGGTCACCACTGTTTAACAGTGTGCTGCCACGTTAATTTAGTATGACAAGATAAAGCAGTAATCTCTGCTTGAAGAGGCTGTAAACCGCCTGCTATCCAGGGACATGCTCGAGTCGATTTGCACTGTATATCACTTTATACAATTGCCGTGACAAAGCCCCCTGAGTTCCCTCATGTAAATCTCTCTCTCTTCCTCTCAACTTCCCTGCCAGTCAGACAGCAGCGGATCTGTGGTAAGCTATGCAAACTTCATGTTTTACGCATGCCAATGGACCCCAAAGCTCCCCACCTCCCCCCCACCCCCAAGAAAAGATGTTTAGGACTTTGATAATCCATTGATCCCACTTCCATATCGGCTTGTATTTTTCAATCTGTCGTGTTAAGTTGTCAGAGAGGGCGATTAAACCGATGTTTCATGTTCCGAGATTTGCGTTCCTGGGAATGATAGTTTCCAAAGCCTTTCTTGCTAGGTTCTGCTTAAAGATTATCCCTAAGAAAGCTGATGTGAATATTATTACTGGCATAAACCTGGTAATAAAACCATAAAGTGTTTTAGGTAAAGACATTTTAGAGATATTCAGGGTTATAAACATAAGAGTTTAAAGCTGGATAGAATTTGGAGTGCTTAAAAAAAAAAAAAAAAAAAAAAAAAAGGAAAGGGAAAAAAAAAGCGCCCTGTCAGGCTGTGGAGTTTTCTCAGCATGAAGGAAAACAACATATGTAAAAGGGAGAAGGGAACTCGCATGACTATGTAAAGTAAATATAATTACAGAACCACAGAAGAGGGCAGAGCAGAACACGACCTGTGCAGTTAGACAGGAACAAGGAGGAGACAGAGTATGTGTAGCAGTGGTCATGATAGTGCCTCAAATAAAAGGCAGCGACAGCTATTCCCAGCAAACAGCCAAGGAAGCTGCCCGTGTCTCCAGCAGCCTGCACAGCTGAAAACACCGACTTCTTGTTGGGGAAATAGGGGGAATTTTTTGCAATATGTTGCAACTCTCAGATGCCATACTGCATCTCTAGAACATGCAAGTTTTAAATTATGTCTCCTCCTATTTCACATTTAATTTGTGTCGTTTTCCTATGGCCTGCAGGCACGATACAAGTCACAGCACACAATATACCAAACGTGGTGCCAAGACGTGAAGCTGTGCACATGTACATATACCCATTTTCTGGATTAAACACAGAGGAGGACGTAAGTAGAATTAAAATACGCGCAGCAGACAGGTTTCCACCGAGTAAGGCTGGAATTTAACTACAGTTTCTTAACCAATACATTGCTAGGTCTATCTACTGTGCCTATGCATAGCCTTTGGACTTGCAAAAATGACCAAGCAAGGCTAAATCAAATCTTTAACAGGTTACACACATTCTCTGTAATCAATTAAACTGAACAACAAAATTTGATGTTCATTGCAGCTGATACTAAGACAGACAAACGCTTTATTAAGCATTCAGATTTCTAATAACATTTGATAATTCCCTAAATTTTAAAGGGTAAAAACCACTAGAATTAAAGCAATTTTTCAATACTAAGAGAATCTTCCCGAAATAGCCTTTTTACAGTATTCTGTATTTCTTTATTCTCCAACACATGTTGCTAACTGACACATTATTTATTATTTGACCTTAACACTATTTAATAGATACACAACAAAAGGTTTACTTTTAGGGTATATCCAATTCTTAAAACCCCACTAAACACCATCAGTACTGGTTAAAAAAGGATTCTGATAGAATATTCACACACAACCCCTCCCTCCAAAAAGGATGAACTAGAACATAATTACTTCTACAGAAAAATGAGAGAATACTTGCACAGTAACATGCGTTATTTCTTTAACACCACATACTGTGAATGGGATTACTCTCACCTAATTTTAGCCCCAAATCAGACTCCTAGTCTAAACTAGTCATCAAGGCTCCCTCTATAGTCAATAGACAAGCACTTTCAGAGGGTAATTAATCTTTCTTGCCCTGGATGCTTATTTTACGATTGGAAATGTTGTTCTAGGCGGGTGGCTATCTTTTTACACAAACTGTGAAGACAGCCCAAACACCTAACTTCTTCGTGCCTAAACTTTGGTGAACTGAACCCCAATCTCACTGTATGGCATTCAACAATCTGTGTGGAAACTCTGAGAGATCACAAACCATTATGGATGAAGGGCAAGCATAATTTCCATTGTACTAGCACAGCCACAGATGACAGAAGTGAATTGCCCATGATAAATCAACAACCCGGAAGCTGGAAATAACATCTAATTTCACCCAGTAAACCAAAAACTTGCCATCTTTGTTAATATTTATCAAATTACAAGTCCAACAACTCTGTGATATTTTACAGAGCAATATAAAGATACAGATCCTAAATATAAAAGTCAGTATTTCAGTCAAATTAGTCTATTCACAAGGAAAGCTCAGGAATTCACTGTGGCCCTGTGTCAATATATTACCCAATACTCATGTTGACAGCTTCAAAACTGAAGCTATGGTCACTGCCGAAAAGCTAAGTTTACACTGGCCACAAGCAAACAGGAAAAGTATATCATCTGCCACAGATGCATTCTTTGCAGGACTGAATCACACTATTTGCAACTCTGCTTGTAGATATATGAAATTCTGAAAGCTTTTTTCCAATGGAGTTTATCAAACTGGCTTAAAGAGAGTTTAAACAAGTCTTATAGATGTAACTCTTGTGACTGATCAATCTGCTCTGCCCCACACCCCGCTTCTGTCTCTGTCAAGACAATATGAATTTAAGAATTTGAAAAAAAAAAAGCGGTGGGGAAGATATTTGCAGATTTAATATTTATAAAAGGAAAGAATATACCATGGACTCACAATCTATCATTTAGTCAGCTGCAGGCCACAAACTCAAGTGAGTTGAGTGGTTTGAACTCTAAGATGCAGAATGTTTTCTATTCCCAACAGAGCTAAGCACTATGTAGCAAACTTTTACTTATGAACAACGAATTATCAAATGCTCTGGCCAGGCAATTACCTCTCACTCAAGGCTTTTTTGGTTGAAGTTATCTACCCACAGATTTATAAACTATAGGGATCAACAGCTGAGCTTAACACCCTAAGCTCCAGCTGCAACCTATGAAGAAAAATAGGCACTTCTAGGGTGTGAGTTCCCTGACCTACTTACAAGATCTGTTAGGACAAGATGAATCATGCTCCTCTATTCCCTATTTACTTCCATTAACTGTGAAGTTAAAGCTAAATTTACTAGCTCACTTCTGAACATACACCTTTTTAATGTACAGTCTGAGGAGACTTCACCCTTGAATCTTCACTCCAAAAGTGACATTAAGATTTACATGGCTTTGTATTATGTGTTAGTGGCCAACTTCATCCTGTGAGAGGAAGTAACTTCTTCCTTCTATGAGAAAAGCCAAAATGTCCTCATGCTGCACCAAGACTCCAATAATCATCAGACATTTATCACTGAGACTCCATAAATGTAACCGAAAATTGTACAAGGAACTAACTTTCTCCTAACAGAGCCCTGAACCCTAAATGCTAAGCTCTCCATTCATATATGGTTGTTTTCTGGAAACCTGCACTTCCTCAGCAAATACTGCTGCTTTTGAACACAGATGGATCCAAAGCTGAGCAGATCTCCTGATTGCAACTGCAGCAATTTAAAATGAAAAGAATGGGAAAGAGGAAAGTTTCACTTACAGTCACAGAGATGAAACACACACTTTAAATTCAATCTGAAAATCAGCACAGAGGAGAGTCTGAAGCACGGATGTTTTGCATTATTTCTGGCTAGCAGAATTAATAAGCAATGCAAGCTTCCACTTCTGACATGACTTAGTGTAGAGATACACATACAATCTACCCCAGCAATTCAGACTTGAGATGTCAGAAGGATTTTACCTTTTGCTATAATATTTATTATTTTCTGTCATCAAACTCCAATCCTACAAAAAGCTATGCAGAGAAGGAGTTATAGTCAGTGACCTCTCCTTCCCTCCCTCTTGCTACCATCAGCATTAGGTTCCAATCAACCAGATTATTTCGCAGGAACAGGGTCATAAGCTAAGCATTCTGGGGCAGGAATGTTTCTTTTTTCTGTCTCTATAAAAATAAATCATACTCTGGGTACAATATAAATAAAGATAATAACAGTCTGATATTAGATTTTACTGGTCTGTGCTTTAGACAATCTATGTAATTTGCTTGCTGCCTGTACAAACTACAGAAAGTTAATCCTTAGAGCTTTTTCTTTTTTTTCCTTGGGGGGGATTAAGTTTTAAAAGCATAAAAAAGGGTGCTGAAGCAGACTATTTCCATGTATAATTACAGTCTTGTTTACACTGCTCTGGCAAATTCTATCCTGAGTTAAACTGGGCACAACTCCACTCAGTTACTTCTGTTGGTTTATCTAGTGACGCTAAATTAATGGGATTCACCAAGTCTACTTCTCCTTTGCAAAGAGCAAAAACGCCTTATCTGATCACACAACTGCAACTAAACCGGAAAAAGAGACAAAGAACTTCAGGGTGTTAAAGAGAATCTGGAAATGAGGCCGGCCAAACTATTCAGACATGCTTGCTACCCCAGGCATAAAGGACCCTTTTTTTACTTAACAAAGTTTGTTTCCTCCATTTCATTGTCTCTTAAAACACTTTGGAACATCGGCTGGTTCAGAAACATTGCAGCACATCAATCTCCTCTTGTAGGGAGGACTCTGAACACATCTTAGGAGTTGACCCACCAATGGTAGATGCCCGTTCTTAAGTAAACACATTATGAAATCTGCAGTCTACTTTGCCAAAGGTCCTTCTTCAGCCACGAATTTCTGGAGAAAATTAATAACTCCTTTTATTATGGCAGAGAAGGCGGTGGTATTTCACTGATGTACTTAAGACAAGAAGGAAGCAGTTAGCTCCATGAAAGGGAAAAAAACATGACTAAATGACACGACACTTTAAATGCCAGCAACTGCCTGGAGCCACATTTTCATTCCCACTACAACCACCATCACTTTAGGTGAATCTGAAAAAGCATTAGCAGTGGGAAGAAAAATTAGAGAAAGCAAGCTGGCCCTGGCACAGCCTAATCCAACTGAATTTTGTATGACCTGAAAAATCATACTCAAAGAGACAACGCAAAAAACCGTAAGCACATCACTCATCCACTGAAAGGACAGAAAATAAAGAAATGCTTCAAATCATAACTGCAGTGGGTACCTTCCTATGGACACAAACATCTGACAGTGAGAGAAGAGAGTGTAAAACACGACTGTGAGTATTGAGTGCAGCAGGAGGTTCTGGCACTTCTGAGAGCCAGAGTTTATAACCACAGGGACGTCTTGCAACCCTGAAATGCAAGAAACCACGACCAACACTTCACAATGCCTTTAAGGTTTGATATATCTCTGCTAAGTAGAGCTGCATATCAAAAACAAGCCATCCCCTACTTTATTGACATTCTGTCCAAGCAAATAGCGCAACACTTATTTTTACTGTGCAACGTCTTCATATGAGCTATTTACTAAAAGGCTTTAGAATGGATTAAATAATAAAAATGACTAAGCTAAATAGGGCTACAAGCAGAGGAAGAAAATGGGCAAAGCAGAAAAAGGTTTTCAGAGGACAGCAGCGAGCAGACAGAAACTGATAGAGTAAGGTTGGCTCTTAGGAGGCTGGAAATAGAGAGAAATTCGCACCTACAGTGAAAAGAAAGGGAGAAAATCACAGCAGCTGCTCAGGAGTACTGCGGATATGAAAAGCGTGTGGAGCAAACACAAAGCACATGGGGAAACTGTTCTGGAAGTTCTAAAATGAATTAACAACTACTGAAGCAAAAATGAGTCAACGTGGTGTGCAGAAGTAGGCATTTGTGCTATGTAGGGGGCAAAACATAATCAACTTGGGATTCCCACATACTTTGTCTTCAGGCATATGTCAGATAAGAGTATGGAAGTCGGGTATGCTGCTCTCTATCCTGATAATAGTTACACTGACAGCCTAAGGCCAAAAGCTTCTCAACAGTGCAGCAGCTCGGCCAAAGGACATACAGTCATTGAAACGAAAACTACAAAAATTTAAAAATGCATTTCTTTGGACTTCTGTTCTCAGAACCATGGCGAATTGGGTGTTGAACTGGCAGCAGAGTTTGTGTCTCACTACAACACCAGAAAGATTCACTGTCACCAGGGAAAAGGTAGAGTTCCAGAATAAATTTGAGCAGAGTGCCACAGGGGATGGACCCAGACTGCAGAAACTGCACAAAGTCCACAGCTATTGTTTGACTTCTGATAGGATGGGGAACATCCCATAGATCCTACCTGTGTTATGTCACACATAGGCAGCGACTGCTGGAAGCAAAAGATGTATCAAGAAGGAACATTTAAATGGAGTCTCTTTGGATTGTTGCTATAAACTGGCCTTGCAGTCCTAGTGGGGCTTTCTCCATATCCTAGTCCTCCCCAGGGCTCCTCAAATTGATAGTGCAGATTTGAAACAAAATTTTGAAGTTAACTCTGTTGCTTAGAAAGATGACCAAGTATTTTGCTTACAAAGTTTTTCGATAGAGCATTTAATAGTTCTTTTCTGCATAAGAGAGACCATCTGGTTCAAATATTCCTACTAAATGTGGGCTTTACAGTTCTACCTATCTCTTTTTTTCTGTAGAATTTTTCAGCCACTCACCTGAATTGAATTTTAGTAGTATTTATGCAGTAAGTTTAAATGAAGATATTTTCTAGTATGAAGTCAATGAATTGATGTCTAGGCACATAATCACTTGCAAACAATGGACACATACAGTTCCCAGCACTTCCATAAAACAAAGGTGTTTACTTTTCTGTTGATTATTTTCTGCTTAACTGCATTCAAATGAATCCATTAAAAACATGACTGCTTCACAGTAAGATGATCTTCAGCAAAAACAAACAACTGCTGTTTCCACTTCTCTTCATGGCCTTTAAAAACTACAGTCATCTGCACTCTGTATTCCAGGCAATTTATATATTATAAGCCTGGTCTTGATTTGTCAAGTTACTGGTTTAAATGTAGTTTTAACCCTCCTGCTTGGGGACTGAAAAGAAACGTTTTCTTACTTCATTACATATTTAATGTCCCCTAACCAACCTTTGGACCTTTCAAAGTCTGACCAAAACACCAATGGGTCATCTCCAACTTCAGCAGGTGCTTCTGCCCATTGATTTCTGCTGGAAATAATGTACCCACTCTGGTTTTCCATGGCTACAAGTATGCAAAAGTCACTGTGTTAAGAGCGTGGTTCAAGAAACAGAGGGAACCTCCATAAAAGCACAGTGCTCCTGAATCTATATGAAGCTCTGTGGCTTTGATCCCTCATTCACCTGAAGAATGAAGACACCTTTTTTGTTTCTTTATGTGCCCTGGACAGGCCCTGCAACACCAAGCAGTGGGCAAGTCATGTAAGCATGACTCACATGGATGGGACAGGATGGGAGCTCTGGGAGAATACAGATCATGACAAGGAAAACAAGCAGATTAGCCTAACTTAAATGCAAGATAGGAGAAAAAAACAGCTGCTTCTGGCTTCACCACAGCTGATTCTCAAGGACTGCAGAGAGTTTTCCAGGGTCTGGGCTGAACAGTGCAGCAGGCAACTTCTACAGCTCTTCGATGGGTCCTGACTGATTCTTTTTCATTTGTTCCCTTTCCTAACAGCCCACACAGTGATTCCCCAAAATGGTGCAAGTGTAAAGACTGAACTCAGGTAAATGCCCAAAACTGCATCTACAGAACTGCTTCCCCGTGCTGCTTCTGTGACGACATTTATAATGCAATGTTTGCAACAATCTAATTTCATCATCTTACAAATATCAATTTACCATTAAGAGAGGAAGGAAAGAACATCAGACAAATGCAAACTTACCACTGTTTCTGGTTTATCTGAACTGAACTAGTCTTGTTCAGACAGGCCTATCTCTTACAAAAACAACAGTTTATAGTTTAAACTGTGAAATTGTGTGCGTGCGCGTGTGTGTGTGTTGTAATTATGGTGCCTGCTAACAATTTCATACTGCCACACTGCACATATGGCTTCCAAGCTAGCTTTATCTGAATCTTTGTGAATCTATTCTCCATGCTATTAAACTGAGCACATTCCACATCGTTCAAAAGTAATTACACTTTTGTCTAGAGTGTAGGAGACTGCTCTCCCCAAACAATGAAATTCTCATTATTAGAGCTGGCACAGTAAAGGCACTGGTGTTCACAACACTGTGCATTGTATCATCACAATAACTTATCCTAAGCTTGATGCTCAAAGGTACACTGGAAATTAAAATTTCTCTAAAACCACTGTGAGGTTGTTTTTTTTTTTTTTAAAATTTAAATATGCATTCTTTAGCTCAGTATAATTAGAGTCCTATTTGACTTTTTAAAAAGCTATATGCATTCAGATTCCCATTCTCCTAGGAAGGTCTGAATAATAGCTAAGTGCTCCAGCCGCTTGTTGTTCTGATCCACCACCATTCATATGCTGACAACTCCAGACCAACAGGTGAAGCACAGGCCAGGGTAGATGCGATAAGAGAATTCAAATGAAGCATTAAACAACCTTTTATTTCGGACAAGCGGAGGAAAGGCACGAAGCAATGTGTTGGTAAGCTCTTTGACAAGTAGTACTGCTATCCTTAATATTATTCCCAAGTTACACAGGAGTAACTTAATTCACCCCAGAAACACAACTTATTTTAGTGCGAAGCAACAAAGCTACTGAACAGTGCATTGTAGTATTTCCTATCAATTTAAAGCACTACTGAAAATGAATTCTAAATCCCACTGAAGGTGCTGGACAAATGTGGGCTACCAGTACAGCCACAGTCATCAGTTTGGAACAACTAGGGAGTGGCAGAATTATAGCTTACCAGTTTGACCTTTTGTTCAGTACTTTTTTTTTCTTTTTTTGGTTAATCCCATCCAGCATTTCACTGATATTCTACAGTTAAAAGATTTAAACACACTATGCCTGTGGTATACTTTAATCAGTACTTTTAGCCTTGAAATGTCTCATTTTCAGAATTTAGCACACAGACACCATTGGTGAGATCAGTGGTCTCCAGAGTTGCAAAAGCAGACAAATAGAACATAAAGGCAGGCAAATAGAAACAAGTAAAATAAACCTTTGTAACTTAGATGAGCTAACAACTATCTGTGCTATCCAAATACTGTAGCTGTAATAGGTTTCTTCAAAAGAGCTATTGACTGATACTGTAATCCTCAAGTGCTTCCCTGTAAAGCTTGAGGCCGGCTATGAATGTCCTAAGGGGACTCGCAGATATATTCTGGGTCTAATAATTTGTCTATTGTTTTCTAATATTGTCTGAGCAGTTGCTTAAAGTCTGATAAATTACTGTTTCTTTTCTTATCAGGAGAAGAGTTTTCCTACTTAAAATGAGTATCTAGATTATTCTATAAAGAGAAAGACAGTTTGAGATGGAATTACACCTGCCGTGGTTGAGGCTGGTAGAGATTTCCAGAGGAGACCTGGCCCAATTCCCATGTTCAAGCAGGGCCACTGAGAGCCAGCCAGGACCATGCCCAGAGGACTTTTGAGTATCTCTCAGGAGGGAGACTCCACAGCCTCCCTCTCCTATGCTGTCATCCTCAGACAAAAAAGCATTTCCTGACGTTCACAGGGGTCTTCCATTTCAGTTTGTGCCCACTGCACTAACTTTTCTCTGGCTGCACTTCCAACATCCTCAGAAATATCCTGTTCATTTTGATGGGAAGATGGGCTTTGCCGATTTTTGCCAATTTTGGTTAGGTTTGAAGATGTTTTTATAGGAGTTTTACCCTCCTCTTATAAAAATTCACCCAGAATTTTGAGCTGTCTCATTAAGATGGTAGTCATTACAACTCGGGTAAGTGCAACAGGGTAAATTTTCAAAAGAGTAAGTTGGCAAGTGTGTGGTTCCTGCAGCTTTATCGATAAAACTGTATCAGACTGCACTCTGTGGTGCTGTGTGCACACCTGCATACACCTGGATCTGCTTCCTAGAGATGATAAAACAACAGAACATCAATTAAAATAGTATAAAAATGTCCTCTGCAATGTTATAAAGTGAATGCCCTTTGGAAATTGTTTTTGTCACTGCTAAGCACATGAAGTCATCTAAATGTTATCCAGTGATCTCCTTCTGATAACTACATACCACAACAGCAGAGGGAGTGATTATGTTTTACTCATTTAGACTGATCACTTCCTTCCTTCTGCAGACACATAGGCTACATCCTTTCTGAACTACCTGAGTGATGATTTTTATAACACAGCCCTCACTAAAAGAGAGATATTACCCGAATGTTACACTCATGCAGACTGGCGATATTCTTACATATGTATGAAGACAAAACTAGCCCCCTACAACCCCCCAAACACTGCCTCAGGTAAGCCTGCACTGTGTCACTGCTACAGCAAAACTGCCTAGAACACCCCATGGTTCAGTATCTTGTACTGTAAAAAGACAGAACACAGTTTTGACACAACATTAAATACAGCCTTCATAGCAGGAAGTTACACTAGATGATCAGCTAAACCTCTTGTTCTTAAAAGCTATAAATGAACAAAGAAGTTAGTTAAAATCAGTTAAAGAGCAGTTAAATGTTTCAGTGAGGTGTAGCTGAAATACTCCTCCTGGGGTCCTTAGAAAACAGTGGTTTTTTTTTCATTAGGGTCTGATTCTACACTACTGTGTGCCATCACAAGTTTATCTGTTGACTTAAATGCTGTCAGAAACAATTTCTAATCTTCAAAACACTCTCTTAAAATAGGCCAAAATACAGAAAAGCCCATACATTAGTTACATACTCTAACATCCCACTGGCTGGAACTATTATATTAATGAATTTCATCTCCATAAAACATAAGATAAAGGATGAGAAATAAACAAGCTCGAAAAAGATAACAACATTGTCTGCCCATGAGTAATTTCTCCAATGATATTCTTTCTTCATGTAAAGTTGCAATAACCCAAACTAAAATTATTTATTCCAAACCACTGTCTGAGCTTAAGCATTAGCCCAAAAAAGGAAGGAAAATGGATCAGGATCAATGAGTTATTCTGTTTAGGAGAGCAGATTCAGTGAATATCCAGTGACTTGGTCCTATGAGAAATAATAATCCCTAAGGCTTTTTACTTAGGGCTTGTTACATATGCATAATGAGCTGTAAGGGCTTAAATGCCAATGTGGAGCTCTTGCAGGCTTTTATGAGAATACACCATCACCTATTTTGCAATGCCTTTTTAAAAGCCTTCAAATATGCAGGTCCACTTATTATCTTCACTTCTAGTGAAATTATCAGCGCCCTTGTCAAAGTGGGGGCCTAACAGGAAAGTTACAGCCAATTTGTAAATAGGCAAGAGCTGTGGAAGCGTGTTCACAACAGAGCTTTGTCGAAGTGCCTCAGCCCTGGCGTTCCAGTGCCTTTCCTTGCACCCTTCAGCCTTTCTAAAAATGCATCAGTACTCCACATGAAGGGCCCAAACACATAATAGTGACACCACAACACTAGCACGGAACATGGCATTGTTTTGCCTTCTTTAAGATACAGCCAGTTCTGCACTTCCCCGGGACTGCTGCACTCAATGAATTAAGTGCTCAGCGTCAGTCGTAGAGTGGAAATTCACTAGTGGAAAAAGTAGTATGTTGACCGAATTTCACACGCACAGTAAATTTTAGCGTAGGTATCTGTGACGTGAATTACACATCAGATGTAAGTTTTTAAGTCATCAAAACTCAGAGTTTCCTTGTTTTTTTTTTTTTACCCTTTATACAGACTTTCATGCTTTACTGTTGCACAAACTTGGCATCAGGGTGATGTTTCAGACACCATGCCAAACGTGACTCTCACTTAGAGTGTTCCAAACCCATTTGCTGTTTGCTGAACACATACACTTCCAACTCACATCACTGCAGCTAACAAATTTTAGCACCCTAAATGCCATCAGGCAAAGGTGAGGAAAAGTCTGCACTGCAAGGGCTTTAGCATTTGCAGCGGAGGGTAGAGGCAGCCCAGCTAGGTCAGAGCTTACACATTATTGTGGCGAGTTCTGTACGGGTAGCTGTGCATTGTACACTCCATAAAAGTACAGATCTGGATGCCAAACTACTGCGGAGGCAGAATTCAAAGAATGGATGTAAGCACAATAGACCATAAGCAAACCTACCATTGTGTTGTGCTGAGAAGTGGGAGTCCTATGGCCACAGTTCTCTTGCGTCAGCAGAGAAACTGGCTGAAATTCCTCAGAGTGAGGCTTGTTGGGAAAACTCACATGCAAGGGAAGGTGAAAGGCTGGGAGCCCGTCACTCTCCTCTTCTCCCACTTTCTGTCTGCTTGTCACCATGGCTACCTCTCCATCTGCTTCCCCATACGGAGAGGCTGGTCGCTTGGAAGACATCCTGGAAGGAACAAAAGAGGAGAAAATAATGAAACCTCCAAATAAATCCTTAATGCCGTCATTGTGTGGTTAGGGGCCATTGTAACAGAAATGCCTTTTTTGTGCTGGCAGAGAGCAGGAAACCATCCAAATACCACTGCAAAGCATACACAATTGGGAACAATGGCCAAGCAGGTAGCAACAGAACAGTGCCTTGTTTGTTGTGAGAATAATACACTAATATAGCACTCTCTTGTATTCTGGCTTCTTAAACATGAAAATTCACCTAAGACTGCATAATGAAATGCAATTCCTTTAAAAAAATACCCATCTAGTTTTGCATTTGCAAGGGACTCTATGAAGATAGAATGTCTCCCGATACAAGCTATTGTCAACTTAGCTTTTAAGGAATAATCATCTGCATGTCATTATCGACCACAACTGATAAAAAAAAATAAAGTAAAATAAAATACAATACAATAAAAGAGCTTGCTAGCAAGCCTAAACGTCTGTGTTTACAAAATTTCACCCATGTGAGCAACTGAGTGTTATAGTCATTTTGCAAGGATCTTTCCAGGTTTGCAGATCTGGTATAGTTAAGGAATTAAACATTTGGACATTAATAATCTAAGTTTTTTGACAACATAAAATCAGGGTGTACTGATTAAATGAAGATCTGCTATCAAATCTTTCTAGCTATACACCAAATTCTTCCCATCTATAGCTAGAGCAGAAAAAAAAACCAGAAACCTGTGAAAATGTAATTTACATCTATAACTACATAAAAAGGATACACAAGGAAGATACTTAGAACACACATTGTAAAAACCACACAGAAATACTGACTTGAAATTCAGGTCTACATTGTGAAGTTTTTGATAATGTCTGATAGAACATGTTTATCTTCAACTTTTAGAAACACTGAAAGAGAAATCATGGGCAAATTCAAGTATCTTCCAAGCCAAGCACTACTGAAAATCTTACAGAACCCAGAATGCTTCCAGCTTGGTCTCCAAAATAAAGAGGGGTACAATGAAATCTTAAAATGCAGACAAGTACTGGGATTAATTACAACAACATTGTTCATGAAAATCAGGGTATGTCCATAAAAGACCCCTGTGCTAACCAGGGGCATCTGCACGGAGTGGAATGAGAAGAAATCCTCCAGACACAGCCAAAAGAAGAAATGAAAAATAGGGAAATGTTTCACAGGACAAAAAGAGAAGTTATACATGAGGAAACTGCAGATAATTTGTATGCAAAAGTTAAAAAAAGGGGGCTGAAGTAATATTGCTCCTCCTCAAAAATCTCGTACTTATGATTCTAATTACCCCATTTTTATTTTCCACTCCACAGTTAAAGGACTGCATTTCAAAAGCCCAGCAGCCTCTTGAACCACGTGTGGGGCTGCTGTGAGGTGGAGCATGTCCATACAATTTGGCACATTGAGCACGGAATGGTTCTTAGCAGCAGTCAACTGGGTCTGAAAACAAACAGTGACTTTAAACAGCCCTTTGTTAAGACTTATTTTGCTTCTAATGATCTCATTTTGACCCCTGCCTCCTGAGCCAAGATAGATTATATTAAAAAAAAAAAAAAGGAAATAAACTCCAGAAAAACCAACAACAAAAACTCAGATAAAAAAATCCCTACCAGAACCTACAGGCAGCTGCACATTGCCTGTTCTGAACACCACCTATTGCCAGTGCTTAGAGAACCATTCTGTATTTTCTATTAATGTTTGACTTAGTCCAACAGACTAACGCTTCATACATCCTACCTGAATTCTGTCTTCTAGGCTTTCCCACCTACGTGTCTGCAGCAAAGCATATGTACAAAGACAGAGATCACCAGATCGACACTTACTGGCAGTTTTCTACTAGCCCACTGAATTCAGCATTTTACAGCTACGTTTGATGTGACAGATCTCAAGCCCTTCTGCAGAAACCATACAACTCCCTTCTAAAGTTAATGTGAATTATTCACATTTTGCATTGTACTGCACCAAGATCTACATTTTTTATTGAATTTACGCTTTTGGTTATTCATTTTAACACTATAATAGAAGCCCGAGTTTTTGCAAAATCTCTCTGAACATCAGCACTATGCAGTTGTCTCAGTTTTGGCAAACAAAAAGGGAGGGACACAAGATCATTAGTTAATTATTTCACAGTAATTTTGTGCACTTTAGAACATTTATATTTGATAAAATGACTGAAAATATTGCAAGCCATGCACAAAAGTCTGCTCTGCAATTCACTCTGACAACAGGTTATAGAGAGAGAGGATGCCTTGCTTTGTATTGATGACGTGGATTATATGTTATATGCTCAAACTGTGTCAAGAACTCCTACTGCTGTTAACCTAGAACAACACAGATTCTGTCACATTGCTTCACAAGGAAAGTTTGAATATCATGCTGAAATAAAGCTCTTCTGTTAACTTTATATGCAAAGATACAATTTCAGATCATCATCCTCTGCTTGTCACTGCTCCCGAAAGGGATGAAATAATTTTCTGCAGGGAATTTATATAGACAAGGAAGATAATAGAGGTGTCCACCTCCATGCATTTGCAGTAACAGAGATTATTTTGCTTTTGATCTAAAAAGACCTATAGGCTAGATTGTAGGCCAAACTAAAGAGATAGTAGAAAGGGTAAAAAACACTTTTCCCTTTGTCTCTAAAACATCCAGTTTAAATTACAAGCCATGTGACCATCACCACCCTAGAAGACTAAAAAATTCCTAAAATGGCTAAGGTAGCAAAGTTGAGGCTTGAATCTGCATTTGTCTTCCAAGGACACTCAAAGAAATGGATACACAAACCTGGACAGCTCACACAATGCAATTTTTTTTTAGGCAGCTCTGTCTGTAGCCAACCTGAGTCAGACAAAAATCAGTTTCACAGAAATTTCTTACTCCTTATGAACATCTGGGAAATTTCCAAAAGAAAATGGAAGATTAAAATAAATAAATGAATAGATCCATATCTACTTTTGGAAATGTCTTCCAAAAGGATGGTAACTATTGAAGTTTACAGTAGCAAAGGATCAAATATCTGAGAGGTTCCCAAGTGGAAAACATGAAACAAGAAAAAAGTCATCTATAAATGTCTTTCATTGTTTCTACAGTTTTATTGGTCTGTTTCCCAAATTTGATATGCCCCCACATCATGCATCCTCTAATTCTCTTCTTTTCATGTATCTTGTTTATTCTACTGATCTAATACCAGGTCTTAAGAGATTCCATATCTAAGATGCAAGCAGAATTCCCAGCACAGACAATAAGGAAAGGGAAACAGCTAATTTCAGAGTAACAACATTATCTGAAACTGAGCTCTTTTAAACAAATCTAGATCTAATGAAGTACTGGAATTATCCCATCTTAACAAAGGACTGCAAACATCCTGGATCTGCCCTCAGTGATAACACAACAGTTCACAGCTCACATGACTTCAAGATCTTTTCCTCAAATTTAAACTCGGAATGGTTTTCTATTACATCACTCTGAAAGAAGATTTACAGTGGAACAGGAAACATCAATTTATGGACAGGATTAAACAAAAAAAAACCCCAAACCCTAAAATGTAACTCAGAAAAGCAGCAATACAGTTCACCAGATTCCGAACCTAAAAGGGTGTCCCTGCAGATAAAATCTGCTGCAACTTAATTGTTTCAAGAACAATTGCATTTTGAAATGTCATTAATCATTTCTACTAAATAAAAATAGGTAGGTGGTAATTTTTCAGAGAACCTGAATCTGCAAAGTTCTGATACCCTGGGACACAGGCAGTACGCGGGCCGCACGCTGGAGTTTTGAAATGTATCTCTATATTTGATTTTATCAGTGGTTCAGATGGAACTGAAGATTTAGTTCTGGTGATGAATTCAAATTTGATACTGTTCCCCGTAGAGAGACCTGTTTTCCCAAAGGCTCCTTAACTTGCAGAAACTGCAGTTAAATAACCCAAACATGCCTTTGTTAAATTTTCATTAAATAAATGCTTTTCCTGGTAGCAAGAATGTTTCTTCAGGGAAGTAAAAACCTCATTGTTCTAACTCACTCTTACCCAACAAATATTTTATGCGATTCGTATTAAACAGCTTCTCCAAACACTTCTTTACTGCCCTTCAATTTGTAACAAACTCTTCCTGGGCTTAAATTGAAACCCTGTGTCTATTGATCTCAGAGTTTTTGCATTGACTTCAGCATGGTTGGATTTTCCCACTGGAGCAACTAAGAGCTGCACTTCATCCACATGAATTGTTTCCTACACATATTGGTTCCATCCAAATAATTTCAGGCTGCTAAATATGACTATTCCTCTTGCTTGTTTTTTCCCTTGAATTCAGTATCTCACAAAAGTCATCTTTCCATGATATTTCCACAGCAATATTTTTTTTATTATTACTATTTTTTTAACAGAACCTCACTTAAGTGTCCCCCTCTACATCGCCATTTGTTCATTGGTTTCAGTTCATTTCATCCATGATTGTGCTCCCAAAATAAATCTGAAGTGGTATTCAGAACTCAAGGAGATAGTGCCCTCTAGCACACAACCTGCATCCTTTCCTATTTGATTGTTCATGCCATAAAATTTAATAAATTTTATGTCATAAAACTCTAATCTTGTTACATTAAGCGAAATACCTCAGAAACATTTCAGATACCTACAAAAGCTTTTGGAGAAGGGGCTTATCCATGTCTTCCAAAGTGACAAACACAGATGTGTCAGGAGAAAAAGATATGAGGGCCATAAATCTTAACTTGTTGGGAGTTAATTAAGGGATTCATCAATCATTACACAGCTCACCCCATACACGGGCAGAATCCCGACAGCCGCCACAATCCACAGCAATCTACAGGTTAAAAACTCCCAAAGTCCCTCTGTCCAGACTATTTATAAATGACTTTGTATAATCTAGCATTAAGACCTGTAATTATAAAACAGCATTTAAACAGGCCTGCAAAGTTATGGATAATTATAGCTGGTACACTTCTTAAAGAAATAAAAAGCTTCTCCATTCAAACACAGGCTTTGCCTCTTTGACAGCTCCAAGTCCACAAGATGAAGAAAGACAACTTAAATTGTACGTCAAAATTCTGACTGTGCAAGACTTTTCTTTTTTTTTTCCCTTATCAAAAAAGGCATTGTTGTTTTCTCACCATAACCAGGCGTGACAGCGCCTGACTGGAGTCGCACAGCCAGTTTCTGAATCGGCAGGAAAACATTCACCTCTTGAGTCTCTCTGGCAGCTACAGACCAAGTCTCTCTCATGGACAGGGTTTAAATCACTCGGCCCTGGGTGTCAGAGATGGGAGCAGAGCATGAGGACAAGAGGAGCACATCAGCAGCAGTGTGGAGCGTCAGCCCAGTTTCAACAGCACCAGGAATTTGCTCCTGAACACGGCCCGAGTCCAAACCAAATACTAAGTGCTAAACCAGGCCAAAAACTTCAATGGGATTCAATCTGACTCTCTGCAGGGATATTTACCTCTAATTACAGTACTCATTGGAAAGCTGCAGACTGCCTTTCCGCAGGAAATAATTATGATTACAGACAGCAGCACTACTACATGTATCCAATGTATAAGCACAGACACAGGCGTACAGATGCATAAACACAAACTTATACGGAATGTCAGCAATGCATCTGCCTCATCCCTGATCACATTTAATGCTAATAAAACAGTTCTTCCCAGGTTTACTGAAACTGTGGTCTCTCCTCACACACAGCCCTGGCAAGAGGTGCCAGTTAACACGAACAACGGTTTCCATTCTGTTTTGGCCCCAAAGTAATTAATTATTTATGTACACTGAATAACTAGTACCTTTAAAAAAACCAACTCTATTCATTTTGACAAGATTACTTGTGTAATAAGGTATTACTCAACATGAGTAAGGGTGGCAGACTCCCACACACTGTCCCACTGGGAACTGCAAGCCTGACTTGTTTCTACACATACCACTAAAAACAGACTTCATTTGGCAATATCTTTGAGTCATTTACAGCCTGGTTTGGAATTCTTCACTGAAGTAATTCTACAATTAAAAAAAAAAAAAAAAAAGGAAAAAAAAAGGCAAAACTCCATAATCTGCTAATCATTAAAAACTGTACATGAAACGTGCTCTCATCTGTCACTCAAACTGAGGTGGAATAATCTGTTAATTATTACTTTCTGAGATCATATCAATCAGATACCTTTTAAAATACACCTATGCTACGAATAAGTAGCGTTATTCAAAAGCGGTTTTGGTGAACGAGTCAGCTTTGTTAACACAAACCAGGATCACTACAGCATAACCTGTGAAATATTTCTGGGCAGTTGTCTGTTTTAGAGCTGCCACAAGTAATCCCATGGTTTGGGGCACCCAATAATTTCCATTTCACCCGGCCCACCTTCTCCCTTTGGCTTTCCAGATTTCCTCTCTGTATGGGGTAACTTTAACAATTTTTGATAGTCCTCCAGTTTAGAGGATTCTGAATGCAAAATGGGAAGGGAATAAGTTATCTCCTACCCATTTTAAAGTATAGTGTAATATCAGCAGCCTGGCTCATAAACCTGATATTCCACATACTGTGAAAACTGTTTTTTTGAGTAAAGCTACTGCTCCAAGTTCCAGTGGTAAATGGTTTCAATTTGACAAGATTTGAAACTCTCAAATAATAAAGTTGCTTTAAGTGTCCTTCAAGAAAATGTTAACAAAACCCTTTTTAATTAGAAAAATGAAAAAAAAAACCTAAACAAACCACTTTCTAAAAATTCTTTGTCATCAACTGAAATTTTATCATCTCCATTTTCTTGCACTTGTAAGGAATTTATGCACAAAAAAACCTACTGTAAAATCAAGTCCAGTAAAAATCCATTGTCAAAAGAAGATCACACTGAACATTCCCAACACGTGCTACACAAAGATTTTCAGGGACTTTTTGAAGCAGGTAACTGGGAAAGATTGTGCATGACCAAGTCTTTTAGTGGAATACTGTAGCCTCAAACAAACCAGCCTTCAACCACAAAAGAATCTGGAAGCCAATGAACGTACTCCTATCTACTATATTCTATTCCTGTAACGAATATCACCTAATTCTTTCATAGATCTCACACAGACTTTGGATCTTACTGGTTGTGTGTTAAGCAGGAACATTTAGCATTCACCCAGAGACACACACTCAAAATCAGCTTCAGCATGAGAACCTGTGTTCTCATGATTTTTCTTCGGTACCTGTCAACTTCATCAACCTTTTGTTTTTCACTCATCTGTGTATCAACTAAAAGAGACAAAAATCTAGTAACACCAGAAACAAACCAGAAACTGCAGGATGAGATTTTAGTTCCTGAAAAGCATGTTTCTAAGAGATCCAACTTCAAAACCCGTGAGCTTTGAGAACTTCTGAAAAGGAGAAGAGGCACGTCGTGGTAACAGTCATGGCACTGGCAATGCACAACCGTGGTGGTGCAGTGTCAGAGACGATAAGCATCTATCAGCACAAACTCTGAAACAGCAGGATGCAGTCATTGTTGATGTTTCAAGTAAACTGAGCCTGATCACTGGCTTCTTTCATGCAAAAGACTCTGCTTGGATGATTTTGAATTAAATCCACAAGCTCATTTATTTTCCAGTGCATCCTCAAATTAACTCTGGCTTCCTTTCCTTCCACCCCCCAACCCTTCTGAAATGCACCACTCCCGACTCTTCAGCTCCTCACACATCTTGCTTTTTTATTAGTTATTATACTTTTTTATTATTATTTAAAATTCGGCGTCACAAAAATAGCAGAGTTTTGCTTTTATTTTCATGTAAGGTTTTAGGAAGCCCTCGCTGCTAAAAGCACTGTCTCAATCACTGCGACATTAGGTAATCATCACTCCTCTGCCTGCTGAACTACCAAGAGTATCTAGTCAAGTAATTAGAGATTCCAAGCCTTGAGATTTGACTGTACAAACTAATACTTGAAAACGACAGAAAAGTGGTCAGCCCTTCTCCAGACACTGAGTGGAAGAGCTGTGCTGCACAAGGAATTCATGCATCACACACGGACGTGCATCCGTGATTCCCACTGAGTGAAAAGAAGGCAAGGACTTGAAACAGCTTTAAAGTTATGACAAATATGACTGACATACGACAAAGAAAGCTGAGGAAGCAGGGGCTCATTGTGAAAAGTTAGTGAATATTAAAACTTTTGCAGTTTTGGGAGCTTATTCTCAGTCATTTTGCAGTATTGGTCTAATCAAGCTGATGTAAGTTTTTCTTCAAGCATCGCTAAATGATTGATTACTTTCAACAGAATCAACATTAATAAGAATTCCTTCCCAAAAGATGCCCAGATTTCAGTATGAGAAGCCATTTTTTGACTGAGATCTTAGTAGAATGTGACACAATTTTTCCCACTCTTCTGTCTGATGTGAGGGCCAAAAAACAGCCATTAAGCTTCAACCCCCCTGTCCTTTCCCCTTTATTTAAATTTAAAACTCAAGAAATGTTATTTTAAGTATTTTCTAAGCAACACTTCCTCTGCAGTTTGTGTGTAATCACAAACAAACCAGAAACACGGAAATTTTCAGAAATTTCTTTTTTCCCCCACTTCAATCTCACTTTCCCTACTGTTATATTCAGAATATTAACTTTATATTGCATGTGCGTTTCCTTCTTGTAAATGCACATATAATTGCACTTATAAAATAATTTTCAAGGTCCTCACTGGTGTTTATACATCTGAATTTGCAGTATCATTCCACCTTACTACATAACTCCTGCTCCAACCATCACTTGCATCCCCATTCGCACCACGTCTATCACTTTGCGAAAAAAAAAAAAAGCAAAAATCCACAAGCACACAGGTGTCCCGTGTGTTTCCTGACTAAACTGATCATGCCAGTAAAGCAGATAACCACTGATAGCATGGACTTCCATCACTGAAATATTGGGCCTCTAAATATTTAAAGTTTAGCAGGAATAGAACTAAGGCCTCAGAGAAACCACGTGCATCTTAAGGAACTACAGACACAGTGAAATCAGTTTTGCATCTTGGGGGGGGGTATGGAAAAAAATATACTTAGGCAGAGCAATGTCTCTAATGGATGTAAACATTTTCCTTCCTACAGGTTTGTTCCAGCTGCCCAGAATTTTTATTATTCTTTTTTGTTCACATCCATGTGCATGCTCCTCCCTTTCTGGAGTGTTTGTACATGACAGGTGCATTCCTGGCCCAGGAACAAATAATCCTGGAGACCCCAAGAAAGAAAAATCAAACTGAACTTGAAGATAAAATCACAGGGAATAAATACATTATTGCCTTTCCATTATGCTAAAAAGAACCACAAAAAAATTTGAACATTTATAACGTATAAGCAATTTGAGGTAGGATTTTCAAAGCTGAAAAGAGATTGTTCCAAAGCCCAGATGTTGCCTTTCAGAAACTAGTGAAAATTGCTGCCTCAGAAAATTACTCTGAAATACCAATAGAGTAAAACAAAAATTGTTTAAACAAAAATAATTTTACTCAGACGTTCCAATATTCCAAGAGCGAAAATGGACTTTTTTCAAGTGTTCAGGCGATTTTCCATTAGTATCTCCTACTTCAGATGATCCACAGTCATGCCATCCTCTGGCCCAACAAATGAGGGATAGAACAGGAAAAATTTATGGTATGATGTGAGGGCTCCTGCCTCACTAACTGCGTTCACTCCACTCTGAGGTCTGCTTCAGTTCTCTTAGGACTGTTGTACTCTTCTCCCAGTTTTTATTCAGGAAAATGTAGGAATTAAAAATCAAATTAAAAAAAAGGGTGGTGCAATCACACATCTGTGTGCTTGCAGTAGTGCTGTACAAGCCCCTTTCACATCTGTAATTTTCTGATTTCTGAGCATCCATGTTCCATTTCCAGCACTACTGGACAATTTTCAGAACTTGCCTGCACATGCTGACACTCTTCCTCATGTAGGTAAATGGATTGACTTCGGCTGCCTGAAAGCTGATTTTTTTTGTTTCTAAGATATTTTACTTTGTTCGATTCTTAAGATATACACGTAAAACTGCAAGAGAAAAGAACAATCATAACCAGATGATAATTACCCAGCTTAACAAACTAACTCTTGACACTGCTGGAGCTGCCAGGTAAGAAAAACACAGTTCTCAAGTCACGTAACACACGTTTATCCTTGCACAAACAAATGCATATTGGCATGCAAGGTAAAAACAAATCAACAAATAGGAAACTGGGAGACCATCCTGAACAGACAACCTTAAGAGTCGTAATTCTGAATATCTGAGGCACCCCAAATATTCCTTTAGAAAGGCTGCAGTGGCAGGCACAGCAGCACCACTGCAAAAAGAGGTCTACTTAAACGAGCTGTGGAAGCTGTGGAGTGGGGCAGAGAGGAGAAAAACCCTGAAAGGAACACCCTTCCCTCCCAGGGAACTGGGAGGATGCCATTCACCCTTGCATAGGTGCTCTGTTCAGCTGTTCAGCAGTGCCCAGGGAGCTCCACAGAGCCCCAGCTGTACAAACCAACCCTGTCAAAGGACACAGTTCAGGGCTGGATAAAACAGGGAGGGGTGGCTAACATGCTGACCACTGACTGAGCTTGCAAGGATAAAGAAGCCTTGATGGAGAGAAGTAATCATCCATTGTGTTTGTTTATTTTACCTCCCCCACCACATACTGGAACCTTTTTTGTTTTTTCCACTACCAAAACCATCCCCCACTGAGAGGCCTTTGTGATCTAAAAGGGGCAGAGCCCCTCTTTCTTAACACTGGCAAATTTATGTAGGAAGATTCATTCAAACACTTCTTCAAATAAACATTTGACTCTTCCCCTACATCACACTCTCCACACACTGCCCTCAAACAGGCTTAAAAACTGCCATTAAAATGCTCTTGCCTACAACTGTTTTTACTGAGATGTATTAAAAACAATTTAGCAGTCTAAGGAACATATTGCTACGGAAGTCCATCTTCAGATGACAGCAATAGTCTTCTGAAAAAAACAAATATACATTATAGTAAAGTAAACCTGGCTGTTACTGCCACAACAAGTCTTTCTTGAAAAGACTGCTTCTATCAAAAACCCTCTCCCTGCTGGGGATATACTTAATTATATTATTAGCGGATCTGAATCCAGATGTTCAGATCTAAAACGTATGTCACGAGTCTCAGGAGGAAAATGACCACTGCATGGGAAATGAGGCATTCCAAAGGCACCCCTGGCCCTCAAGAGGAGGAGCACTTTTGGATTCATTCAGGTAGAAGAGGTGCAGGTGCTGAACATCTCAGAAAATTAACTTATTTCTTAAACAAAAATGAACTACAAACTTCCTTACTTCCCACTTCTTTTTTTTTTTCCTTCTACACTCCCCACACAAACACCACTTTTTGTTTTTCCTACATGAGCTACATGGATTTGGCAGTGAGAACAATTCAGGCATGTAAAAATGCAGTCCATGGGCAATAGAAAACCTTTTGAATGTATCTGAAGGCAACACTAGAAAGAAAACTTCTTTGCTGGAAGATGCCCAGTTGCTCCGTGCCATACCTGCTGTAGCCAGAGTAACTGACCAGGAATAATTACAGCCACAAAAAACTAGGGCATGGAGAAAAAATCATGGATTCATTAGCACCATGTATTAACAAACACCCCTGTATCACAGGCTAACGATAAGTTACGTATTCAAGGTTACCAGCCACGCTGGATATAAAACAAAACAGGAAAGGTCCACTACCCTGTTTTTTTATTTGAAAAACGTAGCAAACAGCTTTTGATTTGGGTAAGTGGTCACCTGGCAAGTTCTAGAGCAGTTGAATGAAACCTAGGAGAAGGGATTGACTGCAATACATCAGAGAAATTTATTTCTGAAGTATAGCAATGGCCTTTGGCACTGATGATTGCCAAAGAAGCACAAACACTGAAACTATGACCAGATTGATTACTCCTGAATGCCTTCTCTGCCTCAGGATGGACTGCGAAACCAGGATCAACATTAAGAATTCAGAAGACAGGAATGTCCCGTGTGATCACATATAATTTACTGAACCTTTCTGGCTCCCACTTTTTCTATTTTTACATAAGAGGTAAGAATGTTTAACTGCCTTTATAAAATACCCTGCAAGCTTTTTCTCAGATTTTCCTTTTTTAAAAGGAAACATTCTATTGGTGATTGCTGCTTGCATTACTTACTTGTACCATTAATTCACCCGATGGGTTTGTGTGCACCAACACTTAAGTGATGACAAAAATTAAGTTCTCTCATTAGCTACTGCATTTTGAAACTGCAAAACTAAGTTTCACAGAATCACAGAATATCCTGAGTGGGAGGGGACATACAATGTTCATTGAGTCCAACTCTTTAAGAAGTTCCTACATGGAGTCCTGCCAATAGACAGTAATAAGGGTTTTTTTAAACCTAATGATTATATTTGCATTAAAATATATTCAACCCTCTTTTCTGGGCAGTGATAATTAAAACAAAACAACACAACAACAACAACTCGTCCCCCCCCCAAAAAACCCCAAACCAACCAACCAACAAAAAACCCACACAAAAAAACCCCAAACGAATGAACAAAAAATCTACCCCCCAAAACAAAACAAAACAAAACAAACCCAAGCAAACAAACAAACCCTAAATAAACAAAGATCCCTAAACCCAGCATTTAGCCGGAGAACGTCACTGCATCCTTTTCACTGCTGTCCAGTTTCACTGGCTGGCATTTTTAGCAGTCTGTATACCCCCACTTTGTAAAAGGGCTCATCAGATGTGCAAAGATTTTTACCTTCCACCTCTATTCTCCCTCATCCCCCATCCCCACCCTTGCTTTACAGGGGCTGATCAGAAAGTGCAGCTGCTACCAAGCCTTTACACCCCTAGCTGCTGACTTCACTCCACCTCCTTCCCACCCAACATGGCATCAATGTAAAACACAAGCCAGATTTTAAAAGATAAATAAAGTGCCAGAAATACAGTCTTGCCTCACTGTTAAGAGAATTTCAAACATGCTTCAAATATTAAGATACCTACAGGCCCCTGGGAATCTGACTGGGAGCCCATCTATGTCTCCAAGCACCCTCACCATGGCTCTATAAACCTCACCTTCCTCCTCTCCTTTCTTGTACACAATTTATTAGCAAACATTCTATGCTTGCACTACCCTTTTCATCATCCTTAAAAGCACTTACAAATACTAATTACTCTTCACATATCCCTTCCCCTGTGAGGTAAATAAGGATTAATATCCCCTCTGAAGTAAATACAGATTACTAACTCCTTTTTCCAGTCTGAGGATATACAGAAGGGGATCTTAAGGGGTCTGTACACCACGAAGAGGAACTACTGAAGCACAGGCTAGAGATAGAGAAGTTCTCCATCCTGTGCTCAGACTGTGACAGTCTAAATTTCACCCATCTACTTGCAAATGATACTCTTAGCCCAATTGTTCCTCTCTGCTGGCTGATGATCAAATATTTAATGCATGCCATAAAATGAAAATATGAACTCTACAGCAGTGCCTCTTATTTGTCATGCCCCATTACTTAGACAGGGTGGTAACGTGCTCATGTGACAGTTTTCAATTTTATTATAGTCTCTATTTGCTCACTCACTTAAGATGTTTAAAGAAGAGTTGTATGGATTATCAGGCAGTCTGAAAAGTTCAGCTCAGAGCTCTTCAAACATATTCATTTTCATCTTATTAGCACAAGTAAAATAAAAGCCTTAGGCAGGTAATTTACCATCCAGTTTATCCAAAGGGACTTCTAAAGGAAAAGTCAACCTTTGTAAATTGTTGGTGATAATCTCCAAATTGATCATTAATTATCAGCTGCTACTAAGCGTTTCTTCCATCAGCAGCACTGTGAAAATAATGCATTTCTCAGAAAATCTACCATTGTTGTCACTGGCACCTGTGTAATCAGCCCTCATTAAACTCAGCGAAGTTCCAAGGCAGGTGGCTGCCTTGCTAAGTGAATTCTGTCCAGCCACTGCATTTTCCAGGCAGCTTAAAAATCAGTTATCCACCAAAAGGAAGGCATTTGTTATTAATGTTATATTTTCCATTCTATACCTTCCCGTGTATAGTAGCAGCTACAATGAATTTAAACCCATTCAGCCGTGCTTACTAAAGAGCACAGTTGTTTTGTACTGCCAAAATCAAGCTGACATACATGAACTTCATCTTTCCCTCTGCAGTTTTATGATTTTCTTCTACTGCAAGTCAATGCTCACAAACTCAACAGTAAAAATTGAAAAAGATCATTCCAGACTTTGTTTGTGAAAATGAACTCTGGAAGAGACCAAGCGTTCACCATCTCAGGTCCACATCACACAGAATCAGAGCAGGACCTTTTTGTACAGGAGTTTGCGTGTCAAAATCCAATTCAGCCTTGATGTAAATATTCTGACAACTGCTCTCCAGAATTGCTGAAATTCTGCAATATACACTAAACACGGCTTTCAGAATTTTGGGAAATACTGCGTGGCCAATGTACAACATGTGGCATTCTCACAGTTCCTACTTTAATCCCCTTTAATTGACAGTCACAGTTAACTTTCCTGCAGCAGCCATGGATGTCACATGCCTCTCACCTTAAGTGAGACCAAACACACCTGACAAACCATACTTCAGAAAACAACCAGGATCCCAAACAGGACCTCAATAAACTGCAAGTCTGACAACCATTTAATTGTGTATTGTCATATCCTAGATCAAAGGAAGCTAAGCATAAATATTAGAGGGAAGATATAGGCAGGTAATGACATTTTTTAGAAATATAGCATCTGGAAATAGTCTCCAGAAAAGGCTGTATGGTTACAAAGCACATCAGTTTACTTTAATTTGAAAGTGGTCTACAGGTAAAAATACCCTAAACCAGGAGAAATGCCACCACCATGGGTTGTAGGTATAACACAGCAGCAGCAGCTGAAGCCTTTTACACTTGAGAATGGCAGTTCCAGCAGCACTGCAATATATTTCTCTGGTTTTGTACAAATTGAAATGCAGGCTAATTCTATAGCTGTGCAACCACATCATCTTGAAAACAGACACACGCACAAACACGGAGTGAAAGAGTTTTGTTCACGTTTAAAAGGACTGACTGCTCACTGGGTTCATGACCTGTGTCCACTGGCAACAACTCCACACGGAGTCCTGGTAATTCCAAAGGCAATGGGATTGCAGTCATAAAGATGGAAAAACACAACAGTACCACAGCTGAAAGAAGAACCAGCCCTTAAAGATAGTTTTGTTCAGATACTCTAAAATTCAAATAATTTAGGTTTACAGTTGCAGCACGGGAGCTTTTAAATAATACGTATGAAATTTCTAGTTCAAAGGGCAGGAAATCTGAAATGGAACAGAACCTTACAGAGAGATGGGACACAAATCTGGTAAAAAAGATAGGAATAGACTTGTATTTTTATCAGTGAGATAGTGCCAGTGAATGGGTTGCTGTTCTTGCAGGAGCTTGAGCTATAAATACTTTACCCTTGAGCAAAGAAAACAAAGGAATTCATCCAAACTATTAAGGTGTTCTTCTGTTTTGGACAGGGGTAATGTCAAATGGCACCACCTCACTAAATAGTCCTGAGCACTGGATACACTAAGAATCAGAGAACTGCCTGTTACATCCTGGGTTAAACTTTTAAGACTGAAAAGAATAATAATTAAAAAAACCCAACAAATCCACACTCACAAGTGCAAGTAAAACACAGTTTAGGGAGAGAAAATAAATTCTGTGATGTGATTTATAGATTAATTCTTTTCAGGAGAACTACACCAAGACTCGCAATGTATGCTTAATACGGGAAACAAGATTTGTCATCAGTAAACAATTTAATAATCCAGTTACATGAGCAGTAACAATTCCTGGGCTGGTAATGAACAATATGATATCAAAGTTGTCATCTCTTAAACAGGATCTTGGTTGATTTTCTGTACTTGAGTAGTCCTGATTAATTCAATTGTGCCCTCAGTGTGTTTAGTGCCTGTCTAGATACAGGAGAAGAGAGTCTTGCAAAGGTCTCTCTGAGGATTGAGCGAGCTTTGAAATTCTAACTTGGGCCACGTTATATGAAATAGAATCCAGCTTACTTGCCAGGAAGCAATAAAAGAGAACTCAGTGAGCCTGCTCATGTGAATACATCTCAGCAGAATCAGGGCCCACTCCAGCCACAAGGGAGGAGAAACTTAAATAAAGCATTTCAGTATAACCATTCTTTCAGCAGTTCTTAGTCTGTATCAGTAGCTAACATCTGAGGAAAGGAAAGGTTTGCTGCTTGGCAATAGTGTGGTGTTAATGTAACACAATCTGTTAAATGAAAAAGCAAAATTAATTCCAATTTGGTGTCTTCACATTTCACACTCCAGAGACTCTCATGGACTGAATGAAAGACAAGAAGGGGAAGGGAAAATTTAGTGATGTTTTTCATAAAATAATTGTCTATTTCTTTGCATTTCACCTAATTAAGTCAAGAGGCAATCTGAGGAGAAAATAAGAAAGGTCTCTTATTTTTACAGGTATTTCTTACCACGTGGCCTAAGAAATGTCTGCCTCTGTCCATCTTTCACTGCCTACTCCCCCTCTTCCCCTTGTCCTCTCCACAATTCAAATGTTCAGCTTTACTTCATCCTCACAGCAAGGAATGGATTAGGCAGAATTACTTACTGCTACGCCAATTAGGGATGAATTAATTGCAATTTTGCCTCCTGTCCCTCTAAGGTGGCAAGTTTTTCTACCAAGCCCAACCTGAATGTAGTGAAGAGCTGCAGACACTCAGGAGTCTGCAGAAACCAACTTTTCCTCCTGACCTGTTCAATCCTCTCACTGACTGAGGCGACTCAGGCAAAAGCACAGCTGAGCTGCTGCACTCCTTGGGACTTCAGTTCCCAGGGCTGAGAAGGGGGGCAGCAATAATACCTACTTTTCAGCGGCATTGTGCAAATTAATCCCTTAGTATTTGTAAAGCACCTTGAGGCCAAAGCACATGGGGCACAACACAAGCACACCCCTCAGCAGCCACCACCATAAACTGGGGTGTGTTCCAGTTGGGCCGTTCCCAGTGAAGTCTCCCTGGACCTCCACTCAGGACATTTTTGGTTTCTGGAGTTACATGCCCGCACTGTCCAAACCAAAAAACTGGAGAGCTACACAAGACTTTTTTTTCCCCTCAGCAGCCCATTTTTTCCTTATTTATTTTTTTCTGAAAAAAAATTACTTTGCCATACCACCCACCAACCACATTCACTTCCAGGCTAATTATACTTTGAAAGACAACCAGCATAAAGATGATTATAACTTACAGAGTCAAGGGAAGGCCTAGTCAAATAAACAGGATAATTTCCTTTGGTCTCTCGCTTTTTTCCACTTGGTGATGAATCTCAAAACCTGTATAGCCATACACCTTAAAAAGACTAAAACAATCTTTGTTTCCCTTTTCTTCTTCTTTTTTGCTAGTCCTATATACTTTCAGCAGCACCCTCCCCAACCTATAAATTGCCAACCAAACCTTCCCCTTCACCCTGGTTACAGAACAAAATGAAGCAATTCTGAATGACCCACTACCATGACTTAAAAAAACCCAAAAGAAATAAAAAATAATGCAAGAAGAAGAGCAAGGGCCCAGTACCATGTCACCTTCCATTTAAAACTCAGAAAGTGGACAGAAAGCAGGCAGCTGTATCTCTCATACAAATTCACCCACAAAAGCAGTCCCATCCCCACTTCCCTCCTGTGTCAATTCCTTCTTCCATTCCCTTTTCACTCCCCAACAGGACCATGGATGTTCCAAGGACAAGCATTTCAGAGTTCAAGCCCAGGATGGATGCAGCCTAGCAGGTGGCATCCCTGTCTTTCAAAGTGGGGCTGGAATGAGATGATCTTTTAGGTCCCTTCCAACCAAACCACTCTGTGATTCTGTGACAGTGAGGCCAAATGACCTCAGAGAGTTAAAACCTCCTTTTGACTTCAGCACCTTCTGAAGCACGGGAGAAGGATGCCTAACCCCGCAAAGATCTCAGCACTTCCAGCTGCCACTGATTCCAACAGAAACTCTGGGCATTTATTTTTGAGCTTTACAACATCAGGAAAATAAGTTACTGAAAACTCCTTTTTGGTTATTCTGCGGCGATTTCTACAAACCCACACCTTGTCAGTCCAACTGTTCTGCTTTGCTAGTCGGGTATTACCTGTGACATTATAAAAGGACATTCCTGTACAAACAGAACATGAGCCCAAATATCACTCTCTTCACAGAATAAATGTAACGCTGCACATTTGGTCAAATCACTAGATAAAGTGGTAAAGGAGGCACCCAGAAAAAGTACCCCATGGACGTGATTACAACATATTTAGAGATTTTTCTGATGTAATTGTTCTGAGATTTTGGTTTTTTAACACACCAAAAAGTGTCACTATTTACCTAAAGGAAAATATTTTAGTTCAGTTCTCTGCCATTATTTATTCGAGTCTGTTTTCCACATCTATATAGCTTGTATCATTATTGACATAGCTATATGAGTAATAACATGTATCATGCCTCTTTCTGTACACAATTCATATAAAGAAGAATAGGGTAGTTCAGCCAAATGACTAATTATTAAGGGTATATTTTCAAACAACAGAAATCAATTGCACATCACAGTCACTGACTGTGGTCATTCATTACATGTCTGCTGTAGATCCTGCTCTGCTCTATAGGAGACATGTCATTACCAAGAGGCAGTAAGAAAGTACTGTAGAAGTTCTAGCTCTCTGAGTGACAAATATGTTAGTGTTTCACAATGTACAATAAAAAAAGACGAAAAAAGTCACACAAAGAAAGAAAGACGGAGCAAATAACAGCGCTGGCTGGCTGGGTCAGTGACATACTGCCCCAATGCACCTCTTTTGGCACCTGTCCCTTGTACAAACAGGTAACACCAATCTGGAGCACCTATGGAGCACTCCTAACTAAACACTTAAGAGATTCTGACTTGATTATCTGAACACCATGGAAGATCCCAAATGCAGACGAAGCGGAGTTTTAGAACTGAAATACTCAAACACCTAGCAGGTATATAAAACTTTCAAAGTAGGATAACGAGTAATTTTATACACCTAGGACGTTCAAGTGCCCTGGCCATAATGTGTTGCCTTAATTGTATACCCTTAGTAAACGGAAAAAAAAAAAATAAATCCATAAAAGGTCCAAGCTGTCAGACTTAGTCATGTCCATTGCCTAGAATCAAGCAGGAAACAAAAATAGGTTGTGTAAACAAAGAGGAACCAAAAAAAAACCCCAAAAAATCAAAACTGATTTCAAACCTCTCAGTCAGCGCAACTGGGAAACACAGTTCAGCCTGTCCAGTTGGAGTGTGTAAAGTGACAGCATGAATCTCTTCCTGTTTACTTTCCTGAGTGCCTTACCTCAAGTCTAGATGTTGAGAGGAATGAGTCCGTGGCCCTCTTGCCTCCATCTATCTACTTGGACATCCTTCAGTGACCACACTGTACAACTTGTTAGGCGTTAACCACGTCCCATTCCTTACCCTACAACAGCAGCAATTTTCTTTTTATCTTTTAGGTAATATTGCCTATCTTTCACAGGACAAAATAAAAATATGCATTCTAATCTGGATTATTGGCCACGTAGAAGTGCATCCTGCTACCACCTGAATTAACACAAAATGGGGATACTAAAAAAACCTGAACAGCTCCACACCAAAAGAAACCCAAACAGTAACAAAAAAACTAAACTATACTTAAATGGCCCAAAATCTTTAATTGATGTCATGTACACCATTTCAGTGTTTCACAATTTCTTCTTCATTCCCGAAACATGAAATCATTCCAAGGGGACTCCAAGCTATGCTGTATTTTCCATGTTTCACTTCAATAAAATATTACAAATACGTTACCATGTAGTTGGGATTTTTTTCTGCAATCATCATAACAAACCAATGTTTTCATAATATCACCACAAACCACATCTATTACCTCATACAAGAGCACAATGTTTTGGCAATGCAGTGCAAATAGTAGGAACAACCTCACCATCATCTTCCAAAATAGTTCTTTGAGCACATTTCCAAAAAACAGTAGCGACAAAAGCCCTGCCGCTTCATTCCTTCCCTCCACCCCCATGATGGATGAGAAGACAGCACTGAAACAAGCACTGTCCTCTCCTATCTCTGTGTTATTAAGAGGCTCTGGATCACAGTCATCCACGGCTAAATCACACTGAAGTCAACAGGAAACATTCCAAAATCTGGAGAAACTGCATACCTGAACACCCCAGAATAAGGTTTAAGAAAAACAGACTGTTAAATCTTCCTGTCTCACACGCCTTAACCAAGTCATGGTGAGGGCTGGGGAAACACCTAAATTATACCAGAATTGTAAGTAGTGCTCCATTTTAATGTGAAAATGACACTGAAAATTACAGCAGAAAAATTTGAAGATGAGGTGAAAATTCTTTTGCTCGTGGCCTGATGCTTTAGCAAGTCCAAAACCTACAGAACTTCAAAGGAATCAAAGTCACTCAAAGCCTAACAGGCTGGTCTTTATTTATGTGTTCAATCTACTATATTCCTTTCCAGACTTTACCCAAAATGGTTTCAAGCAACTTACTGTTAATAAGGATTAAACCTACTTAACTGAAGTATTTCCAGAGATCACATCACTATCATGCCTGATTAACAGGTCTTGAAGTCTGCAGCAGCGAGGCGGCACTCCTCATATATTCTGAATATGACTATATATTTGTATTCTGGATTCCTTCTCAGTGAGAACCAGTGCATGCAAAATAAATTCCGCAATCCCACATCTTGTATACAAAGGGCATCACACATATCCTGCGACTTTAGCTATTCTCCTGAAATTATCTTAGTCTCACACAATCACACTTCAAGTACCCCATATGTCCACTTCGGTTATCCCTCCTTTGAAAAGCTAATAAATGTAATACTTAGATGCAACTGCATTTCATCTAGAAACAATTATCTGCAGTACTTTGTGCCAGGAAAAAGCATCAATAGGCATCGTTAACAACACTTCCACTTTATTTTCTTCCCGTCTAATGGGCCCAATCCAACACCCAAGCGAAGTCAATGAGAGCCTCACAATTGTTTTCAGTGGGAGCTGGACAGAGCCTCACGATGGCACATGAATGTGAGGTTTGTGCAAGGAGGCCGAGTGACAAGCACAGCCTCTGTTTATTCACACCACGACATTGCAAAGGGAGAGGAAGAACAAACTTCCCGGGATGTTCCCACTACCCAGAGCTGCTGAAGAGCCACTAATAAAAGCTTTGGAGGTGGGAGCAAACACTGCTCTCTGGACTTACTCAGTCCTTGTTCTCTTTTCTAAAACTGTCCACAAAACTGGACTGACACAGGCACCTGGTGCCTGGTGAAATTAAACAATTACCTGTTATACTCCCTAAGTGTTTCTAAAATTAAAAAACACAATACAAGACCCACCCTTGGTGCTACACAGAGCCTCCCATTCACCTAGGTTGTTTTCATCTCAAAGGAAAAACAAGTCATCTGCACAACAGTTCTCAGTTACAATGCACTTGTCTTGCTTTATTGAACTCTACCTGATACAGGATTTAAAAATGGCAAACTATTTATTTCAGGCACTCACTTTCACGCTTCATACAGATAAAAATATGGAGAGGGAAAAACAACCTCTCATTTTTCCCCAAAATACCCATGAAAGTGGTATATTTCCAAAGAGACTGGATGCATGAGCCAAACTATTAAAAACACTTAAAAGTGTCCCATAATTCTAAAAGGACTCACAAGTTACTTGAACTTGCTGCCTCACATGCAATGCCTTCCCAAACAATTTTTTATTTCTTTATGAAGATCATGCACTCTTCCTACACACACGCTCATCCCCTCCTGCTTTCGGTGTTAAGTATAACATCAGAATCTTTGAAAAAGTACAGATGTTATGTTGTGGGAGACAAGAAATCCTGTTCACTTCTGGCGAGCAACAGAAAGCACTCTGGGAAAGGTTCAGTGAGCAGCGAGGCAAAACCCAGGCCATACAACCAGAGACTCATTGCATGGCTGGTGTGGGGTCACCTCGTGCATGGGGGACATGCTGGGGACACATGTGGACACCCCCTAACCAAAAAGGTAAAAGGACGTGTGAACAGCAACACTGCAGGGGCAGGCAGCCAAGGAATGCTTGTTTTGGGTTAAGTTTGGAAGATAAAAAGGCTTGGTTTGCTGCAATAAATGATCTTCTTCAAAGAAAGGGGTGCCACGTGTCTTTGCTCCCCATTGCTACACTATGTAGCCTTTGAAATGTAGGAGACCACTTTTTCTGAGGACTTTCAAACCTTTATCTGTCTGGGGCTTCCTGGAAGGCACAAGTAACAGGTAGCTCCAAAGGATTTCCAAAGTCCAGCACTGACACGTGCCTGACCTCACTTGCCCTCATATGCTGGAGCGACAGAGTCAAAGAAACTGGCAGGGTGATACTCCACTGCCATTTGGCACCTCCACACTGGAAACCTCACTTTTATTTGGGATTATGAAAAGACAGGCCACAAAGAGAGTTGAAGTCCGACCATTAAACCTGTTCATTCACACCCGGCTCTAATGCAGATGCAACTGTAACCCGATGGTAACACCAAACTGGCTGAAAATCACAGACATACCGAGAGCATGCTCCACTGAAAACCATCCTCTCTCCATCTCGAGCTTTCCATAGGTCAGATGGCTAAACTTAGTGGGAGAGGTGATGGAATGCAGCAGTTCCTTTAAAATCAACACAAAGAGACCAGAAAGAGACAACTAGAATTTTAGTTGTGGAAACAAAAGGAAAAAGAAATGAAAAAGAGAAGAAAAGCGAAAAGAATGGAGGGAGCAAGAGATTTGCTCGTCTTGTATTTAGAAGGGAAACTTAGCCTTAATAGTGTAAATCAAATTAAACGTTTCAGGGGTCTGGCTTTAAAAGCTGCCATTTTAATAAAAAGGGGGACAGTTGGAAGGTTGTTTAAAAACTGTAGCTGCATTCTCCTACCCTCTGCCTCCTCCTCTTCCCAACCCTTCCTCCCACACCACCAACTGCCATCTCTAATTTACCTTGCCATGCAGCCACTCCAGAATTCCCTCCCAACCACAGAGGACTGGAGGAATCTACAGAAAATAAACGGACAATAAATACGACTATACTACCTAAAGGGAGGAGGGGAAGCAACGAAAATTACCAAATTGTTGACATTGGTCAAGAAAACTTTCCCCTCTAAAATTTCAAAGAAGACGAAGGCTGAGCAGCAAAGGTCTCATTATGAATTCACTCAAAACTGTTTTTTTTTTTTTTACAGAGTTCCTTCTCCCCACCCCTGAATACAGCAGCTTATTCTTGTGCAATCATTAATGCTCAACGGCAGATAGGCTGCTATTTCCCACTCCTAAAGAAACCCATTTTATGACATGAAACATGAAGAACTGCTTCATTAATCAGATGGTTACGTAGCTCCAGCAGAGCTGCTTTAGGGAGGCCTGGTGACACCATGCAACATGGAGAACTGCCTTTCTTTCCATCATTTAAAGGGCCCCAGAATTTCCTTAAACTTAACAGGTTTATTGTTTTCATCCCTACTTGGGAGAGTAAAAGGACTCCTCATCAAAATGGGGAAAGCAAGTCTGACTGTGTGTAGGGAGAACGTGAAAGGGAAACAGCTGAGGAAGAGAAAGGATGGGTATAATATAGTGGGGGCTAAAAGTCTTAATTTTCTTGCTGGGACTGAAAATATTAATACCCTTAACGCTTATTTCACACACAGTTTTTAAAAGAGTTGGAATATTGCTGTCCACACACCACAACTCAATTAAAACTATGCAGAACACACCACAACTCAATTAAAACTATGCAGAAGCTGTTAAGTTTCCAGTATTATCATTTTATCCACAGAAATCCAACTTCATCTGTTTTTCAGCATCTCGGATCTTCTCCACAAAAAGCCAGACTCAGGCTAATAAAATGCAGTAGTTTAAAGCAGCACTTTCTTGAGACCATGTAACATGCAGAAAATGAAATTTTTATAAAATGAGAACGTACATATCAATCAGTCCTTTTATTCACCCTCCTGACATCTTGGAAGCAAACAATCCAGCCCTACTTATAAATCAGAAGGACATTTTCTGAGGAAAGCATCCAGAAACATTATGAACTGACATAAGCAGCTCTCCAGACACAGCAGCAAGGAACCTTTAGCCCTGTCCAAAGGTGTTAACAATGCAGGACTAATGTGACACGGCACTAAATGGATGGCCAAACACAGAGGCTTTGTTACACGCAGGAGGTTGCATTTTTGCCATCTTTTTCCAAACATGCACCTAAGGGAAAACACTATCAAGCCCTTTCAAAGAAGGACTTTCAAAGAAGAAAAGGAAAGAAGGAACTGTTTTGTCCTGCATATTTTAAGGACAATTGCTAACAGTGAGTGAAAGCTTCACAGATTATTGATTTTTCTCGTATGGTGGATTTTGCTATGCTTAACTTAAGGGTAAAACATGAACTGGTCAGAGAACCAAATTCCTACTACCCAAATCTCTCACCTTTCAAAATTTATTTTATATAGCTATACATTTCTTAAACAGGGTTTTACCAAAGGTTTTAGTCAGTCTCATTAATTCTCAACCTTTAAACAGATGAATTGGATCAAAATGATTGTATTATGTTCCTGTAATTTATGTTATCAACTTTACTCCCCACCACTGCACCACTAAAGGAAGACTGTGGTCCTGATTTAAGGCTGTAAATTCCAATCAAATGGGAAAGTGTTAAATTCAGAAGAGCTTTTGGTCCATTAACTTCCATGCTGATTTGACACGCTCTGCAGTGCTTGGGCAACAGACTCTGCCATACAACGTATTCCTAAGCAAACAGTGCTTTGTGTCATAAACCATCTGGGGTGTCAGTTCCAAGGGCCACTCATCTAAGCTCCTCTGATACACTTGGAAATGCTGAGGTGCAGAACAGAAACTTTTCCTCACGACAAAATATCTTTTGCAAGGGTAAGGGAGATGCTGCCAATCAGAGAAACGACAGAAGACACAAAATTTTGGCTAAGGGTGTTGTTCTCATTATTCCACTGAAGAAAACCACTGGACAAACAAGCTTTCTAAAACACTGGGATTTTTCCAAGGTGCCAATGAAAGTGATACCCTTCATAATCTGGACAGTGCTCCCTTTCATATCAGAGCCTATAGTTGCAAAGCTAAGTGCCAAGCAGATGGTTGAAATCTGTTTTGTATAAAAAGTGTGTGCGCACACGCATTTTTTTTAGATGGAGTTCTTTGTATTTATATTCAGGCCTAGGTTCCAGCCATCAAAACACTGGCACTGAAGCAATCATTAGCTGCACTTTAGACAACTGGTAACTAAGGTATTCACAGTTCTCCACAAAATGTTCAGCTAATACCTCCCAGATGTATAACTAAGGCAAAGATCATCTTCTTAAATTGGTATCAGTGCTTTGGATGGCCTTTCAATAGACTGCACATGTATGCAAAAAGCTATTGTATTTACCTCCTTTTAAAAATAATGCTCCGTAAAGTTTTAAGTGTTTATAGAAGCTTTTAAAAACACAGGCTTCCACATCAAATTCCACCCAAACAGAACAGCAGAAACTCCATTCATCTTGTTTTCATCTTTCTAAGAAACATCGAGCAGGAAATTCTGTAGGCAATTTTAAGAGAAAGACTTTGCCTTTTTTATCTGATAACCATTTAGCTTATTTAAAAAGTAAATATAAGACAGGCCCAGCTGCTCTAGGGGAATCAGTTCCAGACAAGATGAACCTGTTCCTGCTACAGTGGACACAACTCAGGCACGTCACCTCAGTTGCAGGTACCTCGGTCAGTGTCTAAGTGGGTTGCTTATTACCACAAACAGCAAAAGCAGAAATGCTTACCAGCATGGGGCTCTGCTGTCTGCCTGGGCTTCTCATGGAATCAGTGAACAGGTGACAATAATTTGCCTGGTGACAAATTAACAGAGGTCACACTTTTGAAAACCGGGGTTATCAAACAAATGTATATTTGGAAGAAGGCATTTTTGTGCAGCGGTCTCTCTTTAGGCCTTGGTGGCCACAACTGGGAATCAGTACCTTAGGAAACACACAGTTTCAAAATAAAGATTGATTTTCTGTGCAGTGCCAAGTCCGCCAAGGTCCAGATGTTAGCTCTGGCATAATTCAGGTACATTTTCAACACGGGCATTCAGATCATTCTATCTGCCAGGCATACACGTTGTTTAGGAGAAAAAGACAGTTAACCTGTCGTCAAAGCACAGCAACACAGAACTCCCCAAACCCCCAGATTTGCTGAAGCCTGCAGAAATCCCTCCCGATGCTTTAGAAGCTCTGGCGACATTGCAACCCACAGAAGTTTGCTGCAGATTAAGGCAAGTCAGGACTCTGCTCAGCGATCTCCTCAGGAGTCACTGCTTCATGCCATCGCGGTGTACTGGGGTGAAGAACACCAGCCTTTTTCATAGAGTTGGGCAGGATGTTAATTAATTAGGCCTACGTTTTTAGGACCTGACACTGAACTCCAGTGCAACTGAGCCCAAACACTCGGAATGAATGGGCACTTTTTAAAAGGATGCCTTGACTGGCCCTATCACAGAATAGGTCTTTGTGAACACACTGCTGAAAAACTACGACTGGAACACTATGGAACTGGCCTGCTCATAATCCATTATCTTGAAAGTAATGTTGCTCTTAAAAAGCTTATCAAAGAGAATAACTTAACAGCTTAGTCACGATATTCAAAGGCAACAGAGATCAAATCCACCCAGGACTACCTCAGTTTATGCCCATTTTCTCAACAGAGTGTAGCAAAGGATGCAACACACAGCCTAGATATAAAGCTACCTGCAGACCTCAGCATTTCAGCTCCACTCCTACTGAGCGTGCAGCTGGAAACAAGAAAAAAAAAGAACACTAAAACAGATTAGAAGAACTTTTAACGTGAATAAGAAAATAATTCCTCTCTTTTAACAACCCTGTATCATTTCCTTCATTTTGTATGTCATTTAAAAAGCAGACGTCAAACATCTGGGTAAGAATCACAATGCATTTTGTGTTCTGCAGTGGGGCTCTTTGCTTTTAGGCTGGTTGGTTGCTTTGCTCACTGTGGCTGCCTCCATTGCGCTTGCAGAGGAGTCTGCTCCTCACATTAATACTCTCCATGTGAACGATTTTTTTCCTGGACTCACCTCATGCCTAGTCCTCAGGTTATAAAACACGACAGGTCTGGCACAAATGGCTGAAGACGTGAACTGTTCTCCAGGACCAAAGTTTACCTGTTTGTAGCACACACAGTTTCCCAAATTACTGCTTAAACACAGCGGGTTCTGCTGTGGACTCCAGTTATCCAAGCTTACCTCCAGATAAGGAGGTGGCTTAGAAGCACACTCAGATAACTGGAGGGTCTACAGACAATATTCCCTCCCAGCCCTCAATGATACAACGGTGGCTGCAAACATTCCTTTAATTTATTTTATTAATTATACTCCATAGTCCCTATTTTACATACTTAAGCGATTTGAATACTATACCTCATCTTGCTAGAATGAGACCTTTAGAAATTATAATTGAACAGAGGGAAGTCTATAATTTGCAGTTCTTAGGATCTCAAGAAAGAAAAGGAGGGTGTCTCGAGGTTAAAAGACAGGACTACCAGTCAATGTCTCTACTTTTTAAGCCCTCACATGCAAAAGATTTTGCGACAGCATTCCTCAGTTTACTTATCTATAGGCTGAGGCTAATCTGGCTTCTCAATCTAAAAGGCACAGAAATCTTCATGATTTGTACATCCATGTTTACCAAATGCTCTGAATTCCTAATCAAAAGACTTTATAGGAAGTATGAATCTATTATTAATAATATCAGTACTTCTAACAGTAAAGCAACTTCTATATACATGTGTCTGGAAAAAAAAAAATTAAAAAAAAAAAACAGAGAGAGACTACCCATACATATATATTGCTCAATTTATAAATTGTTAAGCATGGCTTCAGGACTGAAATCTCATTCATGAACCATGCTAGGGATCTCTTACCTACTCCCCGTTTCTGAATTTTCCCCATACAAAGACACATTTATATTACCCTAAGCTCTAAGCACAAAGGCTGCTCTGTGGAATGGAAAGAAACCTTCTTTTTTTGTGTTTGTACAGTGACAAGCATAATGGGGTCCTGATTCAGGATGCTTGCACTCTACAAAAACACACTACATCAGTGACACTAATACACATGAAGATTATCTATAAAAGAGATGCATGGCATACTTGAGAGTGGCACAGCATTTTCCCTGTACTTTGCCCGGAATTTCATGCAAACGCCTAATGGGCATTCCCGAGTCACACAATTCATTTCAGACTTTAGGCAAGAACAGAAAAAGTGAGCAGAACTTAGAAAACATAAGCAAAGGAGGAGAGCCTTCCACTGAGAAATTCTGCCAAATTCTAATCTCAGTTGTTAGAACCAGAATCAGCTCAATGTTCATGGGGTTTTGACAAAGATGAGAACCAGTAGCCTTCTTTAAAACACACTATAAATTTCTACTTCAGTGTCCAAAACCCAGGAGCAAAAAACAAATCAAAGCCTGAACCTGAAGAGAGAAATGTATTTTCCGTGTCCCTGTTATATTCAAATTCAAAAGCCTAGATATTTTTAACAGACATGGAAAAAAAGAACTATTTGGCTTTACTCAGCAACTGCAGAAGGAAACTGCATCAAAAGAATAATGTTGCATGTTCTGTTTTCACTTGATTTCATTTAGCCTTTCAGTTCTATTTCAGTTATGTTTCGTTTAGCCTATTTCTTTTTTAAATAATCATCATGTTTTGGTGATTCACATTTCACACCAGCCCAGGAACAAGTCATGTAAATACAACAAAGCAAAATGACCCAGTTTGTTAATAGACATGCAAAACGGGTAAGAACATCCTTCCCTCCGCCCTTACCAACCATCACCTTCCCACACATCTCATGTCTATCCAAAAAAGCCTCTGCCCCGCTGAGGCCATGGTATCAAAATTTAGGGATAAAACCCTATGAACAGAAACCTGACTAACTCCTGGGAGAAAATGTTTTCGGTCTTGTTTTACAAAGTGAATGTAATGAGGACGCTCAGGGAATTTATCTGGAAACAGAAGACTTCTCTGCAGTCTAACACAGCACTCAGAACTACAACTCCCTCCCGGCACAAAGCTCTTCTGAAGTGCTTTAGTCCCAACTCAGGCAGGTCACCCCTAAAAGTGAGAGGACACCACATGTTTTTTGCCCTTCATTAGGCATTCTGTATCTTAAATCAAGGAATACTTCCAAATTTATAACAATGGCGTGCAGAGATGCACTTTGGTCTTTCAGACTATGGTGAATTTTAGCTTCATCACACTCTACTGAAGTGTAATCTCTTAATGCACCCCAGCAGAGAGAAATTCCAAACCACAGAGGGAAAACACAAACTGGTCTGTGTGGATGGGTGCACACGCCCCTGAGATTTTGGGAGGCTCGCTGTTTTAAATGGCAAAAATTTTGGGGTGAAATATTTTCATGTAACTATGGTTAAAAAAAAAAAAAAGGAATAACAGCATTAAAAATTGTTTTGAACCATTAATATTTTCTTTAGTTTTGGTCTTCTGTAATCTACTGAGCTGGAAGTGGTAAGTCCAGCTCACTGTCAGACACAAACTTTGGCCATACCCAACCTCTGAGATGAATTGGTGAAACTTAGGTCAGTTTTCTCATTCCCACATTCTTGAAACAATTAAGCCCAGCACCAAAGAAACCCAGAGGATGACAAACTGTATGGGTTTCTCTTTACACAAACTACATTCCAAGGGCTTTTACCTCTAGAGCTACTAAGGTCCATGAAGAACCCTAGATGTAGACAATGCTCTTAACTACAAAAATACACATTGCTCTCCCACAAGATCCTCACCACTACAAAGAATTTTGAGTATTCACACAAGAAAATTAAATATCAATTCACTCTGCTTATATTTTTGCCCCTAAACGTAACAGAGTTATGTTATGACAGGAACAAATGAGTAGTAATAGGACTATAATACAATCACAAAGAAAATTAGCACTAAGGCAACATTTTACATTTAGGTATGTTTAGGTCAAATAGCAGTGAAACACCCACATCCTAGAAAACAAAACAAAACCCCCAAAATTTGTAAGACAGTCTATATGAACTTGAAAAAACACAAAACCAGAACTGCATGGCAAAACAAAATAAAATAATTACAGATCTCAAAAAGCATATGCCAAAATGAATTTCAATATTTGGTCTTTGAAAAAAAAGGAAGTATGAAAAGGAAATCCAGAATACTAAACATAAATTTTAAAAATAGCAAAATATAAATACAACTTGAGAATTGAGAAATGTTACCTGATTAATCCCACAGTACTTTTAAGGGGAACAAGGTCAATGCCATTTCAAACTTTCAAAGCAAGGAGCAAGCTTTTCCTCATTTTCACTTTACCTCTGAGTTCCACAAGTCAAAAATAAGATCATCGTGCTGGAATTACTTTTTTTTTTTTCTTTAAACAAGGTGACAAAAGGACAAGTTGAAGGGAAGTGCCAAGCCAGATCAAAACCGGGACATTGGAAAACGTTTGCCAATTTCTTTCAAAACAAACAGCTCCCCCAGTACCATGGGAAGCACCTGAACTTCATGCTAACACTGATAATTCCAGCAAACCGAATCCAACAGCTCCTTCTTAGTCTGCTTAAAACAATTAAATAAATAAATTTCGCACCTATCCTAAAAAAAAGACAGGCAGCTTCTCTGAATTACTACTACACACCTCACAATTTCCATTCACTTCTCACATTCTTTTCAGGTCCCATGGCCCCTGCAAGCAGCGTTTGCTCACTAAAATCCGTCCAGAACCCTGTCGAAATTCGCTGTCTCCCAACAACTACCACACAGAGAACTCTAGGCTGTCTCAGGAACAACTTTTGGAGGCTTCTGGCTTTCCAGCTGGCACGGCAGGGCTGGGCGTGGAGGTGACAAGCAGCGTCTCTCCGGAGAAGGCTACGGTGCATTGGACTTGCGGAGAACCCCTGGTGCCCAGCCCAGCAAGGGCACCTGGAGCAAGGCAGCCCCTCCAGAGGCTGTGGGAGAGCCGGGACAGCACCACCACCCTCGGCACAAAAACTTTATGGCCGGTGGTGTTTTGACAAGGGGGCTGTGGGAGGAGATGGGAACGGGACGAACGCCGTCATCAAATCCCCGCGACTGCTCGCCCTGGCCTGCTGGCCAGAGCCACCGCAGGCTCCAGAGGAAAAACAGCCCGTTTCAAAAGTTCCAGAAGTTCTGGTTTAGGTAATTCGGCAACGTGACGAGGATTTGCCTACTTTGCAGCCTTGTGGGGTTTAACATACTCATATACAACATAATTCTACCTTTTGTACGGAGGAGACTTCACACGTTTTCCACATTTGGTAAAAATCCATAGAAACTTTAAGAGGGAAACACTTCTTGCGTTTAAGGATGCTACTTGTTAAACAACAAACTCCTTGCCATCACCACAGAGGCACTACAGCTATTGATTAATTGCTGCGAGCACTTTTCTCTTGACTACAGTAGCAGAATTCAGATGCATTGAATATTTTCAGTGTGTACAGGTGAAACATGGCAACATTCTTCCCCTTCCACTTATGAGCTAATTACGCTATAACCGGGCCTGAGCAAGAAATTAGTAAAATACAATAAAATAAAATGGAAAGTCAAGAGGATGTCAGACTGACTTTTGCAACAGTTGTGAAGGCACAGGTATCTCACACAAACATGAAGTTACCCTATATTTCAAGTCTAGTATGAAAAGCATGTGAAGAAACGGTAACTGTACCTTGGGAGGAGACACTTTTTCCTGTATAAATATTATTTAAAGTGTATTTTATACACCTACAGATATATCACGTTGCACAGACACATATTTCTATCCTATCAGGGAGCTTCACGTTTAAGTAACTCAACCAGATACTCTGTGCCTCCTAAATGATAAAGCCATAAATGCTCATTAAAGCTCCCTGAGAAGTAGTAAATATTTTGTAAACTAGTTATATATTTAAGATCTCTGGACAGAAAGAGAAGGAAAAACAATTCCTTGCCTTTGTAAAGGTACCAATCAAACACACTATGCACATAAACACCGCAAGATGCTTGGTGGGAGACTGTGTATGTGTTTGTGTGTGTTTTAATTAACTCCTTGAATGCATATGATGAGCCAGCCACCCAGAATTAGTAATGCCAAACTCCCAATTTGATTCAAATGCAATGAACACAACAGTCGAATTGTGCAGGCTGGTGTGTCACTCATCAGCTCTCTCATTTGGGCTTTTGCCTTCCAAGACTAGTTCACAATTTCAGCAACTGGTAAATTATTGAGATGTTCATTAAAATCTGTAATCTGTAACACTCAGCTTCTTCCTAGCCAAGCATAAGCACAACAAATTAAATTAGTGCATGCAGTACATTAATGAATAGTCTACAAACGCATTAATCCCTTCAGACTTATCTCAGAGAAATAAAACTGTTCATTTTTGTCACTGCAAAAAACTAGTATCTGCAACTTTACACTGGCACTCTATTTAGTCCTCAAATCCCAGACCCCTAGAACCATAAACTTAAGCAATGAAGTCCTTTTTCCCAAAATGTCTCAATGAAGCTAAAAGCTATTCAGCCGGATAGTAAAGCAATCTTTTAACTGAAAGAGTCTATTTCCACAGGTAGATTTTAGGAGAGTGGGACATCATTCTGAGCAAGCCGAGTAATAGAAGGGTATTAATCCTTCTCCAAAATTCTCAGCGAATGCAGCAGAATAAAGCTTTTAGGGTAACTTTAGCTAAGAAAAGCACTTAGGAATACGCAAAGTTTCCTTTTAAGAAAATGACTTCTCCATTTGACAGTGTTGGTACAACCCCAAAATAAATTCAGTGGGAGTCTGAAATGACTCGTGCAGTGCAGCAGTAAAGCAGCTAAGTATATTTTTTTCCTCCAAGCAGAGGCTTGCTTTACATCCTTGAGCCTTTCCTTTCTAAAAGCTGTTCACTAGGACAGAGAACGTTCCGAGAGCACACTACCAGCGACTGTAAATGTTGAACTTGTTCTACTGTCCCCATCCCCACTACTCCCATCTATGCCTTTTGTCTTTTCCAGCTCTGCCTTCTTCCCCACGGAGGTACTAACCCACCCATCCCTCTTCAACAAGCACTGCATACCGCTTTACGTTCAACTGGCACGTTAAAAATAAAAAATGAAAGAGAAGTAAAGGAAATAATGAAAAAGAGAAAGGATGTCACTCTGTCTGGATGCCTAGCATAGCCTCTCTCTCAGTCTACAGAGAAATGTAAATATGCAGTAATTAATTTGGGTTTAAGAACATTCCATACACCAGGGATATTGTTAAGCAGTCACTTTATCTATTTTTCATTAATCAGATTTTATTAAGACATTAAAACTTTATGTTGGGCATTTCTGAGTTTTTATCATTCTGTAAATTTCCCAGCTGTCCGTGATGGTTCTGGCTGCATTGTCTCTACCTTATCCTCGGTGAAATAAACTAACTTTCTATTGTGGCCAGACTTGTTATATTTAAGTATAATGACCAATTTTAAAAAAGAAAAAAAAAAAAAAAGAAAAAAAAATGGAGAGAGAGAGAAAATCAAACAACAAAAGACTTATTCTTTTCAAGACCCTTAGAGCCAACTCAGGGCGCCACAGGCGCTCACACAGTACATCCCAGAAGTTACTCTTTCCCCGTGTAACACACGGAGTGGATTCCAGTTATAATATCTCCAGTTATAATATCTCCCTACAATGTTGCTGCAAACATCATCCCCCTCACCGTACGCATTCTGATGCTCCTCTCAATCAAGCAGCTGAACAACCACAAACAGAAATAAAGGCGTGCAAGGAACTTCTCAGGAAAGGACGAAAATCCTCACAATTTTGGCACGGTAATTAATTATACATGTTAATTCACAAAACCTACTGCAATTTACCCGTGATGCTGAATGAATTAATGAGTGTTTATTTGTCTGATACTGAGGATCATTTTCATTCTAAGTGTGCACCGTGAATTCCCCCTGCTAATGGCCACAGACGCAGAAGAGAAGTCCCCTGAATTCAGCTCTCTCCAGCTGGGGTGACTGAAAGTTTCTGAAGTGTTTGCAGTTTACTGAGATGCACGGCAACATCACAGGAAAGACAGCGGGGAGAGAGGAACAGCCTCCTGAGAGACATTACAGATGCTCCGAGACCTGAACTGCAAACAACTTTGCCTGACAAATCTTTATCTCCTTGTCATTTGCTATTCAAGTTTAAAAACGAATAGTGGGAGACGGATAACAGTAACAAAACTGAAGTGGGACACGCAGATACGACAAGCTGGACCCCAGGCAACTGCAGAAATGCGCTCCAAGAACTGTTCTGACTGAAGATCCAAGAAAAGAACCTGCCACAAACATCTAAAAAACAATGATCTGTGCATCGTGCATACACACACACACGTCAACTCTGCAGGCATTTGTGGGTCTGAGGATCTCTGCGCAAGAGAAAGTGTGTCCTCGTGGCTGTTTCCTGACAAACACACATGTACTACATGGACAGGGTCTGTGTATGTGTGTGTAACTGGAGTCAAACACACACAATGTAAACAAATGGTAATGATTAACAAAAATACTGGCCCGTATCCCCAATTTCAGCTGCAGAGGGAAAATAGTTTAAAAAAATTTTTTTTTTTTCAAAAAAATTGCATGTCCCGAGGTTCATTTTTATTGCCACCCATTTCTACTACTTGCTATTATCTGCATGGCAAAAGGAGAGCAGCGTATTGATTATTTAACTA
>WBMY01009511.1:0-24436 GCA_013397315.1 Donacobius atricapilla
TGGCTGGCAGAGGGGTAGGCTTTCAAAGTTTGCTAGATGTCAAGCTGCAGCCTCCCTCTCCCGGCACCAGCAGCCGATGGGGGGAGTGCCCGGAGGCACGGCCAGGCCCGGGCTGGCCCTCCCTCAGCAGGGCGGGCAGCGGGTCCGGCTGCGCCACCAGGCCCCAGGGGCTACAGGGCCAACTGGGATTGGGCCTGTTACCTGTTCCAATGCAGCAAGGAAAAGAAAGGGAAGTTTCCCAAGGTCCTCTTGATTTAAGGCTGTGTGACCCAGAGGAGTATACCTATATTTAATTGGCCAATCTGGCCATCAATCTTAAACATCAGTCACTACTTGGTTTTTACCATCTGTGCTAAACCAATGCAGTAAGTGAATAAAAGTTTCACACAAAAATCAGCCAGGTGATAATTTTTCTATGCCATTTGAAGAATGAAAGTGTCCCTGTCTCTCTACTGTCTTGGTGTGGAAACTTTTTTTTTTTTTTTTTAAATCCCACAAGGTTTTCTTGGATTTTAGCTGTCAATATTTTTTTTCCTTCTTTTCCTGTTTTTCTTTAGTAGCTAAAGAGACTGATTGTCCTCAGTGCTGTATATCTGAAAATGTAGAATCAGTCCCCACTCTTAAGAGTGCTATGGCAATTGAGATGCAACAGATGGAAAAAGACAGACTGATGGAATGAGGAACACTTTGACAATGCCAGTCAGCCTGACAGTTGGTAATCTCAGATCATCAGCATCCTAACAACTGTTGTCTAGCTTCTTGTAGGCACTGGAGCAAAGGAAGATTTGAAAGCACATTCTGAAGTACGAAGATAAGTTTACTTTGCAGTTGTTTATTGAAAAATATTATCCTACTGAGGACAGACATACAATTCAACAATATAAGCAACCAAAGTCAGCACCACAAATATTCACTTCTATCTGACTGTCATAGACAAGTTTATGTGGTTGTGCAGCTTATTTTACATTTGCCAAGTGTAATTACCAATCTGTATTTTGGAAAAATCTATATGAAAGTAAGATCCCTTCTTTCACACATCAATACAAGTTCCCTTACTGGGGTATTTTTAAATCTTGGTAGCCAAAGAAAATGTTCAATTTTGCACTCCATTTTCATCATGGTAAGAACACATTTGTTCAAGAGCAGACAAAATTTACATATCTTCCCATTTTGCAGGTGATGATGGGAGAATAAAAAGGTCATGCACCATAGTGGTGCATTCTGTGTGGGGGAAAATTAGCTACTTACAGTGTGTGAGTTCAACACACTTCTGGGGTGGTGTAATTTTATCACTAGAGTTGGTGGGAGGCTTAGGTATTAAGATTTTTGGATAAGGAGATAAGGTTTTTCCTCCTCAGTAAAACTGGACTTCAAAAACTGATGGATGCACACATACAATCTCCTAAACCAAGGAACCAAGAGAAGAGATATTGGAGTCCATTTGGTATAACCCTATATTTCCATTTTTGTCGTGAACAATATTCTCTTCTTTGAATCACCACTGTTATTTCCTGGAAAAAAAAATATTTGCTAAAGTACTGATACTACGGCAAACTGGCCAGGTAGTGCTCATGATGAACTGAAAAAAACTGTACATTCAGCAGTAAACAGGCACTTTCACTGTAACAACTCTAGTTTGAAAATCACCCTGATTTCTGGATGGTTTCACTTTCCAAACATATACCAACTAAACTTGACTCTTAAATATGCGGGCAGTGGTGCTTATGTAAATAACTGCACATATTTCATCATTACATGGTTAAGTATTTAGTTTGATACTTGTGATTGCACACGCACATGTGTATGGGGAGAGAGAGAGAGACTTACAGTGACAAATTCTGTAACTTTAGAGTCCTTATAGGTTTGTAGCAAAGGAAGGAAAAGATAAGAAAAAAATAAATATGCAGTCTTTTTTATAGACAGCCTATAGAAAAGAGAAAATGGTAACATTTCTTTAGCTAATTTGCTTTCTCCACAAATGCCTAATCTTTGTCAATTCTAACATATTTTATACTTGACTTTTCTCATATGGTTTCTTTTTAGATAGCTCTTAAATGTGCTCTTGAAATCTGTTACCCTGCAATTACTAATGCCTTATTATTTCATGAAGCAATTGTTTTCATTCTGTACATCAAACACTACAGGCAGGACTTTAATACGTATCCTCAGCTCCTAGATCTCACAAGTCACCTCTGCCTAAATGTGTAAACTGGCTTGAAAATTCTGTATTCATGTGTTTCCTTTCTTCTAAAGCTCTAATCTGTGTTACCAGAGGAAGGACTTTCAGCAGGGCAGGTAGAGGCACTCTGCCATGTGACAAATGTTTAGGGTGGGGTTGTTCATTATAAAATTTTTACACCTGGTGTGTTAATGTGCATCACACTTGTACTGGCAGGTGTGTAGGAAGGGGAGAGATTTGGTCATTATTTTTCATCACTTGCCTCTTCAGGGCATGACAGGAAGAGCTTCATCTGTCCTGTTTTCACTCTTCCATGGGTACTTTAGTCCTGAAACTCACACAAAGGCAGAGAGCCTGCCCCAGTTCATACAGTTGTAATTTAGCTCAAATCACACCTGTCTTCCTGACACAGCTCTTGGCCTCTGTCTCCAAGCCCATGTCTATTGACTGCACCAGCAGGAATTCCACCCTGCTAGAGCACTCAGACAAAATCTTGCTGCATCCTCTGTAGCAGAATATCCTATTTTCCATCTCTTTTGCAGCTAATGCAGCTTTGCTGTGTGTCGCACATTTCACTACACCGCAGTTTCAGTCCTGGATTTGCATTATTTTGCTGGCTTTTGAGGGGCTAGCTGTTTGCTTAACTCCCCTAAAATATGTTCCTTATATATTCTCATTTAGTCATCTCTAATATTTCATAAAATCACATTGCTTTGAATAAGATAGGCAGAAAGGGGAGTAACTGGTTGTTAAGTTCTGAATCAGTCTGGTGGGAAAATACAGGGCAAACCTTGGTGACTTTCTCTTTCCTCTGAGTTCTCATAATCCTCAAGAAGTACTGCAGAAATATAACAAGGCAAGTGAGTTTTAAAGTTCTTCAAAACCTATCCATCTATTTCAAGTAAGCTAAAATATATGTACATTCTTCACTGGAAATTTGACTCTAAAATATTTTGTGACTGATGTAATTTCATATCTTGTAAAATATATTTAATGGTTCATGATCAATGGATATTCCGTACTAAAATTAGAGTAGCATTCAGATAGATAAAATATGTCGTGATACTACTGTAGACAGAGGCCCGGGGATTTCTGAGTTCTGCTCTCTGATCTGTTATCAGCTTGACTATATATACTTTCTCATTTACAAAATGTTTACTTAGTACTATTATAATATGTACTCATTTTGCTCAGTAAATTTCTTGTAAAAATTACCAGTTTGAATAAACAAGGGTTTTCATTTTTATTCTGTTTCCTACTCTCACTATTCAGGAGAATGATTTGTCAATATATATAGGGGTTTGTTCCAAATGACTTTGCTTAATTTGTCATTATTCTTGTTGTGTGCATGCGGTACAGTAGCATGTTTTTTGTGAGCCTTTCCTAGTTTTAAATTCTGTGGTTTAGTTCTTACTGCATAAAACTCCCTGTTAAGATGGCAAGACTTCTGATTTTCTTCCTTAGCTGAGTACAGCTTCTACTGTCTAACATCATACTGAAAATATTCATAGCTATTGCAGGATCCATATTGATCACTTATGATTTGTTTCCCAATGTTTGCAAACAGTTGATAATTTCTCTGCCTAATTCTGTGGTCTGATTATTTGTAAACATATGCTTCAATGCTCACAAAGTATACAATCACAGTCATAATAAATGTAGCAAGTTTTCAGTTAATAATATGAGTGTATTCACCCTATCCTAATTACCGAATGTCCAGTTCTAAGAATTGTCCTTGGTGCTTCACTGCTTCAGTTATAGTTACATTTGTAGGTCTGAAACAAAACCACCTGAAGCTTCTATCAGATGTACAATTTTAAGAACAATCCAAATTAATTTGCTATTAGATATTCAACTGTCTTTTTCCTTCCATGAACCAATCATTTGAACTACAATAATCACATAGTAATCAAAATCTCCTATTGAGATAAAGACAAATGTAAATACTGGAACAACGTATGACACCTTAGCTCCATTTCACTATTGAAATGGATCATTTATTAGAGTTCAAAGTGAATATAATTATTTAAACTCTTTTATGAGAACTACAATAAATCTAAACTGGTGGAAAATTGCACAGTGGTAAAATGTTAGATTTTTTGCATTATTAGGAGATTTGCATTAGTTCTGAATAATATAAAACAATAAATACTACATTAATTGCTAGGAAACTGCAAATGTTCACTGCAAAATTCAAGTCACACTCATTGTGACACATTTCCGTGGATATTTCAGTTATGAATATTATTGTAGCTTTAAAAAAAATTTTATGTTTTGCCATAATAGTATTTTTTTTTTTAGTTTTTCTTTCTTAAATAATTGATTTGTATTCAGACACTGCTGAGGGTATTTGTCTTATGAAATAATTCAACTGCTGTGCTGAGGACTTTAGAAACAGCTATACTTTTGACTCCTTTTTCTAAGCCAAAATGTGTGTAAGAGTTTTCAAGTGTTCACATGATTGTTTAAAAAACCACGACAGATTCAGATTCACAGCATGGAATTAACAGAAGTATTTTGAACGCATTTCCAAGCAGACACCATGCACAGCATCATTTTTATAGAGGATTGCTTTAGGTGGCCATCTAGTGGTGCAAATTCGGTCGCTGGAAGGAGAAACTAGTCTTCATGTTCCTTCAGACAAGGCTGAAAGGGTGTGAAATCGTCTCAAGATATATATACTTCAGCCAAAAGGAAATAATCCCTAGATGAATGTTCAAAATTATATTAATAATAAGAATAACATAAATACCCTATATTGTAATGAGTTTTTTAGATTAAATTACTTTTACTGTTTATGTACTATAAATTAAACATTATTTTTGTCATGAGTGTTTTCTAGTTCTTCATAATGTCTAGCATAAATATTAAAAAACAGATGGACTTTCATGTTCAGATTTGGCATACTTGTTTTTTTTTTCCTTTTGGTGTATATTCATGGAGGCTTAAAATTTCAAAAATTATGTCCTACATATTCTGGACAGTAGAGATAAAGTCTATTCTTAGACCCATATGGTCTCTTGCGTCTGCCGATAGATTTATGTTGTCCTAGAAGTTAATTTAGTACCACAGAAAAATTTTATTTGCAACTGCCTTAACAGCAGCCATTTTGAGTGTGGCATGATCATCTCACAGATTTGTTCACACTCAGCCAGTTTTGTTTATATACAAATGATACAAGATGCAAGAATAGCAAGATTGACTGTAAAGTGAAAATACTGTTTCACAGTAACCAAGGAGGCTGTAGGTACTTGCTTCCCTGACAAACCTATAAAATCTTGGAAGTGTTGTGCAATTTTTTTTTTCCTTAAAACAGTGTGATGAAGAGACAAGAGGGCTAGACTATGTGTGTAAATCATATAAGCTTAAAAATCAACAAATCTATTCTTCCTGTAGAATTTTTTATTAAGAGAGATATGTGTGACTGTTCACCTGGAATTTCACAACTGCTGCTGATTTTATTAGAGGAGTTGCTCACACAGCTCAGAAGTAAGCAAAGCTGCCAGCCTTTAAGGTAAGTAACTGTGTTATAGTGTTATGTGTGTTAGGTCTGTGTTATGTGGAGGGAAGGCTGCCTAGAGACGGTCTAGCTTTGACCTTAATGGTCCTTGAGAAACAACTCACTGCAGCAACAAAGTCAGACCCCTGTGAAAATTAACAAGTTGAGAGTGAGCTTTATGAGCCTGAAGGGGAGGAGAACTATTGTCTTCCCAGGTGGAGAATTGTGGTTTTCCATCTGGGAGGAGAGTTCACAGGGTTCAGAGAGTTCAACAGCATAATCTCATAGAAGGTTGGAGGCAGGGGTAGGCTTGCAGTATGGAGTGAGATTATCTGGGAGTTGCATGTGTGTCACTGCCCATTGCAGTGTGAAAGCCTCATGTGATAAAAATCAGCTTTATTTTGGATTGAATGTGAAACTATAAGTGCCTTGAAGGAAAGAGGAGAAATAACAGGAATGTCTGGTGATGTCCTTTAAGAAGAAAAGCTACTTGGAAGAAGATTCAGCCTCATCCTTTTTGGGAGCCCAGAACAGATGCTATGCAGTTGGGTTCTGACAGGTCCAGGGTAGGGAATCATCAAGACAGATGGGGAAGGTCAGGTAGCAGCTGTTGTGTACAGCCTGCTATCCCCAAACACTGTCAAGTTTATGAATGGAAATCCATGTGGTACCTAACACTGCTGAGTCATGTGACTTTAACCTTTCCCTCAGGAGGGAAATAGATATAATAGTTCTGAGAGTTTGTGACTGTACAAAGGGATTTGAGACAGTTCTGAAGCTTGCAAGTGAATCAGATGGATAAGACTATGGGACTGAGGGTTCCTGGGTTTTCTGAGTTTGGTTTTGGGGGTGTTTGTTCATTTGTTTGTGTTGGATGTTTGATTTGGTGGCAGTTTTGTGGTTTGGGGTTTTTTGGTGGGGTGGGGGGGGAAAATTTCTGCTGTTGTTTGTTTGGGGTTCTTTTGGGGGTTGTTTTAGAGAAGTTCAAGATGTTCCAGAGCTTGAAGCAATCTGGAATGTCATGATTTATCACTGGAATTCCTTAATGCTTGGTGTCACAAATTGTGTTACTTGTCCTGTAGCTTCCATCTCTGTTGCATTTCCTGTTTATGCTTGAATAATGACAGGATGTTCTTGATAATCCAAGCGGGACTCTTGACCCCTTTCCCCGACTTTTTGTTCATCAAAGTGCATTGTTCTCACCCTGAAGGTATCTTTGAATATCACCCAGCTCTCTTGGACTCCTCTTCCATGCAGGGCATGTTCCCATGGGATTCTCCCAAGAAGATCCTCATTTATCTCTCCTGAAATCCGTGCTGAAATCTTACTTGTCATTTCCTACTTGCCTGATAATGAGCTCCAGAAGCTCACGGACAGTGCATCCAAGGCTGCCCCCAACCTCCACAGCTCCAAGGTCTAACTTTTTTGTTAGAATAAGGTCGAAGAGCACACCATTCCTTGTGGGATCCTCTGCTGCCTGTGTCAGGGAGTCATCATCAGTGCTTTCCAGGAAACACTTGGGTTGTTTTGTTTAACTATGTTGCTTCTCTAGAAGAGGTCATCATAGGTAAATTCCCCCATAATGCCTGTGACTGAGGATGCTTCAAGCTGACTGCAGAAGGTCCCACTTCCTCATTCTGATCAGGCAGCATGTAGCAAACACCCACAACATAGTTACCCTGCCCTGGGATCCCTGGCTGCCTGCTGGGTTTATATCAAGATGTGCCAGTGTTACAGGCACAATCAAGAGATTGCCAGTCTCCTGTGGAATGTGCTATAGGAGCTTAATGACACCAGTGAGACAGAAGCCAAGGAAATATGCCATGTATAAATATGGTATATTGTCTCCTGAAACTGTTGTAATTCTAATTCTATTAGTAATAGTTCTTTAAGAAAAGTGATTCTTCATGACTCATCAGCGCTACACTTTCTGTCACTTCATTCTCATTGACTAGAGTCCCAAAGTTAACAGAAAACACAACCCTGTGGCACACCAAAAAATGTCTTTAGCAATGCTTTTGTTTACCCTCTGAATGTTCAGCTGTTCTCCTGAGAAGAAAAAGCTCTTTTTTGGCTTTATGTTGTGTAGTATTTTTTGCCACACAAGAGCAAAGTAAGTAGAAAACACGAAAGAATGTAGCAGATGTGTACCTGGGTGGAAGCAAAAGGAAATGTCGGTTACTAAGCCATTCTTGTCATAACTGTGGTACAACCAACAATGTAATAATTCTATATATGCATTCTCCAAACCAATGACAGGAGGTTTAACTTGAAAATTTATTATGATACTTCATTCTGTTCTGCAACCATAAAAAAAACACCAGCAAAAAAATGTGAATGAATTTTGTAGGATCTAGAGCAGGAACCGTAAAAAGCTCCTTCCACACACTGCTACCCCATTATAGTTATAAAAATGAGGACAAAGTTTGAATCTTACTTGGCACAGTTTGCATTATTTGTTCTTTCTGTGCATGGGCTGGTTTTTTTTTTTTCACCTATAGCTCATATTCTGTTGCTCTTTACTAGCTGCTCTTTACCTTTATAGCGCCATTTCTTTTTACATTATGTGCTTTAAGATAGCTCTACTTCACTAAGTAAAATAACTGCCTCTGTCAAAGTATTCCTGCTTTAAGTAAAATGAATAATATGCTGATTAGAATAATTCATTATAATGCCAGAACAAAGGGAAGCATAACCTTTTAGAGTCTGAAGTAAAAGCAGCCATGGTAGTACTGTAACACTTTCTTGACTAGCTCTGCTCTAGCAAGGCTTCTCGCTGACTCACTTCAACAATATAGCAGAACAGACATGTCTTTGATGCCAGGCAGATTTATAAAGGTCCAGGCTTTACAACCTGCTTAAGGCTGAGTAGCTCAAATTTATAAAGGTCCAGGCTTTGCAACCTGCTTAAGGCTGAGTAGCTGCTGCTGAGAGTTAACAAATACTGGCTGTGTCTGTACAGAAAGACTCATGGTGAAGAACACCATAATCTAGTTTCTTGATAACTAAGTTAGAATAATTAGGATGTGGGAAAAGTGCTTTTGTGTACAGTCAGGGAGCTCAGTTGCATCTTATGATGGGAAGGATGTGTGCCAAGGTAAAGTTTTACCTGCATGCATGGAATCAGAAAGCTGAATGAGAAACTTCCCTACCTGAGTGACCGTGTTGAGTTTGTGCTATCTTGAGTTGTGCTATCCTGAGTTGTGCCTAGTATAGCCATTACCTGCAATATTGTAAAACTTCCACTGACATATTCTGGGTAAGAAATATGAGAAATCCCATGTAATGAATTAAACAATGTAATAATTTCACAGAAAGACTCCTTCTTCACTTATATGAAAGACTCCTAACTCCTTGTATGTTACTGTAATGACACACTTAATCATGGATTTTGAAAGGGTGCTTTATGCTTTTTTGTCTGATTGGACTCCAGTTTTACCTGGCTGAATCATTTCAGTGAAGTGTCTCCGTTGCCCATCACCAGCTGGTCAGCAGACAGTCGGGATAGCGGGCTAGGGTGGATACAAGTGTGCACAGCTACTATTCACTGAAGTATTACAGATCTAAAAAGGATTGACTGGCATGTGAAGAAATGGAAATTGTATTACAGTTTTCTTTCAGCACTTGCAACATTAAAGTAATGTTGCTCCTCTAGTAGTTTCCACTGTGATTTATCTAGAATAAAGATGATTTTGAATTGCAAGAGCCAAAGAAAGTACAGAAAAAACACAAAAGGGAGGATGAATTCTTCCAGTGACATACTTTGCCCTGTGATATGTCTTTGCTGACTCTGCTTTTGTATCCTTGTTGTAAAAATACCCAGTGGACAATTTATTTAACTGGATGAATGATTTTAGACTGTTACACTTGAAACTGAAGAAAAAGCAAGCAGAATTACTAGCTTGGATATTGTCAGGGCACAGTGTGAGACAGATATTCCAGGGAAAGTAGGGCCGCCCCAGGGCAGGCAGGACAGGAGGTAGCAGGGCAGGTTCTGGATGGAGAGGACCTGTCCTGCCCATCCCAGCAAAAAAATCAGACTCTATCCAGCATATTGCTCCCCAGACTACTGAAATGATAAGGGAGAGAAATCTCTCACAACTTTTCTGTTTGTTTATCTTGGCATAATGGCTTTGGTTTTTAACTCAGAAAAAATGACGGGCTGTGGTCACTGTGTTCTTATTAACAGTTAGGGACAGTTCACTTTGCATGTGATGGATTTTTACAATTACTAATCTTTAAACTGTAGTAGTGCAGCTGGAGAGGAATGAAGAAGCTACTCAAAAGATAAATGAATACAGCAGTTAATTAAAGATATATAGTCTCCACTTGAAACACTTCTATGCTTTTAAGGAGTAACTGTAGGTGAGGGGGAGGTAAGCTTGAAGAAGCATAGGGAAGGAACTTCGAAGTAGCAAAAAGTAAAATTTCTGAGTGGTGTAGTGGAGGGGGATTGCAAATTACAGCACAGTTCCATCAAGGAAGGTCTTCATATGTATCTCAGTGAGATCACAGTTTAGAGGTAGGTACTGTATTGCTTTACACAGCTTAGCTTAATGGGGAGAGGCAAAAAAAAAGGCAATTTGGCAAAAAGTGAGGAGGAAAAGCTGTTGATGTAGAACAGAATGAGAGGAACTTCATGTAAGATCTACTGTACTATATACAGATCCTCTGCCCAGAAGTCAACAGATATTTTACTAGGGATTTAAAAAACAGCAGGATCAAAGTCTTTGTTGTAGTATCTGCCAGGCAGAACTCCATGCATATTATTTCTGTCGAAGGAAAATATTCTGAGCACAGTTATCCAATTAAACAAATTACCTATTAGTCACTTGGATGTCATTTTGGAAATTGAGGTAAGCTCACCAAAGACATATCACATAGGAAGACACATCATCCAAAGTAATGGATCCTAATACTTCATCCTTTGCTTTTGCTTGTTCATTTTTTCAGACCCAATATTAATTGCAGAAAATTAGCTTTTTGTCTATATTTCTTGATTTTTTTTCTCACCTGGATGTGGGCTTGGGTGCATTCTGCTGCCAGGCAGTGAGATGTTCAAAGTGTGGAAAGAAATCACCACATGTTTCTTTCTGTGTTGGAGAGATTATGGACCCTATCTGGGGTTTAGCTGTTCTCTGCAGGTACATAGCTCATGGCTGAAAAGGAACTGCTGGCAATTTTTACTTCTTTGTTACATCAGGATCTATCAAGCAGAAGGTCTGTGGGGTTTCTTACTTTGGTTTGGTTTTCTTCTTCTCATTCTTGCAGAATATCTTAAAGAGCAAAGCAACATAATACAGAAGAGAACCAAAACAAACCAAGCAGATTTTTGTTTGGCTAGGATGAAAAATCAATAAAAATAAACTAATTTTTCCTCCTGTTTGTTCATTTATTTATTTATTACCCTCTTGGTTTTGTCAAGTGTTTGAGAGAAAAAAAGTTGACAAATCTCTACATTTTGTGGTATGAGCCGAACCTCTACCAGACACACATGCACATCAGGCAGTGCAGAAACAGATATTCGTGTGGGAGAGGGAAATGTACTACCCATCAGCTCTAGGATTTCATTTATTCAGGATGTTTTAAAATGCAAATAATATTTAATATTTGACCAAAGGGGGCTTTTCCCTTCTCTTTCCTCTCTTTCCTCTCTTTTCTTTCTTTTCTCCCTTTTCTCCCTTTTCTCCCCTACTCTTAACTAGATAAAACACTGGACTGAGAAAATGCAGAGACATGGGTGTCTAAATGCAAAGCATGTGAGTATTCCATGATAAATATTAGATATTATTCAGACAGATTAATTTTACTTGGAACATATTTTGCTGAACATTTTCAGGCATTAAATTCACAGGATCAAGCTGCTCTGTAGCATTGTTAAATGTAAGGGCCATCACCGTGGGATGATCTCTGTGTCTTGGTGGACACAAGGGGAGCACAGTGTATGGAAGGTTAGGAACTGCACCCTTTCAGAGAGAATTGTGCTGGTTTTGCCTCTCCACTCTGCTGCATTTTGTGATGTGTTTGTACAGGCGTTCTGGGAGCCGTGGGTGGCAAACAAGCTGCTGGGCACGCTGGCAAATCTCCAGCCCGTGTAATAGGGGTGGGCCTCAGGAGCTGATAAAGTCTTTAAATTTGAATTGTACCTGGTGAACAAAAAGAAAAAATAAAAAAAACCCTGACCCTGAAGTCAGACATATCATAATAAGCTGCCTGAAATGAGATCATGGCAAAAAATTCTGGGCCATATTCCCTCTACAAAGTGCTATAAATAAACCAGGTAGAATTTAATTCTGCCCTCCATAGCTTCCTTCTGTGTTAATGCACATGTTTCTATCAATATGGTTAAAAAATGCATTCTCATTTATCAGTAACACCTCATATAAATATTACCTTATGACCATAAAGTAATAATTCACATTGCTGTCCTTTTGGATACTGTGTTGTAATTAGAGCACTGCTTCTGAGCCAAGATACTAATCATTAATCTTAAAAGGTCCTGGTAAGGTGCTCTAAGTGCTTAGTGCTTAATATGGGTATTTGAGGACTTCAAGGATCATGTGCTGGTTGGTAGTGGTGAGGGTAGGCAGTTTGGCTTCTCCAGACAGGGAACTACAAAACCAGGAGGTTTTGTGCACAAGTAGTACATATACTTTTGAGTATATTATTGGCCCATTAGCTGATCACAAACAGAACTGGTAGTACTGAATTTATATACGCAAATGACATGTAAAAATTCATAACATATGCAATATGACCTATCTCCAAAGACTGAAATCACTCCTCATTTCAAGAGCATGGTGGCTTCACAAAGAAGACAAATTATAAACTCCCTCTGTATTTCAGAGACAGGAAGACAGAGAGGAAGGATCTTTTACCATTTATGTAAGCGTAGTTTTCCATAACAAAAATGCAAGCCCTCTAGCATCATGTTTCCCTTCTTGTTCATCTCAAGTTGGTGAGGATGCTCTTGCCTATTTTTTAATTGCATTTCTCCTCTAAGTTAAAATATCAAGTGAGAGGCCCACAAGGCATATTTTTCTTGAACATAATTTGGATATAATAATTGAAGTCGTTAGCTGCAAAATGTCATATAATGTTATAATCAGTCACTTTTTCTGTACACAACATAATTGCTCTTTCTTGGAAGTAAATAGGATGTCATATCCTGTCAATTTTACTTCCAAATAGCAATGACAAACTATTTGCTGAATATTATAAATCTTTATGCAGCCCTTTACCAGTCAGTCAGAATTAATTTTATTTACCTATCAATCCTTGAAATGATAAGCAGATGGAAGAATGCATGCTGCTGTGTGTTTGTGTGTCAATCATTCTTAACAACATTCAGACCTGTTTATTTTTTGTGATGTGTTTATTAATATTGTTTTGCATGTACATCAACTCAATTAAGTTAATGGATGTGCAACCTATTCCTGCAATTTTAGTCAGGTGCTCAACATTTTAGTTTCTTTCAGAAAAGCTTTCTCCTAGCATCACTGTATCATTACAGCAGTGTCAGGACTTCTGTCACAAATCCTATTTTCCCAGCATTTTTATCAGCTGTAGATAATTACTTCTGTGTTAAAAAATTGCATTTAAGTTCTCATCTGTTTTTTCTCATCGAGAGAGTGTGTGTGTGTGTGTGTGTGTGTGTGTGTGTGTGTGTGTGTGTGTGTGTGTGTCCATGTGCACATCACTTTTGTTAAGCAGTAGAGGTGAGAAATATATGTTCATTTCTCTATTTTTAGTAGAAAATAACTTCCTTCTTAGATTTCACAAGAAAGCTCTGGACACAAATCAAATATACATGAGCTTACCCTCTGCAGCTGCTGGGAAATGTGTTATTGTCATAGCTGCCCCTAGTTTTCTTTACTTTTTGGTTGTTTTGCTGTGACATTTGCAGAGACCATGAGACAGATTTATGAAAGCACTTACACACCTAATGCAGGAGTTAATGATATGATTACTGGTAGAAGATGTGGAATTTTCTGCCTTCCGGTTGAAAAGGGTGAAGAACTTGTTGTTNCTGCCGGTTGAAAATGGTGAAGAACTTGTTGTTCTCTTATTCTCTTGTTGCTCTCCTGTTCATTCTTATTCTCATGCTGCAGACATGAAGTCATGAAATCAAAGGTGGGTGACACCTCCAGTTTCCACGGCAGGTGCATAAAGAGGCATCAGCTTATACCCAATGATGTCACCTCAGGGAGGTGCAGCCCCTGGGTCAGATTTCTAAAATTTAGAGGGAGGTAAGTTTGCACACATATCCTTCACTTCAGACTCAAAACAACAACAACAACAACAACAACAACAACAACAACACCCACCAAAAAAAAAAAACTTCCTCTGCAGTATACAGATTTTTTTTTAAACACTATGGATGTGCTCTGTATCCAATGAGTTGGGTTCGACAAGCTCAACTGTGAATTTTAAATCCTATAATTGGGGCTGGATGTCTGAAAATAGGAGCTTCAGGCTACAACACTGAATATAAATCCTATACTGAAACTACACATAAGAGCTAAATATCACATCGATCTCTTTGAGAATAGATCCTGCATTTCCACAAAGATGATTCCTATAGACAAAATAGTTCATCTTGAAATATTCTGCATGTTAACAAATTCCCTTGTGGTTGCTTTAGGATTACCATACTGAGCTTCTCTTTTCCTGAGATTGTGTTTCTTTGTAAAATTTCCATGGCAAACTCTTTTTGAGGTGGGAACCCTAGACAAGTCTCCTCAAAGAATATTAATTCAGCATAATATGATGGTTAAAAAAGAAGTAAATTAGATTAGAAGGAAATCGGGCAGCAGCCTTACTCTGTTGTTGGTTTGGGCTTTTTTATTGTTATCTCAGATTTGAACCTTGAAGTTCTTAAAATAGGATAGTATGAAATTTTGCTTATCCACCAACTTTCATCTCATATTCTGTTAGAAATATTAGGAACTGCCCAGAATAAAATGAATTTCCATCATCCTGATTTAATGGATGAGCCATTGTAAACAGAGGTAGCAAGGACCACCTGTGTGATCCTTGAATCAAATCTTGGATTCAAGACTCAGTTTTGGACCACAAAAGCAACAGAACAGGCAGACGTGAGGAGTACCTGTTTCCACAGCTTGAGAGGGGAGATAGGCAGGCTAAAAAACTGAGCTAATTGACAAACCCATTTCAATAAAAAAAAAAAATACTGTCCTTGAACTGTGCAAGTGGGAATGTGAGCACATAAACCGAAGAATTGGTAAGTTGACTCAATCAGAAATCCTGTTAATCTTTTAACCACAGGAAACTATAAAGCATATTTTCTATGTATCTGTGCAAGGACATGTATTACGGTGTATCAATGCATCCATTTATGTCTTTTTCTCTGAAGAGGCTCACAGTACAGAATTCTGCAAATGCGTTAAGAACATAGCATTTAGATTCATGGGTAAAAGAGCTGAAATCAGAGCTACATACATAAAAGCACTGGAATAAATTGAGAGAAATCTTGCAATATTTTCATTTTCCTAGCAGATGGTAGAAAGAACTTAGACATGATGACTCTTCCTGGATGTGCTAGCATATGCTGTGGAATTGCCCATACAGAAATGCCTTGCTCATTGCAAATCTCACAGGAGCTATCACAAACAAAGCACATCAATTAACATTTGCTTATTATGTGACTGTGCGCATGTGGCAATTTTCTATTTTTCTCTCATACATTAGGCCCACAATTTAGTCTGGATGAGAGCTACGCCAGATCAAAGTCTTGGCACTTAGAGTACTGGTCTTTTCCTTTTATTTTAAATAGGGACACTTACTGCTTATCCGTCTCTCTCTCTGTCTCTCTCTTTTTTATATATTTCACATTTATCCAAATGTTTTGAGGCCTTTTGCTAAACCCTCTATCTATAGAAGTTATTTTGGCATGATCTCAGAATTTGAGGGAGGCAGTACAAGCCATGCAGCAAGTGCATGGCCCAGCATTATAGCTCAGTGAACTTTGGCACAGGTCAGATTTTCAAGTAGCTTCTACCAGTATATCAACAACTCACAGGAGTATACATTATGCTTACCTGAGACTTGCACCTTCAGGAAGGCACATGTCTTTGGAAAGGCATAATCCAGATCAAAGGCAATTAATGTATCCCCAAAAACTAGAGATTGCTTGTATACAGTGCAACAGAAACTGCACATGAGGGTTTGTAGAACCAGTCTCTTATGAGCACAGGAATAGAAGGGACAAATGAGGTCATGTAATTCCCACAGTCCCGGTCAAATGTGCAAAAGATTGAAATCTATCCAAAGGACATATGGTCTATGGACCTTGTGACAGAGCAGACCCCCATGGGCCAACAAAATGTGCATAGTTCCAAGAGCAGCATTACAAGGCACAGAACTCTCTAGATATTTATTGAAATACTGAAATTTTGTGGTAAGCATGTATAAAAGTCATGCTTTACGTCTGTGGAGGGTTGTTACTTCAGCAAGGAAAGGGAGAGGAGACTGCCATAGCAACATTGCTGATTTCATTTTGTTCCTCAAAGGTGAATAATAGTTGCAGTTGTCCCTCTGCACCTCCCATGCCTGCAAACAGCACATTATGCATCTCCTCTGGGATTCCACTCACACTGCTATCTCTGTCTCCCCCTCAGAAAAAGGTGATGAAAAACAAAAGCAGTAAAATGTTGAATCAAGCCCAGTACTTCAGCATACAAATTGCATCTGGATGCTGCAGCTGAACAATAAAAAATGCTTGATATCGCTGTGGTTTGGAACTTTCTACCAGATATTTTTAGTCAATAAAAAGTTTACCAGGTTAGTGCAATATTCACTGCTGTCCTTTAAAACTCTGTCGGCAGGCTGGACAGTCTCTCCTTCCTGGACGCAGTCTAGTTCTCTCTTTCATGGCAAATGACAGCCCAAGATGGCCTGTCTACTTGTCCAGACTTGTTTACATTGTGCTAATAGTAATATATCAATTTTTTTAAACTACATTAGGAGTCAGAATTTTAAAAAGTGGGAACCTGTGGCATCTCTGACTTGATTCTTAAAATTTACTGCTATATTTGCATTGCGTTTTGGGCATAGCAGAATAACATGCCTTTCCCAAGATGCCACACTACAAGTAGAGCTGGGATTGTATATCATTCCCATGTCATAGTTTGGAAATCAAGCCAAAGGCAGCATGTAATTTTGTGAGCCTGATATTCCCATCTAGTTCTACAGGCTAATCTCCCTGAGGAGCCCTGTCTCCCTAACTCACTAAGCAATACCACAGATCAAGGGAATTAAATATAGCCCTTCCTGTGTGATAGGAGTTAAAGTCTTGATTTACAAAAACAAAAAAAAAAAGAAACCCTGAACTACATCTTCTGTGAAGAAATATGACATGAGAAATATTGTGTATTGATTTGTTGAACAAAATATAGCGCCTTATTTTCTAAAAACTCATTCTATTTATAACTGAGTAAAGCATAATATTTTTTTACTTTCATTTTCTATTTAAAAAATCAGTTTCTGCAGGTTCAAAACATTCCTGCATATTATTAGGTTTTCACAGAAAATGCATTTTCAGTAAAAAAACTGTTGATAGGATATTTTGAGAGTATGTGAGTTCTGGGAAAAAAAATTTAGAAAGACAAAAATTTTGGAGACCTCTAGAAACAGAGTAAGAAATTGCTATTGTATATTTAGAGAAATGTTTTTCTATAATACACATTAATCCACTAATTTCTTCATCTTTGCCCTCTTCTTGGATCTCTGTTTTCCACTGGGAAAAGTTCAATCTACTATATGCATAGACATTTTGGTGAGAGAAGCAGCTGCTTGTTCCAAGTCTGAATTAAATACATAGGAACATTTGTTATTCATTTTTAGGAAGCAGGTGAAGTCATGTCTGGAGCTTTGATCAAACATATCACTGAAACCAGTGACCGATTTATAGCCTAAGAAGCTGCAGGAAGAGTAAGAAGCCACTTTCAGCTTTTGTGCCTCCTCCCAGGTTTGTGAGCATAAACCCCAATTCAGAGGACAGGAGAGGGACTCTGTGGTGGTCTTACAGGTGTTTGGACAGCCAGAAAGTGATGCAGAGGCTGCACAGTGCTCCTTACAGCCTTTGGTGATACTTGGCATCCTCTGCTAGAATCTGCTGGGTCCTGAAATGCATCTGAAATCGTTCTTGATTATGCCTCAAGCCCAGCCATTAGATTCCTTGATGGAATTGCTATTCTGGAAATCCCCTAATTAGGGGTCTTTTCTTCTTAAAGTCCTGTGCCAGGGTTTAAAAGAATTAGAACAATCTCCATCTCCAAATCCTAGGAAATTGAAATTACTTATACACCTTCCAGATTAAGAAGAATGGGACATGGCATTCTTTGAGGCTTGTCCTACTGTGCCTGCGCAAGCACCCCAGGAACAGGGGGTCAGGGAGACTGAAACCAAGCGGGATGAATCTCCCAACCCCACCTTCCTCCCCTCCCCAACCTCCACCTCAACGACGGCCACACACACCACAACCTTCACCACAAGCGCCCCTCAAACCTCACATTAAGCACCAGATGATGGAATTTCTACTCTGGGAATCACCTAATTAGGGGTCTTTTCTTCTTAAAGTCCTGTACCAGGGTTTAAAAGATGAGTGGAACTTTCAACTTCAGTTTTCAAAGATGTTTATTCAGTTTTTTTATCTTAAGGTTTGATAGCAGATTTAGTGTGCTAAAAAATGCAGCTACAGGAACACAGATAGAGGATCCAAGGTAGTTTTTAAAAGTTTCTAAACTAATTAACTCTTAAACTGTACTATATTTACAGTTTCATACCAATAAATGCTACCTATTTTAAAGACATAATTTCTACATCAAATCCATTCTACTAATGTCTCTATACCACCATCACAGCAAAAAATAAAGTAGAAGAAAAAGAAGAACATGAAATGCTGCCCAAAATTCTCTATTTTGCTCTGATCTAACACTAAACACTAAACACTGATCTAACACTAAACACTAAAAATCTAACACTAAAAATTTTCACCCTGTGGCAGACTAAACTACTATTTATTTCAAACCTTTGTTATTTTCAATTTGTCTATAAGTGTTAGAAGTTTTTCCTATAGACTAAAGTCAAAGGCAATGCTTTCCTAGGGTCCCAGCCAGAGTCTCAGGACGCCCCAGGACAGTTCAAGGGGTTTTTCACATACCCGAAACTGCAACAATTCCTTGTCATTCTGGGCTGCTTGTAGTCATGAAAGACTATAACTTACCATGTTAGAATATCCCTAGGCTCAGCATTTGTAGCCTGTTCTTGCTCCTCCTAAATTAGCTTTTGCCATTCTGGAAAGAAATTTTATGTCTCTGGGAACATTTCTCTTGAAATGTTCTGCTCATTGCCAAGCAGCAGTCAAGAATCACCGTAGGAATTATCAAGAAAGGAAGAGAAGAAAGTGAAAAGCATCACTGTGTACAGGATGAAGGAATGGCCCATGGGAATCTCATGAGATTTAACAAGGCCAAGTGCTGGTGCTGGGTCAGGGCAGCCCCCAGTGCCAGCCCAGGCTGGGGATGAACAGATCGAGAGCAGCCCTGCTCAGAAGGACTTGGGCGTGCTGGGGGTGAGAGCTGGACATGAGCTAGTCATGGGCACTCCCAGCCCAGAANTCATAAGAAGGATGGAGAGGATTTTTTTACAAAGCCAAGTAGTGACAGAACAAGGGGGAGTAGCTTCAAACTGAAACTAGGTTTAGATCAGATACTAGGAAAATTTCTTTACTTTGGTAGTGGTGAAAAATTGGAACAGACTACCCAGAGAAATTATGTCTGTCTCATACCTGGAAGCGTTCAAGGTCATGATGAATGGATCTCTGAGTAATTTGGTCTGGTGGAAGGTGTCCCTGTCCACAGCAGGGGTGTTGGAACTGCATGATCTTTAAGGTCACTTCCAACCCAAGGCATTCTATGATTTTATGACCTATGCTACAACAACTATGCACTATACCTACATGCTGAATATTTAGTGCCACTTTGATGGCCCTCGTTTTGTAGTCAGAAAGTTATGATAAACTGCAAAGTATAAGAAGAAAATATAAAGGCCAAAAGACAAAACCACAGCACAAAATAGAATTTGCATGAGAGGACATGCTGGTCTAGGAGACTTCAACCTGGATAGGAGGCAATAATATATACCAGAGAGGTCTATAAAATCTTGAATAGTTCAGTGAAGGTGGCTCAGAAGTGATCATTCACTACTCTTATAATACAAAAACTGATGGTCACCCAATCAGTCATGAAGTTTAAAACATTCAGTGGAAATAATTTGTCACTTAAGACATAAATTATGGAATGTTGTTCCTTGGAGTGTTGTGGAGGTCAGTAGAGTAAATGGGTTCAGAAATAGATTAGAAAAATTTAGAGAGGAAAGCTCCACTAAACACCATCATCTGGTTATCTACTCAAAGGTCCTTAAGCCAGTGACTGCCACAAGGGAGAAGAATATATGAGGAGAAGGATTTTTCTTTGCTTCTTTTGCAAATTCCTTAGTCTCCTCTTACATGTTACAGGCTGTCAGACAATAAGCTGGATTGTCTGAGCAGCTGTGAAGTATTTGCTTTTTGTTTACAGTTCTCTCAATCATTATAGATGCTTTTGAAGGGCATGTAAATTGTATCTTGTAACTTTTTTTTGGACAAGGGCAAGTTTTTAAGAGCAATTGGTAAAGAAAAGTCAAAGTTCTTCTTTTTTCTTCTAGGCTATAAATGAGCTGAATGCTGGATCTCTCTGTCCTTTTTCCATCTTGGCTAAATGGGCCAGACATGCTTTTCTAATTTTTTAGGTAATAGGAATTAGTACTTCACCTAAGACAAAATCTTTCTTCTCTATTGGCATTGTTTTCAACAAGTTTATTTTGCTCAATTATATCCCACTTAATTTTGTTCAAAAGATCCATGGTATTTTCAGCAAATTAATAGAAAATGAAAGTTAAGTGTGTAAGTTCTAGCAATACTTTCTGTCTTCATTTTTTTGTTTGTTTTGTTTGGTTTGGTTTGTTTTGGTTTGGATTTGGTTTTGATTTTGTTTTTGTTAGTTGGTTGGGTTTTTTGTTTTGGGGATCGTTTGTTTGTTTGGTAGTTTTTTTTTTTTGTTTTGTTTGGTTTGGTTTGTTTTGGTTTGGATTTGGTTTTGATTTTGTTTTTGTTAGTTGGTTGGGTTTTTTGTTTTGGGGATCGTTTGTTTGTTTGGTAGTTTTTTTTTTTTNTTTTGTTTGTTTTTTTTTTTTTTTTTTTTTTTTTTTTTTTTTTTTTTTTTTTGTTTAGGAGGGTGTGGGAAGAGGCAGAAAGCTATCTGTCCATAACCTTCAGTTACTACTATATGTGTTTTTTGTCTTCAATTACTATCATGCTGAGGTAGATATTCAAATATATCTCCATTAAGTTAAATGCAGTGTTGTCATAGAGACATTTATGGAAGGTTTTGCCTCCTCTACACCTAATTAGATACCAAATTTGCTCAATTGAATCAAAACCATTAATTCAAGTAGATAAACAGTAACTTACATAATACTAGTTGTGCTCTTGTGCTGGTATCAGCTGGGGTCGAGTTAATTTTCTTTACAGTGACAGGTATGGGGCTCTGTTTTGTATTTGCGGTGAACACAGGGTTGATATATCAGAGATGTTTCGATTATTGCTGAGCAGGGATTGCACAGAGCCAAGGCCTTTTCTGCTTTTCACACTGCCATGCTAGTGAGGGAACCTGGCAGGTTGGGAGGGGACACGGCCAGGACAGGTGACCCCAAACTGATCAAAGGGATGTTCCAGACCTTGTGACAGGAGGCTCAGTCTATAAAGAGAGGGAAGAAGGAGGAACTGGGGGGGAACATTTAGACTGATAGTGTTTGTCCTCCCAAGTCACTACTAGCATGATGGTACCCCACTCTGCTGGAAATGGCTGAACACCTGCCCAACCATGGGAAGCAGTGAATGGATTTCAGGTTTTGCTTTTCTTGTGTGCACAGCTTTTGCTTTCCTTACTAAACTGCCTGTATCCTGTATACAAACCCCGTGAGTTTTGTAGCTTTTACTCTTCTCATTCTCTCCCTGGCCCTGGTGTGGGAATGAGAGAATAGCTGCTGGGTGATGGGCTGGGGGTAAGTGACAACAGCCCCACATGCAAGAAAAACTTGTTTAACTTGAGAATGTTGGTGATATGGAAATTTTGAATGTTGTCTCGCTTCATGCATTTTTGCTTCATCCAATCTTCTCTAACACAGAAACATGTTTGAAATTCTCTCATTAGGGTCATGTGAGCTCTGTGCCTAGCTCAAGGCTTCTCAGTGCAAGTGAGACAACTGTATACCGAAGAGCCCAGTGAAGGTCCCCAAAAGTGATTATGGCCCTGGAGCTTCCATGAGAACAGGCTGAGAGAGCTGGGATTGTTCAGTCTGGAGAAGAGAAAGCTCCAGGAGACCTCATAAATATGTGTAAATACCTGAAGGGAGAGTGTAGAGGAGATGTCTCCAGGTTCTTTTCAGTGTTGCCCACTGACAGAACAAGACACGATAGGCATGAACTACATAAGCAGAGGAGACACCATCTGAGCATCATTAGACTGTTTTTCACTGATGTTGGGGGTTAGATTTGGTTTTTTTCCCTTATAGAACTTTTTTCCCATAAATTGCCAGGAAACTAACTACCAGGTACTTGTAGGTACTTAAAAAGAACAAAGGGGCCAAAGGAGGTTTGTAGTACCTGGCTACACTTCTGGGATTTTCTCCTGGAGGAGGCAGAGAATACGAGTTTTGGGGCAGGAAAAGGACAGGGCTGGGGGCAGCTTCGCTCTCTTGCTCTCGGCATCGGAGAGAGGACGGTCAGACCACTCTTGCTGCAGGAGGAGTTTTTCACTATCACAACTAGGTCTGTTCCTGAGAAAATCTATCATCTTCTGCTCACATGCCCAGGAATTCTGAGCCTCCTCCTGCCCTGGTGGGCTCAGGTTACCCTGTCCCACCACCACTGCTTTTCTTCGGCGCTGCTTTGAGGCTTTTTGCTATGCTGTATCCCCGCACTGCCCTGCCCTGCCAGGACATCGCTGCCATTTCAGCTACCACCGTGGAGCTTCTGGTACATCTCATCCACCAGCCTGGGATTTTCCACCATTCCAGCTTGGTGGTCTCAGAGTCCTGCACCAAGATCAGACTGGCCCAGGCTTTGTGAAACAAAGCTCCCTCGACGTTCTTGGTTCTGTTTATCATTAATGTTGTAGTTGTTGTTGTTTGCCTTGTTATACATACTAGTAAAGAGCTGTTATTCCAGTCCCCGTATCTTTGCCTGAGAGCCCCCTTAATTTTTGAAATTAAAATAATAATAATTTGGAGGAGGGGATTTGAATTCTCCATTCCAAGGGAGGTCCTGTCCTCCCTAGCAGACACCTGTCTTTCAAACCAAGACAACTGAGTGTGACAAAGTATTGGCACAGGTTGCCCAGGTAGATTATGAAAGAAAAGAAACTTAAAAGGAGGACCATAAAGTGAAACCTGTTGTACACAGATAACCAGATTTACCACATTTGTATAACTTCTCTGTAAAATGATGCAGAGACCAGTAGAGAAAATGCAAATGAATGATACAGCGCTTATTGCCACATAAAGGTAGATGGTTGGACATTTTATCCTTTACTTATTCTCAGAATGATCCACATAACTCCATGGATACTACCCATTCAGATTCCTTTTCCTTTCACATACGGTTATGATTCTTGTTCAAAATTTTAGCTGATAATGACATAAATTTTGGTGAAATATACTGTTTTCTTATACTGAAATAGAGAAGTTCATGTTAAAAGTTTTTTGAGAGTATTTTGTTACTGGCCTGTGACATGGTAGACCTTAGGTCAAATCTGTTTAATTTGAAATTTTCCAGAGTAAAAAATCTAGAGGCAGAGAATTAAGCCTGACATCAGAGGTCAGTATCCTAACCATGAAACTATAAAGTGTGAAGAATAAATCCCAGCTGTGGATTGACAAATCGTACAACAGAATGGGACTTGTCTTCCAGCCAACTCAATTTTAATACCAAGAATTTGATTTTCAAACATTTACTTCTATAATTTTAGCTTTCATTCACTGTCTAATATTTGAGAAAATGAATGCTCTGTGATTTAAGTATTTAATTGTAGTCAAAAGTCAGCATTATCTTTCTGACTTTGACAAAACTTCCCGTTGTGCCTTTTCCAGGCCATGTCACTGATCTCTGTGGTGTGTGATCCCAAGTGCTCCTCACTTGAAAAATAAGGTATAAGGCCTCTTTCTGTCATGACTTCTGTTGTGAAGGGAATGGAATTATTCTTGTCCTTTACTCATTGCTCAGGTGAAACCTGTTTAGACTTTTGTATCCAGATTTAGGCAACTACACTTCAAGAAAAATAGATCCAAATGTAAAACATTTCATGAAAAGTGAAAGGAATTACCAGAGGTGCTGAAAAAAAAGACCTGATGAGAAATTCTTGAATAAGCTGCAGTTCCTTAACTTAAGAAGAAGCATGGAAGAAATTGTTCTCCCTCACCTGTCGTGGTTTCAGGTCGAAACTGGGCAGAAACACCAATTAGTGTAGTGGTTTGGTTTGCCTATTTTCATTTCCCGGACAACACACCAATTATGTGTAGTGGGTTGAGTTCCCACTAGAATTATTTACTCTTTTTCTTATGTGAGATAGGATTAGGAGAAAAGCAAAGCAGGCTCAAACTTTTAACAGTATAAAGAAAGCTTTATTAACAAAACTACA
>WBMY01009511.1:24451-37061 GCA_013397315.1 Donacobius atricapilla
GAGATAAAAAAATTATTCAGAATCAGAATAAAACCTTCAAAAATGCCTCTCCTCCCCCAAAACTTTTCCTTTCCCTTCTCACGTATAGAGGCAAAACTTGGAACCCAGGTCAGTTTACCAACTCTAAAATTGTCTTTCATCAGTTCTTTTAGAGAGAGAGGTCTCTTTTGGTCTGCCATGGAAACATCACAAGGAAAACAGTTCTGTTATGGCTTCATCTCTCACAAATAGCAGCAGCCTGGGAATCTGCATTTGTGGAGTCCCTCCCCTCCCATATCATGCAGCCTTTCCATTGCTGCAATATGGGTCATGTAAATTCATGGGGTACCATTTTAAAGATGAGTAGTTCAAAAGCGAAGATTCTCCTTCTCTCTCTCGGCAATCATTTTTATCTCTGGGAACAGAGCTCTTCCTCTTCTGCTCCTGGGGACAGATCTTCGTCTTATTTCTCTCTCCCTGTGTTCAAGCTTCTAGTAAGATCATAGCTACTTCAATATTTATTNGTGTAGTGGTTTGGTTTGCCTATTTTCATTTCCCGGACAACACACCAATTATGTGTAGTGGGTTGAGTTCCCACTAGAATTATTTACTCTTTTTCTTATGTGAGATAGGATTAGGAGAAAAGNACCCATCACCATGGCTTTACAAAAGAATTTCAGCCTAAAACCAAGACATCTTCTCATTCTCTTCCCATCTAGGATGTGAGTCCTCCTTCATTGGCCTTAATGTCTTCATATTGTCTCCCTACATGTTTTCACTCCGTCATTTTCTCTCACTCAGAGAAGATTCAATGCTTGGCAAGTTTCATTTGTGGAAGGAAAGAGTTAATATCTCACCTGAGGCCTGCAGAGTTCATGATGATTTTTTCTGGGCAGTGGCCGAAGGTGGTAAATTTAGGCCATGCTGGGGCTGTGCCAGGACCTTGTGGGCTTTAACTGCATTCAATTCTGGCTGTGGGGTCACTCTGCATGGCTGTGGAGCCACCCCTGGTCTTAGCTGCATGATCTCTAGTGTGGCTGGAGTCAGCAAGATTACTTGGTAGTGGCAGCCAGAGCTCTTTACAATGAAGGAATCTTTGGAATGCTGCACTGGGGATAGGAATGGCTTAGCCAGCAGGATGTTAACAGCTGCTTGAGCCCTATCCAGTGAGGATAGCGCGTTCTCTTCTCTGAAAGGAGGAAAGAAGAAAAGAGGAAGAAGGTCGGAAGAAAAGAGAACTTTTCACAGGGTTCCCCAATTTTTAACATGTGTATTCACAGAGGAGCGTTCAACTTTCTAGTGGTCTAACATGATGTCAATACTCAAAACTAGTCGCTGATTGGTTTTGCTAGAAATTCTTGAATAGCTTTTCTTAGAAACATCACTTCTGTGGGTGACCTCTTTCCTCACCAAATGTCAATTGCTGCAAAACCAGCACACCACCTTATGGTGGTGATAAGAAATAATGATAAGAACTATGATAAGAAATAATGATTTTAGGTTTCAAACAGATTTAGATTTTTTGTTAAGGATTATGTTATGTGTTACATAACACTGATGGTAAAGTTACGTAAAGCTGATGGTATAAGTACAGTGAAGGCCTGAATATATTTCCCAATGAAGTCTGGGGCTCAGGATTTTTAAAAGCTTATTAGGTTAGCATCTGTTGTAATTATAAACAGTCACATGCCTCCCATAATCTTACTAATACATACCAGGTTCTTTTATTAGTTAATTCAGGTTACTGGAAATACTTTACTGACTCCTACATTAATGTCCCCTATTTTGCACTCTACGTAAAGACATGTCTGCAAATATCCCCAGGAGTATTGATGAATGGATGGCTAGCTTGTGAAAGGAAATCCTGCCATTTTCTGTAGTCCTCAAGATGGTAGCAGCTTTAAATACCCAGACAATTTGTTTGCAATGCTCCTAGAATCTCTGAGCATGAAGGGAAATTATCTAATCTGGTCGATTCTGAGGTTCTTTTGCCTCATATGAGCCTGGCAGGTGTTTCAGAGAATCTTAGCTGGTTTTCCTCAAGACTTGAAACTATGGGCTGTACTTACAGAAGGCAGACCAGGACAGGAGAATGTGTAATTTCTTTGTAATACAGACCACTCTTTGGTATCATTTACATGAAAATTTGTCCCTGAGCATCCTTATTATTCATTTATCCAACAAGAAAAAAGTTTAGCCCTTCTTCTCAGAAAAATGGGCCGCTTAAAAGATGTTAATAACTCCTGGGCTTGACCTGAATGCTTCCCACTGCCTCAATACATCATTAAAACCTTATTTCAGACTTAGTTAAACCTTAAGAATTTAATATGCCATGAAACGCAACAACTCTTTCTAGTGAACTGATCCTGGAACTCTGTAGGAAGATTTTAATATATAAATCTGATGTTCCATATACATATGCATGTTTTTCTTCCTCTGAGCTTGTACTCTTGCCAGCCCTGAGGCACTTCAACTGGAATGGACATTCTAAATAACACTGCAGGGAACACAACATATGACCCTATAGTCTTGTGGTCAGTAGAGGTTCAATATTGATTTCCAGGAAAGTTAGGAAGGATGGAAGGATTTTGGGAAATGTATATGAATGCTCTTTTTCAGCAGCAGTTTGGGTAACAGTGGTTTTACTCCTCATTGTTCATCCATCATTGTGAATACTGGCAGAACAAAAAGATACCAGCAGTTCATTGCTTGAGAAGTAAGCATGTAAGACAAACATCACTAATTTAGTGTTATTTTTGAATAATATAACATCATCTTCTATTAAAAGTTCAACTGAATTCTCTGGCAATTTAAAATGAGTGTCTCCTCCAAAGCAAATCTAAAATAGGTCACCTAACCCATAACCACTTTACAACAATCACATAAAATTGCGATGTTTGAACAAGAATCAAACTAGCCAATGGCATGTGTATCACTTACCAGTGCCCTTCCTCATCGTGACTCAGAAGCAACTCCTTTAATTGAAACTACCTCTGGTTTTTTATTTAAAACAAATCCTATCTATCAGCTGAACTGCAATCAGCATTCTGAAGGGGTGATCTCAGCCATGAGCACACCTCAGTCACTGTTGATAACACAGCAAACACAGAGAAATAGAAATCTTTAATTTAAATTCAAGATTTTTTTTATACCAGTGAAGTGTGTTTTCAGATCTTTGCAGGCAAGAGTTGAAAAAAATTTGGCTTAGTCATTTGAGACTTCCTACAGAAGGTGTTTGATTTTGAAACAGAAGAATCAAATCTTACAGCTCATGAATTTTGTTGGCATAAGTTATTGAAAATTAGTTTGCCCAAGAAAACCATGTTATACGTGTGTGGAGAAGGAGATTAGATTATGCTTATGCCTGTTGTTATGGAAATAAGTCTCCATTCCAGTTTCTAAGCTCACAAAAATATTTCTTTTGAAACTATCTTGGTTAACTGTTGTTGAGTTGTTATAGGGAAAAAAATGTTCTATTTGAAGACAGAGGGAAATCAGGTGAATTGTAAGACCACTGCTATTGAAAAGCATTAAAAAATTGAAGTAGAGAAGTTGTCCTTAAGCATCTTTTCATGTTTCCTTGCAAAAGAGTGGAGTTTTTAAAGGCTTTTTAAAGAATTTTAAAATTTCCTCTTTTAAATAGCTAAGAAGAATATTTTGCATATGAACATACAGGTAGTAGTCTTCTACCAGTTTGAACCTACACCATGCAAAAATGCCTTCTAAAAGATGCACAGCATTGTTATCTGCTATGGCATTCTGGCTACAGCTGATACGATGATAAGAGGGAACACAGCATCCTCCTGGATGACTGGATTAGACAACTAGTAGTGGAGGTCACTATGTAATCATGTTTGATTTTTTAAAAAAAGGTCTTAGAGGATATTTTTGGTGTTTGCATATTCAGAATTAGAAATATAATTTAGAAAGTTATTGGTGCTTGTTCAAATTTAGAGGAACTTGAAACTTACACACCCTATTTAAATATAAAATCTGAATATCTTAAAGCTAGTGGAAATAAAATTTCCAGATGCAATCTTTTGCATATCAGCAAAATAATCTATCCATGCTGAAGAAAAATGACAGCATAAGAAAAAACATGTATGTAAATAATATTACTGAATCATTCTGACTAGCTCCAGCAAACACAATTCCTGGTTTTCTGAACTTAATAATTTTGGCTTTGAACAGTATTGTGTATGTGTTTCTGGTCAGAGTGCTCTAAGTAAAGCAGGAGTATCTTGTTCCAACTGAAATCAATTTCCAAAGCCATCAATTTTCAAGAACGAACACCATTACTCAACTATGATTATATATAGCTTGAGGGAAAACCTGTAGCAGTGTGTTTTATAATTTGTGTTGTATGTTAATTTGTGGTTCAGTCCATGTACCCCCATTGTTATACAAAATTTGGTTGTACCCTTTCATCCCCTCCGGTACAGTCACGTATCCATTTCCTACTCCCCTCCTCTAGGGACACGTCTATCACCCCAGGGGTCCGTCCCTGCTGCTGGAAAGCCCCTGAAGAGCATCAAGTGATAGGCTGTAGCCAGAGGGGTCCCCCTCCCTTCTAGGGAGATTGGCCCCCAAGGGTGTCCCTCACCCCTCAGGCTACTCCCTGCTTTACCCTGGTTGGTAAATCACTTATCTCCTTCCTTTCCCCCCACCTGAGCATAAAGTAGCTGTTCATACTTTGTTCTTGGCTCTGCCATGAAAAGACCTTGAGGCGAAGAGGTCCTGTCAGGGGCCCCAATAAACTTGTGTGCCAGCCCCTCTGCAGAGAATTCCTTTTCTCTCTCACCATCGTCGCCTCAGCCCTCGGGCTAGTGCCTTGAGTTGGGTCCACTGAGAAACCCACAGGATCAGCCAGTCTGCATGGCAGATGGAGCTGTACCTGCCTGCTGCCTGTATGCCAGGGTTAGCCCGGGCTGGCAGAGTGGACACTCTGAGAGGCACCAGCAACAAAAACCTGAGAAAATGAAGAGTTACTGTGCAGAAGTATGAGTATAATTACTCAGATTTTGATAGTGTTATATGTTTTTTGTGTCCACTGGTAGAATCTGGCCTAGAACTTTTAAAGAAAAATGCCTAGAACTTTTAAAGAAAAATATGCAATAAGTTTAAGATGACTAATCTACTTTGAAAAACTATAAAAGGCATATCATTGAGCCTAGTAAGACCTCAACTAGGTTTTACTTAAGACCTTTGAAACCAGACTCACAATAAAAATATTGGAAATCTTTAAAAGAAGTATAAAGGGTTGCAGTCAATTCCTTTGTTCCTTCAGTCATAAAATGCACAGATAACAGAGAGGCAAAGAGAATAAATAGAGAAAAAAAGATCCAGAATGATAGATAATAGGCAAGGTTACAAAATAATCACTGGAATATTAGTTAGTTGAGAACAAGATGTCACACAAAGCCTAAGAATGAGTAATGTAGCCTGGCATGCACACAATCCACTTCTCTTTCAGGAGAACTACATATATAAAATATACAAAATATACTGCAAGGTATTTTCTAGCTATAAATAAACTATTATCACATCAAAAGTTTAAAAAAAGAGATGCTAAGAAAAATAAACACATTTTGGCAACAGAGAGAATAATAAATATATTTGTAAAATGGTGTTTGGGTTTTTTTTTTTCCTGTGTGGAGATACCTCTGATGAAATGTAGCAAAGAGGCTCAAAAAGCTCTCCCCACATGGCAAAAACTACAAAGAAGGCTGTACACCCACTTTGTCATACTTGAAGAGGGAGCAGACAGGTGATGGAGCACAGAATCTGAGCAGGGAGTTGAGTAAAGATTGGGAGATACGCGGTCTATTAAGTGTTTGAATGACCCTGTGAAGGTTTCAGATTCTAGGGGGAAACTATGAATGTCTATATTTCTTGCTATTTTTACTAATTGCAAATTGTTTATATCCTCTTATGAATACAGAATGAGTTTGCTTTATTGGCTTGGAAAAAATGATGCTGTTCTGACAGAAGAGTAAATACAGCCAACTAGAAATGTAACTAAAAAGAAAGGCATGTAAAATTGAACATGTCACTGTACTTACTAACACTATATAATTAAAACCAATGATTTACAAAGTTTAATATCTTAGAGAAGATCATCAGTATACACCTTTTCATAAATATAGAAACAAGTTTGTTTCACACAAACTTTCTCTTTGCATACTCCAAATAAATCTTATGTAAAGAAATAACAATATATTAGAACTGCGATGGAAAATCCATATATCTGATATGACTTGACTGAAAATCTATTAGAGTGGCAGCAAGTAATAAAAATGTTCAGCCAACTATGTACAGTCAAGTCACAATTCCTTTTAAAGCTATTGGTGATTCAATAAGAGAGCCATATGGCTCTTCTCTAGTTGATCTCAACTCAGCTACAGGCTTCTTGAAGAATATTTGTGAAGAGAATGTATCACGCTTAAATGTCACATAGCTAATTCATTCCCCCCAACCTGTTTATAAAGACAGATGGCAGTGTTGGTTTGTCATTAAAAAAAAAAAAAAAAAAGACAGCAGTGTAATAACGATCTCTAGACACTTGCTTAGAAACCTGATTGTTGCAGCACTGCCCTTCCAGGTGCCCTACAGGATCATGAAACTCTTCTGATGGTGACTTAGCAGCAGCTATCAAAAATGGTGTTCTAAATATATTGGAAGTAAATATGCTCCAGACATCTCAGCAAGTGATATACTGGCAAAGATATAAATAGTTGAGCATGAGTAAGACAGGAAAATCCTTTGATATCGAAGGGACTTGAAATTATATCTTGAGTTTTCCATTTGCTTTGCTGAGGAGGTTGGATCACCTTGAATTTAATATCGTCCAAATCCAGGAAATTAGTGATTAATTTTAATTTATAACTTCTTCACGTCAGAAAGACAAACATTTCATAATTAAAGTCAGTTTCTAAAGAGAAACATTCTTCTGTCTTGACTGTAGTCCTGCAAATTCTGAGTTCTCCTTATATAGAGAGATAAAAATGACAGTTGGCTATCTGTCTTTATCAACATTCTTGTAGATATTTCAGACAGAATTAACTTTAATGCAGGTACACCCCCACTCAAAGTATTGTAGTCACCTTTTTACTTAAATTGTACAGGAACTCAGAAGCTTCCTATGAATTTTTGCCCCTCTTAAGAAAATAATTTTCTGCATTGCCACATGTAAGTTCCTCATGATTAAATAAATGACAGAAAATCTTCTAGTGCAACACCTCCATACTGTTGAGGCCTTTAAAATAACCTGTCACAAAAGGAAGTGTAATTTTATATATTCAAATTTGAAGAATGTAACTATTTTCCATAACCAGAAGCCTTGTGGTCTACATTCTACTGTGGAGAATTTCAATGAACAATTAAATTAACCCAATATTTTCTGTACTTCTTTAGTTAAATACCCTGCTTTGCTACCCCTTTTTTCTTTTACAGTAAAAGCTACTGGTGAAAGTATTCTGATTTTCCATTTCTGGTATAGCATATTACATAGTATTCTCCATGCAAGCTTCTATAGTCCATGAAGTGTGAGTACAGAAAACAAAAATAGTTACACAGAAAATTGCCCTACTGAATTATACTCGTCTGTACTGTAAGTTCATTTTCACTGAGGCTTATTTCAATTAGAAATAGGATGTGGGTATATGCTTGTTTAGCTTTAGCTTTTTAAAGCTGTCCAGAAATGCTCTAATGCTCTGTTTTCTTTCAGCTATTCCTCAAATTATAGCATAAATAGGTCTTCTACCCTCTGTACACCTTCTTGTCTGTAATGTGAAATGGAAAGCAATTTTTAAAATTTCTTCTCCCAACGACATGTCAGCCTAACTTCTGCTAGGGATATAATGACTTGGTATTATGACAAATATTTTATTGAATATCTTTCCTTGGGCTGTTATTCTGGCAGGCAGGAAAGGTAAGTACCTCTATTTTTTTGATGATGTTGGTATGTTCCTGAAATGCAGAACTGGCCACACAAGTTTTCTCTAGTGCTTATGAATATCTGATTTTTGTTGTTGTTGTTGCTTTATTCTTGTTGCAGTGGAGATTAAATAGAATGCTAAAATATTTTGAGGGGAGGAGGTTTTGTATCACCACCTGTACCAGTAGAGCTATTTTCTGTGACAACTGTGTACAGCATTATAATAAAATTAATTCACTAATTAAAGTAAAACCTTGTTCTGAGCTGTATTTTATTTTAAAAATGGAATATCTATGCCATAACTCCAAAATCTAAAACTGATTTTGGACAAATTTCAATCTGTTCTGCAGTAAGAAAAGAAAACCAGACTGGCTGAATTTTTGCATGTCATTGCAAAGTCACATGGTGTTAAAAGGTTAAAAAACAAAAGCACTGCTTTTATCATGATTGTCCCTCCATGTCAGCTTTTCTTGATGGATTAAAGAATGGAGGAATATGTAATACTGAAAGCTGTACTCAAGACTTCTTTTACCCTCCAGAAATTAATATGACATTTTGACAAATGTATTACAATTTCCTTGAAAGAATTTTATGTTTTTAAAAATTCTTACATGAAAGTTCAGGTGTAAATTCAGAGAATCATTTTTTGGGCTATTGTTTAATAACCAGCCCACTAGACTTCTGCAATTACTATGTTTAATAAAAAGGTGATGGTGGATGTCAGACCTGTGTTCCTCAGTTATTCTGTTATGAAGCTGATATTTATAAGTACAGTGTCCTAAACTTTTGGATTAACCTGTGGTAGCTGAAGTTATCTTCATAGCTTTTGAAAGGGTTATTAACATCCTATAATTTCCTGTTTGGAGGAGTATAACTTAGAACGTTGAGTCAATAGCAGAACAATGTTTTTTTATAGCATCTTTAAGTTTTTCTTAGTGTGTCAGGCACCACACAAGCAACACAGCTTTTTCAGATTATGATGGTTATGGCTGGGACTCTTCTGGGTTTGGTTCTGATCAGTAATCATGGGGCAGTCAAGAATGCAAAGGAGGAAGACAACCTGTAGGACACAATGAAAGAGCTCACAATTTTCAGCAGAGTGAAAAAGAAACTGGACGAACTCCAAAATACAAATGGATGAGTAACAAGAATTGCAATATAACATTCAGGCACAGTTGCAATTAGAGCTGATTTACTCCTCAAAGAGTGTGTGTGTTTCAAGTGAGATCTCATAGACCCAGTCTTGAATCTGAAGCTACTCAGTATTTCCATTAGTTATTTGGCTGATGAAGAAAATGTGTGCTACATTTTCAGGTGGTACTAAATGTATTTGGAAAACAAGAACACAGAATGACTTTGAATAACCTAAGAGAAAGAGGAAGCAGATTGTGTGTAGCTGGTAGAAATAACTTGCTGCACTGCCAAGCAATGAATTGTGCAGAAATTAACATGTATTAACTAACAGTCAGCTGTTGTGCTTGAGTCATCAACATCACATCTCTGCAAAACAATCAAATGTCATATCAACAGACACATACAAGCCAGTGCACATAAACAACATGGGAACTGATTTGTTCAGTCTACACAACTCGGGAAAGGCTGAAGAAATTTGGGTTGTGGAGAGGGGAGGAGAGAAGCTGACTTATGTCTATGCACAGGAGATTCAAAAATAACAAACATAAAATGTGAATTCAGGTTAGAATGGAGATTCAACACCAGGAAGACTTCTAAGGGCAGTACAAAGCTGGAGTAAGTGCTTAAAATTATGTGTATTAACACTATATTCTACTCTTGAAATACATACATAGAAGTTATATCCCTTTAAAAGGACTTTCTGGCAGCCTGACAAATTGACAAGTACGCATAATCTTTGCATAGTAAACAGGAATTGCTATGCTTGCTTTAGGATTTTGTATGTCCAAAGTTTATAAAACTAGATTCATTCTGTGGACAGATGTTTAAAATACAGGATCTTCTAGAAAGAATTAATTTACTTTTCAGAACTTCAATAGCTTTTCTATACAGATTAGTTAAGACCCGAGGGAATGCACATATGCACAAAATAAGCTATGGAGAATGGAATTTTTTTTTTCTGATTTTCATTCCTTATTAACTTGATTCTGGCCTGCAAGGCATGAGCATACTGCAATTAAAGTGGCCTTAAATTATCATTATGGGACAAGTACTCTTCCACACCTGTAAATGCTACTATTTATACAAGTAGATTGTGCACCATATGAATGAGAATAATTCCAGCATGAATAACATTTAAAATCAGAGTGTGATAACTAAAATTAAAGGTAAGAAGCATGCCAATAGGCTGTAGCAATCAGGTTGCTGATCTTTGTTCTTATAAATGAATAGCTACAGTATAATTTCCATGCCTGGTAATAAAAATTTTATCCCTGCTTCTATAGACATTCTGCTCTCTTTTTCTACCTGGACTTTGAAGCGTTTACTGAGACAAAGCAGACACTATAAATCTGATGCATACTGGAGTGATATTAAGTTTTTGGGAACCATTTGCTATAAAATAATGAATTGATGAAATCTTTTCTGTGTCTTCATCAGATGTTAAATAAGACCCTTTTGTGTCCACCCTTTTTTTCTGAAGATCCTGTAGACACTAAGTAATGAGTAACACACAGTGTAAGAGATTTGTTCTCACACAACTCAACTTGTCCTTGAAAGCTACATCTATGATTTTTGGAATAAGGTGACTCTTACTTGGGAAGTGGAATATCAATCTGTATGTAAGTAACCCTATGTTTGCTGCTGTTTTTTCTTAGCTGTATTAAAAACTGTTACTGCTGATGGATAGCACTCTTGACAATAAGAAAAATTACCAACTTCAAATAATCAGAATTATTTTCTCATTCCAAAAAATAGTCATGTGCATTACTTTCATCGCTTCTCTGTGTGTCAGAGGGTACCTTGTATTACAAGTTGAAAAAGAAAAATCCTTCAACCTGTGACTTTTAAAGTATGCTTATTGAAAATTAAATCTGAAAATACAAACTGGGTTATAGAATTGCCATTAAAAAGCAAATAGTATTATCAAATTCTTAGAGTGAATAAACTAAACAGAAGCTTCAACATCTTGGGATTTACATGCAAAAATGTCTCCAAAAGCTCTGGAAAATGAAAGCTAAAAACCTAACACCAAAGTCTATTTTATGTTACTGGGATTCTTCTCACTCTTATACTCTCATAACATTAACTTCTGTGAAGGAGTGGCTGAAGTTGACTTTTAACCTATTAGGTAGTTACAGTCACTTGGAAAGCATTATAGAAAAAGCTTACAAAAACCTGCTGCTCTAAGTTCTGCAGGATGCTGTTTTGATTTTGTACAACCAAAGAATCCAGATAAAGAAGCCTGTGGGGTTTTTAGTTTGTTTTGATTCTGGGGAGGTTTGTCTCTGATTTTGTTGGAGGGGGGGGGGTTGTGTAGGTTTTTGGTTGGGTTGGGTTGGGTTGGATTTTTTTTTGTAGCTCAGAGGTCGGAACACTTAAACAAATAGTTTGGAGTACAGATACATGCAAACAGCTTACTTCTCAGTCAGGATTACAGATTTTTGTGGACTTCTCTTCCTATTAGAAGAATTGAGAAACATCCAGAAAATCTGTTACACTAAAGAATTATCTCTGCTACCGAAAGTGCCTAATTGTATAGTGGACAGAATTATAAAACAATGGAAATGTTGTAGGGGTGTTCTGGTAGTTGTCTGGTCCAACTTCATTGTTCCAGGGCTGCATAGACCCAGTTTCCCAGGACTATATCAATGTTTTTTAATATCTCCAAGGATGGAGACACTGCCACCTCTCTGGGAAACCTGTGGCAGTGCTCAGTCACCCTCACAGGGTGTTTCCTGATGTTTAGGGAACCTCTTGTGTTTCAGGTTGTACCCATCACCTCCAGTGCTATCACTGGGCACCCCTGGAAAGAGCCTGGATCCATCTTTCCTTGCACCCACCCTGCAGGTGTTTATGTACATTGATGAGATCCCTTGAGCCTTCTCTTCTCCTGGATGAACACAAATCTCTCAGCATTTCCTCATTTAGGAGGTCCTCCAACCACTCAACATCTTCATGCCTGTTGCTGGAGTCCCCAGTCTGACTCTTTTCCATGTCTGTTCTGTAGTGGGGAGTCCAGAGCTGGGCTCAGCACCCCAGCTGTGACTTCAGCAGTGCTGAATATAAGAAATGGCTCACCTTCCTTGATCTCTTGGCAACACTTCTCCTAGGGCAGCCCAGGACACCACTGGCCTTCTTTTCATTACATAGTGGGATCTGAATGCCGCACTAAAATCCAATATGCTATTTATTCATGTTAACTCCCCAAAGAAACTGAAGGAGCTAACTCAGTGGAGGAAATAACCATTCTGTCATTCCCCTTTTCTGTAATACAGAATTATTTCCCAGATGTTTAATCTATTTTAGTAATTAGTCTCTCTTCTACTCCATCTCAAAGTACTGAAGTCATGATGACCTTTGATTTTACACAGCACAGAAAATAAATGTTCCACTTCTGTTCAGTTTATAATTTCTAACAAACACATCTCCTGCTATGTCTTAATTTCCAATGCTTTTGCCTGCCTCTGTATACACATTGAGGTAAAAAAAAAAAAAGTCTTATTTGATCCATTAAAATCTTGAAGAAGTACAAGTTCATTTTGGCCATCCCTCCAAGGACTA
>WBMY01009511.1:37111-54335 GCA_013397315.1 Donacobius atricapilla
GTGCTGAAGCACCAAGGGAGCCCTGCACCGAGACCAGACTGCCCCGGGCTTTTATGAAACAAAAGCCCCTCGAGGTTCCAGGTTTTGTTTATCAATAATGGTGTAGTTGTTGTTGTTTGTTTACTTTGTTATACATACTAGTAAAGAGCTGTTATTCCTATCGCCATATCCTTGCCTAAGAGCCGACTTAATATCAAAGTTTTAATAATTCGAAGGGAGGGGATTTGAATTCTCCATTCCAAAGGGAGATTTTGCCCTCCCTAGCAGACACCTGTCTTTCAAACCAAGGCACCGATTCACAAAAAACAATTTGATTCAGAAAATGATGCTATTTGCTGGAGTCAGTTACTATCAAAATCTAACAGAAAATGAAAGTGTGATAAATTTTTATGAAGATTTATTGAATTCAGTGTGAAAGTCTGGCAAAATATATGCCCTGAAAACATCCTAATTTGTCAGAGATCTTTTTAGATATTACAGGAATAGACAACATACAGCAGTGTGCTAAAAACAGTGTCTGTTATGTTTAAGGTTACCCACCCTACTCACTGGGGTTTGCTTCAATAATAATTCACTGTTAGAAATATTACTGTGGGTTATTTTTGTTGTACTGGTGGAGATAGAGCCATTATAACAAGAACCTCCTAACTTACCTGGGCTCCATGACTGTTGTCAGGGGTAGAAATATTTCAGGAATCTGGCAACAACTGGCCAAGTATTCTGATAGTGGTTGCACCCCACTATGAATTAGTTTGTACATCACACAGACAGATCAACTTACAGTCAATGCCACTTTATTCTAATAGGGGAAAACTGTCCTTATGACTATTAAACATGTGTCTGCTGAAAGAAAGGAGTTAGATACTCTTGGGTCCAGTGTACTGGCTTTACTGTGATATACAAGGTAGCTAAGTAGAAAGGAAGAAATATCATTAATCATCATTTGTTGACAAATAAACAAGAAGAACATGAACCATCCCTGAATCAGATTGGGCACATTTTCAGCAAATCACTTAGAAAAATCAATATATGTCAGGTTTTAGCCCTATCTTCATTAATAACTGACAAATGCAACAAGCATCAGTGAAGACTGATATAGAGAGGCATTGGGAAGGTTAGCACCATGTCCTGAAGAGTAACAAAACTACTCACTGTGAAATATGCAGGTTCTTGTACTGAAGAAACTAATGTGAAACACAAATAAAATATGTATAAGCGGAAACCTGGAAAGAAAAAATGTTGACAGTAACCAAAAAGTATCAATATACAGTTGGTGGGACAATTTTCATGTGGCAAAAGAAAAACAATTACAGTTATAAGGTATCTTGCATCTTGTTATGGCTGAAAAAAGGGTAAGGCAACATGCCAGTATTCTTGTTACATTTCATGAAGAGTACTATATTTCATTAAAAACTGTCAAAAGGAACCAGTCATCCAACAGAATTCACCCATGAACAACAATAATGATTTAATATTTGGGAGCATGTTTCTGACTTAAGTTTCAGAAATCAAAAAAGACCAGGGCAGGGACTGTTCCCCCATACCAGGCATAGGTGAGGCTGCACCTCAAATCCTGTGTTCAGTTTTGGGCCCTTCACTGCAATAAGGACTTTGAGGGGCTGGAACATGTCCAGAGAAGGGCAACCGAGCTGGGGAAGTGTTTGGAGCACAACTGTTTTGTGTTGGAGAAAGTGGAAAACCACTGGGCTGAATTAGTTATGCTTAAGGCTAAATTCTTTGAGTTCCTGGATCAGCCATGGTTTAGCAGGAAGCTCTTGGTTATTAGCTGTGCAATCCCCATTGTGAAATTAGGTGTTACAAGCTCGAAACTGCGCACCAAGTTTAAGCACTGATATAATACCATGACTTAATAACAGCTGACATTTTGTGGTCTGTGAGAAGATAATCACATAGCAAGTCCACAAGATCTGGACTGTCACCTAAAGTCTGGGAATAAGATGAAGCTGCTTTTGCATTTGTAATGAACAGAAAAACTATCTGCATAAATAAAAAAGAGATGGAACCACCTATCACTTCCTATAGATATGGCTGAGATCTGTAGAGAAGGTGCAAGGGTGTTTCTGAGATTCAAACTTAAAATATCCCTTTATGGAGAAGGCGATAGAGATTTCATGTGGAATGAAATGAAAGGATGTTGAGGTCAACAGAGTCCATAGTAACCATGCTCTTGTTAAAAATACTTCAGCAGCGTACAAAAAACAGCATACAAAATAATTTTAGATTTGATTTTAAAGCATAGACAACTTTTATTTTCCATACATGTTTTAACACTATTTAAATTTTACAGCATTGTAGCACTTTCTAGACAAATTCTAGGCTATTTAAGGATATTTTGACTCAGCAAACATATCACTAAAGGGCTGCGGAGCCATTTGTCAAGACAAATTTGATAAATCCCTGAGCAATGAAGTGGACCTATGTAATTCTGTCAGCCTTAAGAACTGGATTGGGTACAGGCATTTCATGATTTATCTATTGTCTCAGTCTCTGACAGAAAGTAATGTGACCTGATGCTCACTGATGAAAAGAATTAATGACTTAATCCCAATGTTGTATGGCTGCACACAAAATGTTACTGTCACAGAACAATGTGTTCAGAATCAATTACATATTGAACTTTTCAGAAAAGAAAATGCTTTTGTTATATTTATGAAGAAATCATAAAGAAGTGCGCAGGAAAATTAGGATTAGCAATGAAAGCAGACACCCTAAAGAGAAGAGTATATGGGAGAAGGAAAAATGAGTCTTAGATTTAAAGCACTGAAAACTTCTGCTTCCCAGTTGTGAAATTGTTATTACAAAGAGTTTCATTAAGAATCCAAGTCTGTGAATGTCTTGCAGGCTGTGAATTTCTATCTCATAAATGCAGTAAATTTCGGGCTGTATTTAGCCAAGGTATTAAATACTGTCCTCTCCTGGGCATTTCTGAATAGCTGAATTTCAGAATCCTCTGTTTGCCTATTGGCTTGTCTGATTTGTGTTTAAGCAGATGACCAACACCATTAAATGGATCTGGACTGAAACTTATTTGGTGGTCAGTGGAAAGGTAAGCAAGATCTTATACTAAAATAGCGATTAAGAAAGGACATAGTTACCATGGGCCAGAATTGTCAGACCTGGGTTCTAAAAAAGCATAATTGAAGACTTATTTTGAAGGTTTAAGAGACCACTATTTGGCCTACATGAATTAAAGCAGTGGATAATCAAGCAGAACATAATGAGCACTTTCTAATCATCTTAATTTTTATTAATTTCTTTTTGATTATATGTCCAAGCTATTAAAAAAAAAAGGAAAAAGGAAAAAGGAAAAGGAAAAAAGAAAAAAGAAAAAAGAAAAAAGAAAAAAGAAAAAAGAAAAAAGAAAAGAGAAAAAAGAAAAAAATAGACATGAGTGAGCTGCCACAAAAGGCTTGTGACAAGAAGAAGAGAAAAAAGAGTAGTCGCCCAAAAAACCAAAAACCATCATGGCTCAGAATTATGTTGTTAGCAGCACCAGCACCACGCAGAAAAGTCCAACCCAGAACAGAAGGCACAGTCATGGACAAAAGAAACATAGGCAGTAGAAAGAAGAAAAAAATATATTCAGACTATATATTTATTAAAATTATGGAAATTTATGGAAAACCAACGTGACCAAAGACATGCCTTCGAAATGGAAGCACATTTGATCTAACGTTACCAGAAACAAATAGAAGTTGATCAAGTGTGCTACTAATTCTGATCAAGTAGATCAAGTTTGCTACTAAGAATGCAGAGACCATGTACAGACAAGAAAAGTGTGAGCAGGATTTAATAAAGTGCTGCAGGATTACTGTTTTTGAGAGCATTCTCTCATAAAGTTAATGAACAAAAATCCAGGACTATGGAACTTTTTTTTGTCCTATTCTGTGTTGATTCAAATTCCAAATTAATTTATTTCAACTTTTAAGACTTTTAAAAGTACAATTAGATCGGGAGATCTTTTCGTCTTAAGGATCTGTTGGGGGTTAGATTTGGGATTTTGTCGGGTTTTTTTTCCTTATGGAATTTTTCTCCATAAAGTCGCTAGAAGACTAATTACGGGGTGCTTATGGGTGCTTGACCAGAACAAAAGAAATGGCCAAAGGAGATTGAAGCACTGGGCTACACCCTTTTGTGGTCTCTGAGAGTTTTTTCTCTCTGAGGAGAAATAGAAGAGATATCACGAGGTTTTGGGCAGGTAAAAGGCAGGGGTAAGTGGCAGGTTTTCTCTTCCTGCTCTCAGCATCGGAGAGAGAACCGTCAGGCTGCTCTTGCTGCAGGAGGAGATCCCTGCCATCACCGGGTCCATTCCTGAGGAAATCTACCGACATCTCCTCGTGTGCCCAGGAACTCTGAGCTCTCCTCCTCCTGCCCGGCTGCAGCTGGGCTGACCTCGTCCCACCGCCGCTGCTTTTCCTCGGCACTGCTTTGGATACGCTGTATCCCTGCACTGCCCTGCCCTGCTGGGACATCCCTGCCCTTCCAGCCACCACCTGCCCTGCCAGGACATCCCTGCCCTTCCAGCTACCACCCTGGAGCTTCTGGTGCCTGGGATTTTCCACCGTTCCAGTTTGGCGCGCCTGGAGCCCTGCACTGAGACCAGACTGCCCCAGGCTTTGTGAAACACAAGCTGCATTGAGGTTCCTGGTTTTGTTTATCATTAACGCTGTAGTTGTTGTTGTTTGTTTGCCTTGTTGTACATACCAGTGAAGAGCTGTTATTCCTATCCCCATATCTTTGCCTGAGAGCCGACTTAATATCAAAGTTTTAATAATTCCGAGGGAGGGGATTTGAATCCTCCATTCCAAAGAGGTCTTGCTCTCCCTAGCAGACACCTGTCTTTTCTAACCAAGACAGAATCACATTAAACCCAAATTTTACTCCAGCAACATATTCAAGCTAGTTCATTATTTCCACACATGAAAATGCAGCAGCTCAGATACAATTTTCCCTCAGGACTGAATGCATACTAAAGGCAGTAACTACAAAAATGAAAAACAGTCCTACTTGGGAATAGAATAATTATATTTCTAAATCATTTTTCATCTGTTAAAACAAAACACATTACAATGTTCTGCAGCCTCCACTGAACCAGCTGATTCATATATGTGCACATGTACATATGTATGTTTTAAATTCCCACTGTTTATTAATTTTGCCCCGGCAATTTGTCGCTTTTTTGACTCTTGAGCTCCACAGAGTCCAAATACACTCCTCAGAGCATCTTTCTTTCAAAGCTGGAACACCTAATATCCAGCTGTCACTAACATATACAAGTAAAAAAATGATACAAATAATGAATAATATGAATAAATGGCGGGGAAGATTTGGGAGGATAAATTTACCCTTCAGAGGTCATGTAGAAGACCTGATTAAATATTGAACAGACTCAATTTTATAAGCAGTGAATGTGCCTTATTTTAATTATTAGCTTTACAGGAGTTATCAATTATAACTTGAGATACAAATTGTCTACTGCTAAAAGCCAATAATGGGGCAGGCACTACACATCTTCAAATATCTCTTTTTAAAAACAATTATCTGGCATGCAACACAGTTCCCTAATCCATTTTATGTATTCTGTTTGCCAAACCCAGCAATAAAATATGCAGAAAAATCTACAGAGGCAGCAGGTGTTCTTGACAGCAAAGAATTTGTACAGCGAAAGCATGTGGAGGTGGTTATAGCAGTTTTGTCTGCTGATGTGTGAGCTGGGTCATTGCTGGTGTAGGTCAAAGGAGGACAGAGCTTCTTCTGAATATGGAGTTACTCAAAGACAACTTCGTTGGGCCAGGCCTAATGGAATAAAATAAAGAATCCTGGTCTGAATTTTAGTCAGGCCTGTGTTTTTTCTCCTGGGTCTTGCCAACCCTGCCAGGGTCTCTTTCTTTAGAGACACGTAGCACCCAGAGCTCTACACTCAGGTTACTAAGACCTAAGAACTATTGAAGGCGGGAGGTTCTCAGATAAGAGAATACAGGTGACCTTGCCCCTGATAAATAACAGCTGTGTTAATTACCCAATACAGCCTCACCCCTGTTGAGTTATGGCTATCTCCAATACAGATAAATGTGATATGCTACAGTGTTCACATTTAAATGTGTTAGAAATTGGCATCTCTGATCATTGGGATGCCTGAGATTAGTTGTGAAGCCAGTATATTCTATCTTTCTATAAATAGGTCATCTTATAAAGGAATATTTGTAATTGTACATAGTATTTGTTCTGTGGAGATTTTTAATTGCTTGACAATTGTTGAACAATCCAGATTCAAAACTTGATGTTATATATTTTATGATTAAATTAACAGAAAGTGTACCAGACAACATTCCAATGAAAAAATAGTTTTATCAATTCTAGATTAGTGTTTGTTTTAGTTCACAAGTACAAATAGCAAAAACCAACCAACCAACCAACCAACCAAAAAACCCCAAAAAACCCAAAGCTTAATGAATTTCTCAGAATAATAGTATGTTTCATTACTGCTGTCTAAGTAGTCAGGAAATAAGGCAACTTAAAGTTTAGGAACAAAGTTCCTATCAATAACAAATTTAATAAAAATAAACCAGGAAGACATTTTATGTGTTTCAAGCAAAAGAAAAATAGTTTGTAGCAATTTATGAATATATTGAAGGCATACCAACTACCTTAAACATATCTGCTTTTGTTGCTGAGATAATAAAAAAAATCCAGAAAGTAGGTAAGAGTTATTAGCCTCTAAACACGAAAGTTGTTACCATAGGAATTTTGTCAACTTGGTGTAAGATCCTTAGAGAAGAAGATGCTTCATGAGTTGAGGTTTTTTTGCATTTGGTTATGCCAAAGAAAGTGTTCTGCTTCAGACTTTTCTTCTTGAAATTAGGATGATACTGATAGGTTATGATTGAAAGGAAAATAAAAAATAAATTAAACTCATTGTTAAGATCTTTTTAGTTGAATTTGAATTGCTGCAGTTTTCAAAAAGTAAACATACTCTCTCAGTTTTGAAAAAGGTTTTGTAAAGTAGTCTTTCACACTGTGTCTCAAAAAAGGCTGCCCACTCTATTCCCTCAGGATTGGTCTCTTCCTGCTATGTCTAGCATGAAGTTTAATTTTTCTACACATGCACTTTTTCACAGAGTATGTGTCACAAGACTACCCACCGTGGGATCTTTCTTTACTCAGATATGAGCTTTATGAAAATGAAATTTTGACTGGATAAGTTAAAAGCTGCCATCAGTTCCTAGGTATTGGGAGCAGTACAAGTGCTGCTGCTGTTCCATGTAAAGGGATAGTGCAGTTAAGCATCAGCAGTGATGAAGACAGCTTGAGCCTCAGCATAGGGATTCAGATCTCCAATCTCACATCCCTCTGCTCAAGCAGAGGTCTCCTTTCAGGTAAACCCATAGCTGTGAGACTGTCTTTATGACGCTGAAAAACACAGTCCATTTAGTTACACCTATGTAATTTAGATGCTAGTATATTACTTTGCATGCCAGAATTCTTTTACCACTTATTCTCTAAAGAATCTGCAGCAGCTCAAGAGAGGCATGGCAACAGGGTCTGCACTTAAGTAGAAGAGGATAAATAAAATAAATAAACAGTATCAAGCAAAACTCATCAGTGCCTGAGGATTTACTTGTTCAAATTCAAAGCTCCAAGCCCCTTCCAAATGTTTCACTCAACCAACGTGAGAAAAAAAATGCATTTTAAAATTAATTTTGTGCATGTCAGTGGTGTCGTTGTAGGACACAAAAAAATGAATGAGTCCAAATATCTTTTTTTTTGAAGGTGAAAACATCAGTAGGCTTTATTGTCTACTTTTTACTACCTTTTATAAGGTGTTCTGATACAGACTTAATATGATTGGTGGATAGAAATGACACCTCTCTAATCTCATTGGTTAAACTAGAGAAACAGAACTAGAAAGACAAAACATCATGTAGGGAAAAATTGTTTTGAGAAACAAAGAGGTGTTTACAAAGATTTTTTTGAGAAGAAGGTTTCTCAAGATATTTTTCCCTTGGGAAAAGGTTAGCCGCTGCTAGCAGGCTACAGCCTCTCAGACTCAGAAATATCAGGCCCACACTTGGGAACCTATAGACCACTGGACTGTCCAGAAAACATGGATCAGGAGAGTTCCTAGTCTAAGAACAGAGTTCTGGATATTAGCCATTGATATGCTGAGTTTCCACACACCATGTAGCTGCCTTTGACAGCTGAGATGCTGAGAGCTGGAAAAATTTGTGATAGATGTGAGAATGCTTGACTTCTTGTACCATCCTAGGAAAGATGGAGAGAAGGTCCACAATTCAAAGCAGGCAAGGTGTTCATTAGTTTCCAAAGTGCCTCTACCTGAACTTGCGGGAGGCTGGTTTTCTAGCACAGAGCAACTAGCTGAGAGCTGCTCTGAGTGGCACAATGCTGCCTGCATCAAAACATAACCTGGACTATGATCTAGTGGGTCATCAGTTGTTACAAGGCAAACTCAGTGACTAAAAAGAAGGAAAGACAAGGAAAAGAACCAGGTAGTGGAGAGAGATATTGTTATTTCCTGGTGTGAAACAAGATATCATCGTCAGGTCCAAAAATATTCATTATCAGAGAAGAAATGTATTAAGATTGGCTCTGATCTTTTAGTATGTCACTTAAATGATATTGTATATCTTATTAACATCTGAATGAAAGGGAGAGTCCTTCCACTATGAAGTATGGGACATTTTTTAATATGCTTAGGTGTTGGTAACAAAAGCTTTTGCAAATTTGCTGATCCCCAATTTCCAGTTCTAGCTTTTCTCTTGTGAAAATCTGAGATAATGTAAGTAGTTAGCTCGGCTCTTATTTCTCATATAGTCCTAGATGTCACATTTAAGACCCCTTTTGTCCAATTCCTCTAGCGTTGCTTGATCTCTTCCCCACCTAAGACCTTTCCAAATGGCTATATTTATGTCAGTAAGTAGAGCCCAGTAGTAGTAGATCTGTAAAAGAGATTAACTGCTGCAGAATAGCAGGTGTCCAGGACACGTATTTCACACAGGTATGAAATGTGCACTGGTACCTTGAAACAGCACCATGAAGATGAATCCCAGAAGGAGGACTGTTTTCCAGATTTAACCCACTACACAGACAGGACAGAGGGATTCTAACTCTATAGAAGCTCATTTTTAGGAAAAACTTCTCTTATAAATATGGAAATCTACTCATAGTCAGGTCAATTGTAACCTCAGAATAAGAATCATTGTACAAACTTATAGTACAGTCCCGGTTTTTTCTTTTGTACAATGTCTGTGAACATGTACTCTTTGCATGAATTCTTTGGAGATGTGCTGTAAAATTCTTATGGTCCTTTCCTTTCCAGCATATCAATATAGGAAGAAAATCATCCTTGATTTCAAAATAATTTTTAAGCTTTTCCTCTCCACAGCCAGTGAAAAGGATATTAATTTATTTATTGCAACATGAAAGCAAGATCTTGTACTTCCTAATTAGCATTCTCTGCTTCAGAGGATTCTTGAAGAGCAGAATATCTTAAAATTGAGTGTTCTTTTGTAGTCATGTAGTGTGATATTCATGCAGTTCCTGCACAGTCAACAAGTGGTTAAGCTAAGGATTGATAGTTCACTGGCATTACCCTGCATTACTGTTATTTTTTAAATTATAATGCATCTTAGTAGGCAGGTGATGAGAACACTCTTTGGTTTGCTTAGAGGATTGATTTGATTTTAAAAGTGCTGTTAATTGACTTGCCAGGTGTACTGGTTTGAAAGCAAAACCAGTGAGAGACTCTAAGTCAGAAATACAATTTAATAGGAAGGGGGAAAAAAAGGTAAAATAAAATAATACAACCTGTTAGGGCAGTGATAGCAGTCCGGATGAAGTGGTCTTGTTGAAGCAGTGATCCCGTAGAAAGGTCCAGTAACTCTTGTCCTCTGGGAATCCAGTGGGTTAAGGGCCCCCTGTGCTATCCCGGGTTATATCCAAGTGGGAATGCTTGGCTCCCCTCCATGGGCGGAGCATCTCACAATGGAATGATGTAATTTTATGAGTCATGCAGTGGGTCCTCGATTGTCCATCAAACGGAGATAACTCCCGGAGGGAGTTACCGATGAGTCACACAGCAGAGCATGAATGGGCCCATTAATAGAAGATATTCCTGAGGGTGGGGACGAGGGAAACACTGCCCCACCTGGTTTCAACAGTACATGAAGATGGTGACAGAATACATACCTTGGGCATATCTTACATTGTAACCTAGGACATCAGGTAATAGGATTCATGTATTATCAACACAAATCCCCTTTCCTCCTCAGTAAATGTTTAAAAAGTAGACATGTGAGTCTATTCTCATACACAAAAGTCCATTCTTCAATACCATGAAAATGCCCACAGATTTATGCCAGTATTCTACTGGTATGCTAAGTAAATAGGATCTCTAAGGTTTTATTTTGAGTCAGTCATCAAATTCTAACAGATATTTTTAACAATAATATGCACTTAGTTAAACTGGCAGTCACGGTTTTTTTGCATTTTCATTATGAAAATTTGTACCTGTCAACATCAGCACTTTCTGAACATGGTACAATACGGCAAACCATGGTTCCAAACTCAGGACCCTTTAAAGTTCCTTTTTACTGGGCAACAACCCTGCCTTTGATACTAAAATAACACACACCACTATTTTTCCTACAAAATAAAATATAAGTGACTTTGCTTTGTCCTACGCATCAGCCTTGTGGACTGTACACCATGGACATTGCACACAAATTCATCCATCATTCTCATTTCCCCTCTACAACAGTAAATCACATTTTTTAGTCTGCACTTCAACTGCCAAAAAGACCCTAAAGCATATATGAAACCTGTTTTAAATTACTTAATAAAGTTTTGCTTACATAAATCTTATTCTAGCTAAAGCTCCTTGTAAAAGTGTTAGCATAGGACTGATATGTGTAATCAAAGGAGCATGTACAATAGANAAGTAAAGATGTTTTGCTGTTCAGATGGGTGCGTAGCTTTTCCTCTTATCTGATTTTACCAAGAGTAATTCAGAACTTGAGAGTTCCTCCACAAAGAGCACAACAGGAAGGCTCCCTATTCGTGAATTTATATGCAGGCCTTCCAGGCACTTCCTCAATACTTTTAGTACACTCAGCATTGTCCTATTGCCCTCACATTTTCTTCTTCTTCCTCACAGTATTTCCCTGTTTCTTCCAATGTCCCTTCCTCTTTGACTCATGGACTGTCAGCACAGGCCAGTTTTGGTTTGGAGCTGTCAAAGTGCTGAGAGATCATCTCATACACACATCTTGACTGAGGCATCTGATGCCTGCCTCTTATAATGGATGAGGCTCTGAATTAAGACTGCTCCTCTCTCAGTGCACACAGTCCAGCACTGGATCATGTCCTCTAATTAGCTCCTGATTTGCACAAAACCTCAGCAGCTTCACACTCTGAAACATTAAGTTTCATTTACATTAGGTAACTGAAGAGATAAGTTTTTTGAGGGGCTAGACAAAGACACATAATGACTACATAAAAATTTATCACTTGTAAAACCAAACTGTAAACTAGTTAACATTTTTAGTTTAAAGAATATCTCAATATTCAGTGATTTTGTTAATAAGAACAACTAAAGAAAAGTGTGAATAAGAAATTATTTAAAACTTTTTAGTTTGGTATCATTCAATTCTATTCTAATGGTAGTTATTGTTATTTCAGATTATAAAGAAGTTATTTGTATGAAGTGTAAGATGACAGGTGCTTGAATAGAAATGATTTTGCAGTTTGATAGATTAAATAGAATAAGAGAAAGTTCAGACAGAAAATTTATCTACTTTATTGATACTGTCAGTTTATTTTTCTAAAGTTTTATTCTTCAAGCAGGAAGTAGAAGACATTTTCATCTTGGCTTTATTCCAAATTTTGTACTTGAGAACAACCAAGTTACCTTTCACAGCTTAGTTATAAAGGCTTAGAGTAACAAACAGAAATATAATTTAAGAAAACTGTACCTTCTTGCGTGTCACATCTGCACTGAGACAGAATAATTGCTTCATTCTGGGCTACTGGAAAATTCATGTATTCCCTAGAATCTGAAGTGCAAAGACATGATGTTCTCTGTTTGGAAGGAAAAGGGTAAAGGGCTAAAGAAAAGTTAAAAAAAAATTTTGGTTCATTTATCTAATGGAACATCTTTCTTACATGCAGAAAAGCCAGCTCCGTTTGAAAAAAAAAATTGCATATTTTAGAGACATTAGATGAGTTCGCTGCTGTAAAACTCTAGAGCAGGAATTAATAAGGCACCAGTGTTAGAACTCCGGAGCTAGAACTTATGAAGGAACAGGCATTCATACCTAAAGTGATATGGCTCAGAAATCCGAAGATGCATTACCCAGGTCTGCTTGAAGTTCTGTCACTCACTTTTTGTAGCTCAAACCACTTTTTTCTCACCAGACATCCTTTTAAGTAGTGTTTTCTAACCATGTGAAGTGTTTAATAGCCAAGTTGCTTGCCCATTGCAGTTATTAAATAGGGAAAATACATAATAATTAAGTTCATTGACATTTTGCGTATGATCAGCAATTCCTATAAAAACCAAAAGAGACAGAACTTTCTTTTTACTATAACCACCCTTCTAGAAGTGATCCTGGGGGCTGACAACCACAGTTGGCTTCAAGCACCACACCTTTATAAAATTAAAAAATGACCACTCTCTCTCAACATTGGTGTAGTTAATGAGAAGGTAGCAGTTTTGGACACACAACTGGACCCGTTGCAAGCTTAGGAAAACCAGGCAGCTTTCTGTGATGAAGTCTAAGCTGGGTAAAATCATTCCAGAAAGGGACAGAAAAGTTATTACTAACTACATTGCTTGCACAAGACAACCTGAGAACTTTTCCTGCCATAGAGCCTAAGAGAGAGATCAGGCAGGGCAGAGTTAAAAGTGATTGATGGAGGAGGATGGTGTCACAGCTGCACCACATCTTATTTCCAAACAATAAGCATAGTTTACTTATTTTTTTCATAACCTTAAGGCTACAAAATTCAGTTTTGTCTATACTGCTGAGAAGGTGTGAGCCACTTCAGACTGCAGACTGCAGAATTAACACAGTCAGTAAATGCACAAAGCTGCGGCTGTTTTACTTCATCGCTAGGTTTTGATTCACTAAATGCTGCTTCTTTGTTACAGAATGTGTTATAAAATGTACTGCTGGTGTTGAAATTGGCCTAGGCTCTATCTGGACAAAAATTGGTTACTAAACTCAAGCTCAAAAGCACTGAAAGCTCACTAAGACACCCATTTTAGGATGCCAATTATTAGAGTTTTTCGACCTATTTCAGCCAGTGTTTTTTCCTGCCAAGTTTAAAAAACACAGGACAAAGGATAACTCCCAAAACAAGAGTTCATTAATTTGTAAATAGGGCCCTAAGTGTATTTTATAATCCCTGAATTTTTCACTTGGAATGTAGGACAAGTTATATTCGCACAATAACCTTCTCTTTGAGGCTCACTAAATGCCAAATGGATTGTTTTCATAATAACTTTCCAATGTGAATGACCACTCTTGTTTCTATGCATTATCTATTTTTGGCTTAAGAAGCCCATGAGGAATCATTCTGGGTTGCAGAATAGGGTGGTTAGTGTTTTTTCCTTTCTAAACAGTTGCATGGATTTAACTGGAAAGAATTAGAGAGAACATAAAATTCATCAAATTAGTATTACAGCTAATCTGCTCCTTGTAATACTATTAAAAACTCTCTTGCACAAGTTCGTATTTATACAATTACAAGCCAGTTAAAAATCTGGATGCTTTCCTGCTAAGTTTTAACGTATTATGGAAGCATTAGGAATGGTACTTCAGAGAAGAGGTGTAAGGAATTATGCATTACCTGACAGTTAGCAATAAAGCAGTAGACTGAGTTTTCAAACACCCTCTGCTTGCTACTGATGTTATATTTCTGCAGGTTATTGGGTAAATAATGTGGTGAGAAGCACATAAACCCTGAGACACTTGATTATCAGACACTGCCTGAGTTTCGGTTGGAGGCTAAACTACTCATGACTTTGTAGTGCTCAAGCCACACATTGTCTAACTGCAGGGAGGTGCTGCACCAGCTAAGAGTGAGCAGCCTCTGCAACCAAAGCCTGTTGTAGTCTTAACTTGCTCTGTGCTCCTTTCTAGCCCCTGGTTGCTGCCTTTTGCATGGCTCTGCACAAGGCAGCTCACTTAACACCGACTCAGGCATTGCTTAATATTGTTGTACATGGCACAGCAGAGACACATCCCAGGAGCTTTTCTATTAATTTGGCCAAACTTTAGCTGATCCCTGTAAATACTAAGACAAACTCAAATGCTTGCAATTCTAATTATGCCTGACAGGAACATTTCCTCTGATATCCAGGCACAATTGTAGCAAGCCTTACAGAATAAAATCTGTAAAAGTCTTTTTTATAGAACAAGGCCACTGTCTCCACACATGCAAGATCACAGTCTGACTTGATCTTGTTTCATTTATGTCACAGCTTTTACCATGTCAGTATTTTGATTATTAAAACTTCAAATTTCTGTTTCTACTTCTATATAAATAGTTGATGAATATGAAAAACTACAAGTGAAAATCAATAAATAATGTATATTATTTATACATAGCAGTAGATAGCAGAGAAGCTGTTTTCTTCTTTCAGTACATATACATCTGGCAAGCATGGACTTTCAGATAGATTGGACTTCTGAGTGAATTTGTCTGTGATTTCCTGAAAAATGTAGAAAACATGGAAAAAAGTATGAAAACAAAACTGCAGTTTTACTTTTCATTTCTAATTGAGTTACTTTCTTTACATAAATGCTTTGCATTTATGATATAAAATCTATTATTTCACAGTTTTAAATAAAATTTTAATTGAGATGTAACTTTAACAGTGATACAGTACTAATCAATGTAAATGTTCACAAAGTATTTTTCTTGCACACTACCTCAAGGGTAAGCTGAAAAATTAGTTAAGAATGAGCTTGTTGCTGAGTTCCTAGATGCGTGCTCACTTCTGCCATATAAGAAATCGTGCTTCTCAGATAGGAATTTTACCACTGCTCCCACAAATTTCCTTCTCCCTGGAGTTCACCCCCTTTTCTTAGTATTCTTGGGGTTTGCAGTGGCAGATTATTCTCAGTCACACCAAAAAGCATATCCTCCATCAGAGCTGGGTCCCTTACCAGGCTATTTCCTTTGTCTGCAAGGCTCTAAGTAGCTTAGGTGGTCACTGTTAGATGCCACATTCCTAGCACCCCTGCTCTGACATCAGTGCAAGGTCAACACAAGATTTTATGTCTCAAATATTACATTGTAGGAACAAAAAAAATCTCAAGTTAAAGAAGAAAAAAAAAAAAGGGGAAAAAAAGTACAGTGCATCTTGTAGTGCCTTGCTTCATGTTTAAGTCAATTAAATCCTACTTTTTAAATGAGAATGAAGTGGCCAAACAATTTCTGGTCTGCTGAACCAATATCCTATGGAGTTTAGGGCCAGCATGTACACAGGGCTTTGGTAATAACAGAAAGTACATTTGGAAGTAATGCCCTAGAATTAGAAATTAAATGAAGGGGTGAATTAAAACTAACATCAGTAAATTAAGACAGGTGAGAAATAATGAGCAAGTGACAGTAGGTAAAACACATACAAGGCAAAATGGAAACTGATGGGTGCTACACAAGAGGCATGAAATGTATAACCTGGGATACAGAGGCTTACAGAGAATCGTAGTATCTGGACATGCCCAGGGCTGGGGAAATGGGAGACTGGCACCAGGCTGATGTCACTGCCATGCGGCACTATTACCAATGAAGCAGCCCAGCTGCTCAGGGCACAGACCTTCGGTCCCTGCAGTGCCTCACTGCAGGTTGTTCACCCCTCTGGCAGAACTAATGTAGGGTTTGAGGCAGGTCTGCACTGCAGAGGAGACAGCTGTTTGATAAGGCCTAGAGCAAACCTAGCTAGCTTTAATGTCTAGTGTGCCAGGGAGCAGTCAGCAGCACGGGCTGGCCCTGGGAATTCAGAGAGATGTTCTGGGCTACGCTGAAGCCTGAGCCAATTCACGTCTGCTGTCACTCCTTCTCCATTCAGTTCAGTTCTCACTGCACAGATGTCAGTCCTGCCTCCAGCGGCAGCCTGGGCACACACGCATCCACAGGTGGTGCAGTGTGTTAGCTACAAAAAAAGATAATCTGTATAGATCCGAAACATCACTGTGCCTTGCCTAGGACCCAGGCATATTTAGTGCCCTGTAACAGTTTCAGGGTAAATAAAGCCTACAATGTGTTTTCTGGTTCTGGTTTTTAAGACTTAGTAATACATAATTGCATGTCGGAAATGGAAAATATTGACTTATTAGGTGTGGCATTTCAGGTTCCCCCGGTTATGTAAAAATTAAAGTATGCAGTGCTTTCCCCACAGTCAAAAGAAAGTCCCAAGGGAAATCATCCCCTCTAATCTACTTTTCTATTTCTAGTATGTATTTTATAAATAACTTTTGCCTTATCAATTATTTTACAGATACTAAGGGTAGCCTGGGATGGATTATTGAAAAGAAAGAAGATTGCTTGTTTGTAGACTTCTGGGTAGAAAACGAACTGTTTAATTGCATGTTTCTCATAGCTCGCCACAACTCAATTTAATGAATATTTAATGGAAGTATATTGTAGCTATTTTTAACAAGTANTTTTAAAAAATGAGTGAAGACGTGCAAAAAAAAAAAAAAAAAAAAAACCCACAAAAAAAAGCTTCACAAATGGGGACAAATGGTGGATTCAATGCAGTGCACTGAAAAAGAAAATTTCACAAAGACAGAAACATGAGTAAGCATGTATGATAAAAGAAAGCTCACCAAAAATTATTATTAAAAAAAAATTAAAAATTAGGACAAGGAAGAGGAAAATTAAAAACACAGAAATATTCTACAATAGCACAACACACCTCCAGAATTTCTGCTTTAGGCTCCTCCAGATTTGCCTCCAAGCAAAGAGAGCGAGAGCTCTCTGGATGAGGCCAAAGCCCTGAGGAGCCTTCCTGAGTCGAGTAGGTAAAAGGCACTTGCAGGGGCTCCCACAAGAAGGGACTTAGCTCGTGCCTTGTGGCTTTGTCCATCTAATCCAAGCATGCGTGTCAAGGCTTGCAGGCTACCCCCAGGTGGAGGAACCTAGCAGGAAACGATGGTGAGAAGAGGCCTGGGCC
>WBMY01009513.1:11260-32097 GCA_013397315.1 Donacobius atricapilla
TAATTTTTATGGCTTAATGTTAGGGACTCTATGTTGTATTGCACTGGAGTTCTGGAATTTAAAGGGTCTCAAAATGCAACAATAAAGGTTGTTGTTCCACACCCAGTTTTACAGAAAATATAAACTGATATTCTTGCCCACTTTAGCCAATAGTAAGATGCAATATTATATAATAGTGTTATTAGTTGCTGCTCAAGGAGAGGGTTATCCAAACACGTGTGTACGTATATCAATATAGATATTCACTTATATGCTGGAGGTGCATATATATATATGTATATATATACACACACACATACGTGTACATACATATACAAAAAAAAAAAAAAGAGCTGTTTTATAAATACAGCAACTGAGTTTTGGCTAATAGTTTTATTTACATTTCATGTCCAGATATTTTAACAGTCTTTCCTGTGATGCTGCAACGGATGCCAAGCACTGAAGGATAAAGCTAGCAGCTGTTTCCATTAAAGAATTGGTACATTAGCCTCTGCACTTTTATTTTCATTTTATGATCTCCTCCAACCTTTCCTAATCACCTCCTAAAAAGACCTTTCCCCTTCTGCCTCTGATTTATCTGTATGTAGAGTTCTGTGTTCTTCTTAGCTTTAAAAATGTAAAATCTGTGTGGGTTTTTTTTATCCTAAGAGCTTAATGCTTCGACTCTTACTCACACTGAACGAGGGCTTACTGTCCTTTTTCAACCCAAGTAAGTAGTTCCTTGTGTTATGTCTCTGTAATCCCTTAGTTGAGATGAGTCCAGGTTGCAGAATAGGACCTACTATGACCAATTATATTATTCTTGTAACCACTGGAGCCACTGTATGATTTATAGGGTTTTTTTGCATGCCACCTGAATAGTGTTTTGTTCGTTCTTGCTCTTTCCTTCACCATCTCTCTGAAATAATTGTTTCATGGCTCTATGCTCTTATTGCTGAGATATGACTGAAAACTGCATGCAGTACAGTGAAGCACATTCATTTTCATCTAGTACCCGTTTATTGCCTTGAGCACTGTAAATCTGTCAGCTCTTCCCGATGCTTTCACCTCTTTCTTCATTTGCTGCAGCTTCTAGTTTGACAATGTTCCCCTGAGGCAGAATTCTAATCTGCTTCCAATTAGTTGCAAAATGTGACTCAAATTTCCACATTATGGCTGCTGTTTTACTTGCACGCACACATCTAGAAACAAATTAATGCTCTTGAATATTTATTTTTGAGCCTTCAGATTTAGTCTAGGTGGAAAAGTTGCCAACTACATTCAAACTGCATCCAAGATTTATATTTTTTTGTCAAACTGAAATATTTCTTAGAGCTTTCAAATGCCTCTTCCTGCTTAGTTTTCACAAACCCTTTTCAACTGGTTGGTAATTATTGAGGGTACATTGTATTGCGATAAATAAACAAGTTAACAATACCCATAACGAACATTTAAATATGGATGTGATTGTTGTGTCATTCAGAATAAGAGGCATTTCTTTTCTGCAGGGTTAGCACAATTTTTTTTGGAACCTTTAAGTAGTTTTTCAGGTTGAGCCTACATACCTGACACTTGCCTGACTGCCACCTATTATCTGCAACTTCAGAAGTTGTCATTTGGCTGGGGGGAGGGTCGGAGACTCATTTGACCTCTGGTGAATCTTAATAGGTACAGCTAATTAAAATCTTTTTGTGTGTCCTTTTGTATGGACCTGTGCTTATGTATGCATCCATATGCATGAGTGCATGGGTGTACATTTAAAATATGCCTTAAATTTAAGAGGGTTTTCCTGTAGTGTTCATTCTCCTATGAATAGCTATAGTAGGAATATGTTGTATTCAGAGGGGAAGAAATGAGATTTTGAGTCGAAAATGTGGAAATCAGGACTAAAACCCTGAGAAGAGGACTGGACTCTAATGTGAGTCAGAACTTCATTCCTTATTCAGCCAAAACTAGCATTAGGTGCTCTGTGACAGTTCTGCTCTATTGCCCATCCACCTCTAATGCCTTATGTCTGTAGTTGCCTATATATAGACAGAGAAACAGAGGGTATTTAATTCAAATAGACCAGTAGCTAAACTTGTAGGTGAAAATCTTTAGTGGAGATTAGCACTCTAAATCCTGGCAGATTGATGTCAGCAGCCGTAATAGACTTTGAATAAGCTTGCAGAATTTCATTGGAAGTATATTGTTGAAACTGAAATGGCTAAGTACCTGTCATTTCTAAATGAGATTTACACCTGTAAATTTATCTATCCACTTACAATACTTTACTTACTTAAAGTATTAAGTATTAAAAACATATAGACATGTTTTTTAAAAAATATTTAATTGTCTTTACTGTTGTGCGTTGAGGTGGTAGCCTGCTAATCCCATGTCGTATGTAGAAACATCTCCATGAAGGCAAATATATACATGTTGTGTTATGGTTTTAATCCCTGAGAACTGATTTTCCAGAAAGGACAAAAACTTAAAAATAAAGGAAAATTATCTCGATGTTGCTTTCTTTTGAGTCATCAGTGACTTTTAACTGCAGAGATGAAAAAGCTAACATGTTATTTATTTCTCTGAAGGTTTCACTTACTCTAGTAGACTCTTATGATTCACAACGTCGTTCTATAAAGAAACAATATTTGCAAACATTGTGAAATGCTATGGCATTTTTTACTCATACACCATCAAAGTATTTGAGGTTCAGCTCTGTAGCCATGGTGAATCACAGTTCCTGTGATTGTCAGTTGTTGATAAAAATGTACACAATCAATTAAAATTCGAGTGAAATGTATGGATTTATAGCTTACAAAACCTGACTTTTTAAATATATACCAAGTGAATAACCAGGTCAGTATATAACACCCCCCCCCATCATCTACATGTATGTGTACACATATATAAACATGCGTCCACACATTATTAATTTTTCAGGCAAAAATCACAATGTTCCAGAGAAGCATTAAATGTTTTTGTTGATAGCTTATAGTTTTATAAACTCTAAATGAGCTTATTGCCTTTTAACCAGCACTAAATAATAGAAGAACCTATGAGCCTCCGCATTGGACAGCAGCCAAGCAGCCAAAGAAAGAAAGGGAGGAAAAAAAAAAAAAGAAATGAATGGCTTAATTGTAGAGCAAATCATTTGTTTACAGATTAAGACCTATTTGGTAACTAAATCCTATGGACAAGGAGGTGAAAGAATGAGACCCTAAGGTACAGGAAATGAGCTTTATATTTTGTGCTTAAGTCCTGCTATTTCTGCTTCCTCCTAAAGCAGAGGAGGCAAGGAAAAAATGAATTGTTTAAAAGCAAAGACTTTTGAACAAACCGCACATATTAAGTAGGAACAAAAGAGTGGGAGAAGGGAAGTGTTGGTGCACTTACGTGCTGACAGGAACCTGACAGCTGGAGCTGCTTCCAACTAAGGGGCACCAGTCTGTGGCAAGAAGAGCTGCCCTATTTTGTTTTCCTTTTGAATGGGAGAAATGCTTCTGTTAATTTGAGCAAACATAATACATTTTCTTGAACCTCTCTCCCCAATATACTGTTTGGTTTGCTTACTAGAACCGTCTATCCCCCTTTTTTTTGTCTTGCTTTTTCTCCTCTCTTCTTTTAAGAGCAAGGGTTTTTTTTGATAGGCTTTTGTTTCAGTATCTTAATTAATTAGTTGACAGTTCAAATGGTTAAGAAGTGCTTGTGGTTCCTGCTTTATTGTTGTACATTTTTTAAAAGACCTGCTTACTGGTGGCCTGTAAATTTGAAGATATCATTTGCATGAGTCATTGGTTTAAAGATCAAAGCCAAGGCAGCATTATAGCAGAAATGGAGTAACTTTTGCAGCAAATGCTGTTTAAGCTTCTTCACTTAAAACTCACTCTTTCAGTAATTTATAGCCTTTTAAAATTCTTACCTTCTGAGTTGAATTTTCTATGACTCTTCTCTTTGTCACTGCTGTGAAAATGAATTTATAAAGTCTGAATAAGGGAATAGGTCCATTGGTCATGGAAAATAAAACATTTTATTTTACAGAACATCCCTGCTGTTGGTATCTTGGTCAGCAAAGCCTTCTCTGAAAAAGTCATGATTATTTGTGTGGGAATAAGCTTTTGTTTGATCAGATTATAAACCATCTGAAGAATATATTTAGCCTTTGTAAAAAAACTATCCCGTTTTCCATGTTCAATGGCTGCAGTAATTTATATGGAGAAAAAGAGTAGATATAGTTGAGTTCGATAAGTTGTGTATGGTCATCTCTAGTAACACAACACATTTTTGGTTTGATCCTCTTATAATAAAATGGACTTTTTTCCCTTTGGCTAGTGGCAAGTTTCTGTAAAGAAAAATCAATAGATACGTGAGAAGAAAGATCCTGCCAGTTGCTCCTGTTTGAAATCCAGTATAAGAACAGGAAAGTTTTTAGTGTGTAATTTTCGTAAGAGGACAAGGAAAGGTTGATGAGCTTCAGGTGTGACCTTTTAAGCGCTTGGCAGTGCTGGACCTTGTTTTTTTTACATTTTGCTTGAATGAAATCCACTTACATGATATAAAATGTTTCACTCCACTTACGCATGAAGAAATGCAGGGTATGTTGCCAGTAGGTTGTGCTATCAGGAATGTATCTCCTTCAAACTAGAGTCTACTAAGTAGCAACCTCGAGAAAAATATTCTTAATCGGGTTTCTTTCTTCAGGTTTAGTTTCTGCTGCATTTCCTGATCACAAGAATGAGAGAGAGTGCACGGAAAAGTGCTCCTAGCTGCGTTCCCTAGTAATAGGCCCTTTCACCCATTCCCATTTAGACACAGAAGCCGATTGCTTCAAAATGAGCAACAACATGAGCACTGACATCTCTGCAAGAAATGTGCTGCTCTGGAAGTTATGTAAGAATTGTGTCTTTTCTATGCAGACTAATTATAAACATATTTGTGTATGTTTACACCCCTTTGTTTTCTCCCCAGACACTGAAATTACTGTGTCGGTGGGAACATTAAACCGGGCTGTTATCTGATATCTGTTTGGTAAAATAAGCATTGACATATTTGAAGTGATTGAAAGCAGTGTTCTTTGTGACTACTAAAGAACTTTACATTATGTGCATGGTACTGTGATTTTGTTCACACTGTACTTTAAAACCTGTATAATGTGACTGGCAGAACTATAAAACCACTTTGTAGTAAGAAATCTGCAGTAAGAAAATTTAAGGCAAAATGGTAGTAATTTTTGCATCTACTTACACATATATAATTTCCTTGTTATTATTGCTTCTAACAGAGGACACGGTTGGTCTTCAGACTGCAAGTTAAAAATTATAACATTGAAATAACAAGAGAAGTTTCATAAATTTTCAAAACAAAATTACTCTTTTTTGTGTGCGGATGTATGCGAGGCTTAACTACCAATAGACAAATTCACTCCAGAATAAGTCTTTCATTTTTGATCAATGTAGTGAAGTAGGACCATATTTTTCTTTATCATTAGTACCTTACCAAGTGCTTGATGGACTTAACAAACTTGTTTGTATCCTTGGCAGAGTAAAAAAACAGTGATTAAGCAGTGTCACCCTGAATGTGAGTCTCAGTAAATTCAAAAGGAAATTTACTGTCTAAATCAACAATTAGACAAAGGAATAATTCAATCTTAGGATTTGGAGAAATTTGGTAGAAATTCGGTTTACTTTTTTGTTATTGTTCTTATACTGGAAGCCAAAGGGTTAGTAAAAAGAAGTTGCTTTAGCTTATTAGGATAACAATAGCTCTGGATAATATTTATGGTGTCATGAGAGCTCATCTTTCTTGTAATGATGTTTATCAACTTTTACTTCTTTCCAGAAGAGCCGTGCTAATATAATATTACTTTCAATATTGAATGGGGAGTGAGTGGTGTGACTTGCACTTGCAGATTTCAGTATTTTGTAGCAAACACGTCTTTAATAAATTTAAGTATAGAGATCAGAGCACAGTTTTTTCTATCCTGTTTGGCTTGCCATTGTTGCACAATAAGTCACTGTGATTGCTTTTGTGAATAAAAATCAGCTCCACGAATGAGGAGTCTGACACTTTTGTGGTTCATTCCTGTACTTTAAGCACTTTCAGTGTTTTGACTTGAAGAAGGTCAGTTGATCTGGAAGCCTCAAGTCAGTGTACCAGGTTTGTCAAGTAATTAGGCTAATTTCTTTCAGTTGTTACCAAATTTGTAAAGCTTTTCCTAACAGACCAGGCTATGAGCAGAGAGGAAATGTTACTCAGAGGTCAAATTAATCTCCTTTTAAATTGTGGCTTTATTTAAAATCAAACTTGTAGCCCACTTTAGAACTGAATTACTCCACTTGTTGGTTTGGGGTGAGAGCAGAGCATTATTACATGTCTTTAGAGTAGGAAAACATATTTCCTTTGGTTTAGTTTAATTTAGGCTGCACTTAGAGGAATCAGTATATACAAGACTAATTCCTCTTACAGCACTACAGAAGTTCTCCAATCTGTCTTTTCCACTGTGGAAGTGGAAAATGGTAAATCTTGTTTTCTTCAGTTCTGGACAGAAGAAGTCATGTTTCTGCTCAGTTCTCCCACAAAAGCTGTATCTGTGATTGGTAGGAATGGAACAGTGCCAGGACAAAACTGGAACCTGATGACCAGAGCACGAGGCCTGAGCCTGCTGGTATCAGTGGAATAGGTTTCTGAAAATGAAACTTGAGCTGTAATCCCATGTGGGGTTCTAACACCATTTATCCAGAGTACTATCAATATATATCACCAAGAAATATTTCTGCAAGGTGGGACATTTCCTAGCCTGCTTCAATAAAAGGTCCAGGTGATCCATAGTAGTGTGCTTTCTCTAATCTAGTGTCAAAGTTTACTGGGATGAAAGGGGAGGGTACACAGACAATGTTAAGGGAAAGGCAGTGATCTCCAGAATAGGTGTGGTGGGGCTGGTGACGAGCACCTAGCTTTGATACCCTCATTTCTATTCACCTCAGCTGTAAGAGGATATGTGGCTGCAACCTAAATCTATTCAGTTTATTTCGTCATTTAGTCTGAGGTTTGGAATCTCCTGGATAAACAGCGATTTACTAAAAAAGTAAGCATTACATTGCATGCTTTCTTCATGAAGGCCATGACTACTTTATGTATTATTCTTTCTCCTCCTTCCATGAGATGAATGATTATTCAGAATTTTTCTTGAATTTGTGGCATACTTTTATTCCTTGCACATTGTAGTGCATTTTAATATTTTTCCCATCTCATTCCACATTCAGTGTTAGTAGAAGAGGTGGAATATGAAAAGAAACATTTCCTCAAGACTCCCCTGTTCATCTGACAGGTTGTACACGAAGTCAAGTCTGATTCCATGGTGTACTGTGTCTGTCTCCCCTGTTGTTTCTGTGAACTTACCTAGCTGGTTACTGAGAAAACTATTTCCAAATTAATAGGAATGTTGTGAAACCACAAAAATGTACAGAAGTCTCGAGGGTAAGCTGTGTATCTGGAACACTTTATCAGGGCTTTCCTTTTTTAAAAGCTTTCATTAACCTGCAGGGACAGTGCTTGTAGAAACCTAATTGCTGAAATCCCTGTCTCTGATTGCTGTCCTGCTTTGGAACTCTTCATCTCTTTAGCAACATTTGAAATTCTTATCTGGCTGTCTGATGGCTAGGTGCTCTGGCTATAACTAGGAAGAATATCACAGATGGTGAGAAGGACAGGTTGTTTGGGCAAATGGTTGGAGTTGTAACTGAGTCACGTGATATAAATGAAGCTCTCTTAGATGAAAATTCACACAAGTTCTTCAGGGAAAACTTTTTTCTTTTCTTTTGAGTGAAATTGGGGCAGGAGTGGAGCTTGAACAACATGTGCTACCGGCTTATGAGGCGTTTGGGGTTTTTTGTTGTTTGGGGTTTTTTTGTTGTTGTTTTGGCTTTGTTTTCTGGCCACTGATTTCACACCACTAAACTCTGGAAAATATTTGCTGTAGCTGGCTTGAGATAGGAAAAGACTTGTCTTTGTTTAACTGTCTTTTGCTCCTTCATTGGTCTGTCAGTTGTTTTGTGACAATGAATTAATAACCCAATGAATTAATTTATGATAACCTTTGGAAATAGGTAAGCATACAGTTCCTAGTGATGCAATTTGACAGATTCTGTGTTCAAGTGCACATCTCTCCTGTTAAGGGAGCTAGGAGTGCCATTCTTTTCCTCTGCATTTAATACACAGTAGGTAGCTTTCCATAAGATGTCAAATGATAAGGAAATTAAAAATCACCTCTTTGTAAGGGAATAGGAAGCAAGTGACTGTAAGCCTTTGGCATGGGAAAGAATCTCTCCACTGACTGGGTTGCCCATCTCGTAGCACAAAAGTGACTTTTGGCTTCTTTCTCTCTGTAGCCTAGGCCAGATACTATTGATGGTGCTGGGTTTAATGATGAAATGTAGCTTCCAAGTAACCATTAAAAATCAGCAAACATTTGTAAGTTCCGTCCTGCTAGGTGTTTTCACAGTGCAGAAAAGGCTATGGCACTAATTGCTGAAGAGTTAGTTTTTTCTTTAGTATTCCAACATTTCCATGTAGGTGCTTATGTACGTAGCTACTTGGATTTCAAGCTACTTTCATCAAGAGAAGACTTAAGAAACACAGGAGATGTATATTGGCTGTGTAAGTACTCGGGGCTGAAATCAAATTCTTTCTTGGTTGCAGTTAACCTCTGGTTGAACTCTTAACTGCTCAAACTGGCACCAGCCCCATTTCTTCCGGAGCTTCCTCATCCGAATTTGCACATACAGATATGTGAGAGTTACTAGGATGATGACAGATGCCATTTACAGGGCAGTGGAGGGCTAGCTTGATTGACCTGGTCTGAGAAATGCGCTTTAAGTAGTTGTAGAGACATAGGTATTCTATGTGTGAGGCAAACAAGCATAGTAATGATAGTAGCTTCTAGACTGTTCTCCTTTGTCTAGCCTAATTAAAGATCCAGAGAGTTGTTTTATGAGCTATGTATGGTGCAGAGAGCGATAGTTACCTCCGTAAAACTACGCCTAAAGAGGTGTGCGTAATTGGAGGAAAGATTTTGGTGGGATGGGTGTGGCTGCAAATCTTGAGCATAGGGAAAGGGAGGCTGGCTGTGGTTTGGCCGCAAAATCTGTGGTTAATCTAGGGGATAATAATATAGCCTTTGATTATCAGTTTCAAAGTGCAGTGACATACTGTTTGTTCCTAAACTGTTAACTTTCTGAAAAGTCACTGTATCTTAGTTAATTAATGATGTTTATAGGATCAGTATGTTGTTCAATAAGCAAATCCTTCACATTAATTAAAATGTGAGTGCTATAATCTTAAAATGCAGTTATCTGGCCTTTTGAAAGAACGGCTTGTGTGCTACTCTGTGCCACTGTTATATTGAATTAGAAATCAAAATCTAATAATGAGTATGATTTCTCTCTAGTGAAACTAAATGTGGAGCTCTTTTCCCTGTGTGACGCTGCTGTTACAGTCAAGGGTGTTATCAGTATTAAAATTTAAATACCTCCTCCTCCTCCTCCTCAGTGTGATGACCCATCTCTAAGGGGAAGCTGGATCATCACGTTCACTCATCACCGCTGGATAAAGTTGTTTTTGATTGTAACTTTACAGATTTGCAGTTCCTTAGTTCCCATATTGCTCTCCAAAGCACAGGGGTAGCCTAAAATGGCTGCAGATTATGATGTATGACTGCTCTTGTGAAGCTGCAGCTGTGAATCTCAAAGAGGATGTAACCATGCAGAATCGCTCTTTTAGATGGTCATTAGCGCTGCATAAGTACAAGCCTCTTTTTCAGACAGCATTTATCCGTCTCGGTTCTTCTACTAGTATGTGATGGCAATGTCATTTGCCAAGCATTGAATAACAATGAATGTTTTATTGAAGTACAGTATTCTGAACCACTGCTTTTTTAAACCTATTTAAGTGCTTAATTTTCGTTTGACTGCTCCTTTTCATGCAAATGTGAGTGTAGCAGAAAAATCCAATACATCCTCCTCCCTTGTGCTTGTGTGATGTATTGAACTAAGCTGAAGGCTGGTGTGTGGCAAAAGGAAACACAGCATAATTTATCAGTCATCCAGTGGCATCCTATCCTATTTTAGTTGTCTTTTCTTCCTTTTGTTTAGAAGAAAAGTGCAAAAAAAAAAAACCAAAACAAACAAAAAATAGCCATTTTTTTCTGTGTGATACTAAGGGAAAGACCAAATCAATAAACAGTCCTCTTTTTGCCCCTAAAATTGCCCTCAGAGGAAAAAAATTCAGCACAGTATTCATTTTTTTGTGAATGAAAAGTGGAATTTGATCTAAATATTTCAATGCATGGTTATTTTACTCGTTTTCCAAGGACCAAATTGCAATTGGAAGCATTGTGACATCATTTATGAAGGGCAGGTTTTTAATGTGGTTAACACCTACAACTTTGGCAAGATTTTCTTTGAACAGGCTAGCACCTCCTTTGCCATTATGGGGATTTGAGGGAAAGCTCATGTACCCAATGTGCTTTGTCCTTTTGAACATCTGCCCCCTTGTTTTGATTTGTGAGCTATCTTGAAAATCTGGCATCAGTTCTGGGGTTTAAGTTCTAATTAAATAAAGTACACTGTCTGGCCATAACCTTTGCAATACACTGAGGAAAGGAAGGGATGGGGGGAAAGCTATCTTCATTTTATAGTTAGTGAAATTGAGATGGCAAGACCATAGAGTTATTGAAAATGGTCAATATATTTTGATACTGAATGTTTCCTTTCCTTTTAATGCCTACATACAGACCAAACCAAATGTCTGTAATCTCAGAATTCCTGAGTTTTAAAACTACAAAGCAAGTTCCGACATTATGACATGAAAATTAGCCATGCCATGCCAGAGTGCAATACAAGATTGTATCCATTCCTGTATTATTACCAGATTCTTTACCGTGATTTGGGAATGCAAAATAATTTTCAGTTGTTTGTGGGCAGAACAACAGATACTGTGTTTGTTCTATCGAGCAGTAAACAAATACTCAGCAGAATTCAAGTGCTGTGACACTAATAAAATGCACGATCATTCACTTATATTTATAAACAATATCGAAAGCAAGTGGTCAATTTTCAGGAGATGCTCAAATTAATCCAGTACGGTCTATATGACGCCTGATAAAAACAGTGCTCGAGATTCGCTCCTTTTAATGCCTTTATTAAGATCTGCCTGAGCTGGGGGTCGGACAGGACGAGCTCACGCTGTTATTGCTCCCAGGAGTGACTCGGAGGAGGAGGTAGGCAGTTTTCCTCGTCGGATTCGCAGGCAGAACCAGGACTTCTGTTCCGGCAGGAGAATCACAAGAGATGGAAGGCTTCTGGGTCCAGGGGTCCCACCACTGGTGTTGTCCTGGTAGGTTAGGGTGGGGGGCAGGACTACCCAACTTCAGGAGAGGGTAGTCTTGCTTCTGCACAACCTGTTCATGTCCTTTGATTGTCCCTTGGGTGATTTAGTCTGATAATGTTCTCCTATTTTGAGGCAGTTTTAACTCCCGGTTGGCACCGGGCCATCTTTATTTGCATATGCACCCTGTTCCTCCTCCACCTCTCGGTCACCACGTTGGGAAGCAGCGGGGGCTCGAAGATAGCCCGGGGGAAAGGGAACAAAATAAAAGGTGGGTGATAACCACGGATTACAACAGGACTAACGTGCCAGTCGGGCAGGGGATGAATATTCAACAAGGAACATGAAACCAACAAAAGGCTTTAGGGACAACGATTGCCTGGTTCAGGCTTATTTATTTCAGTGCTTATTGAGATCAGAGAAGGTTGTGTTTATCCGATTCTTCTTGCCATTTTTTCCTCTATAGAAGTTAGGTTAAAATGTAAGAATATTTATGAAGTTCTTTGCTTGTATTCAAACATCTACTAATTCTACCTCTGTGTTTTGGGGGTGTGATTTTTCCAGTGTCTGGGGGGTGTGTGTCGTCTTTGTCTATCCTCAAGCAAGCAGTGCATCTTCAGGTATCTTTGAACCAGTCTTTTCTGGTTGGCCATTAGTCATATTGATTCTCCAGTGATAAAGGGAACTTTGTTCTCCATGCAGTTTTAACAGTTCAGCGTCAAAGTCTGTCAGATAAACACTGTTGACATCAAAGAATTCGCAAAAACCGTGTCATTTTGCAAAAATAAAAACTCAGTTATATTCTACCTTTTGTATTTGAGATAGGGAAAGGAAAACTGAGCAGGTTGGTTTTAATGTCCAAGGGGAGTGAAATTCCAGAAGCAAATGAAAACGGAGCAGCTCCCTCAAAATTGAAAAATAAACATGTCCTCAATTTCAGTATCTGAAAATGGTTTTTTGAATTACTTTGTTTGCAGGTAGGCTTTGAACTAAAACACTGTTTATATACATACTGAGAACTGCTGTCAACCAGTGCACTTTTTATATTCCTGCTTTAATCCGTTTAATCCATCCAAGAGTCAGTCCAATGAGAAGGAAAGGAAAGGCAGCAGAGGTGTAATAAACACTGATTTAATTTTTACAGCACAGTACATTATAGAACTATAAAATTGTGTGATTAGCCAACTCATTAACACTGTCTTAAGGCAAATAAGTGTTTAGAGCTTGACACACTTAGTGCTGAAAACCTTTCTAATAGTAAATTTGAAAAGTAATCGGTGTTGCTTGGAATAAAGATTGTGCTGCTGTGCATCATCAGGCGCTCTGTATTAGGGCTGTCATCCAATTATTCCATTCTAATGCATTCCTTGTTTTACAGCACTCCTGTCTACACTGTTTTGACACTTCCTTGAGAGTGGTGCCGTATAGAACCTGCGGAGCGCTTTATACAGGACTGCCACAAAAATAACTTAATTGATTTAAGTACTGCCCTCCACTTTATAAAAGGGTTTCTTTTCATTTGCTCTTTTGTCCTGCATTTATTAGTAGTGACTTAAGAGGCATAGTAGAAACCAATATAAGAGTCATTGTGGTCACCTAAAGTTGCTTTTCTGGTAGAAGCCTATAGATCCAGATGCTGTGTTAGTTGTTTATGCTCCTAAAGTTTTCAGTGATGATTTAAGAGATCTAATCATCTGGTATGAGACATCTGAAAATAACCCTGTTTTTGTACAAAGACTGCTCATGGAGTCCTTTCTGAAAATGATGTATTTGAGCTGGAATTTAGAAAGTCTCCACACTTTTGTAAGAGTCTAAAAATAGATAAACAGTGTCTTTTGATACTGGGAGGCCACTCCTGTCAAACTAAACTCATGTCACTTGGTGCACTTTTGATATTATTTTGCCTTAGTTCATTATTTGAAATTTGAAAACATTGGAAATTTGAAAACAATGTTAGAGAACGCCTGGAAAACAAATTTACTGTCTCAGCGAGCTTAAGAAAAACATGGTCTCTTAATAAATTTAACTTCTTTGAATCGGATTTTTTTTTTTTGCTCATTTACAGTTATACAATGGTTGATTCACTTTCTTGTTTTAATGCTGTGCTAATAAAGATATTGCCTTGGACGAGGTCTGTCTGATGAGTGTTTCCCCAGGTAAACTTTTAAGCAGTTGAATTGCAAGATCACATCATGGAATGACATAAAGAGGGAACTTATTGAAATTAAAATCTTCAGATGTTCTAGGGTGAGGTTCATAGCATGGCGTTCTTTTTGGGTATATTTCAGAGATAATTTTTTAAAACAGATCTATTCAAAAAACACATCTAGGACAAGATAAGGTCTATCTCTAAAATTGTGTCAGCCATTAAGCTACAGGGGATCTATCTCTAAGGACCTGTTCTATTTGAGACATTGCTTTTGCTATGGGAAAATAATTATAAACTTGAGTGAAGAAGGGGACACACACAGTATTAAGCTATGTGATTAAGCTCATTAATGCTTAATCAAGTGAGTTTAGCAGCTAGAGTTTATATTTCTGTAGCAGCAGTTGCCATCTGCATGTGCTGACAGAATGATTGTGGGAGAGAGTTCTGTCCCCTTTGGTGCAAGGCTCACACGGAGGCTGTGGTTCCACCTCTGCAGAGCTGATTTAAGACTGAGCTGTCACTGCCACACTTTCTCATAGACCTTGTACAGTGAACTGACCCATCAAGATGAATACCACCAAAAGTATGAGACGAGTTTTGGGATTTATGTCAGATCCTACAAGATACAAGACTGTACCCTTAGTTAAAATTTTCATTATAGGTGTCCCTGGAGCAGTAAAGCTGTGAAACGTGGCATTGCTATGGCTGCCTGAACAGTCTGGGACCGATGCCTCCTTAGTGCAGCTCTTTACTAAAGGAGGAGTTCCACAATATCAATCTGATGCTTGACATACTTGGTGCTTTTATGTGCTTCCTTGAGTAGTTAAGACCCTCTTAGCCATGTCAATTTGACTAACAGTATGCCTTCCTGAAGTAGGATATGAGATGTGTGGTGCTCCAGGTAAGAAACGTGAAGGGAATGATTGTCTGGAAGGCCCCACCAAAGTGGGAACTTTTAAAACTGGTTCATGTCAGAACAGAATATGTATTCTGGAGCTGTGCCTAAAGCTACCAGCTCTGGGATAGTGAAGAGTCTAAAAGGTTCCTGCTTTTTGCTTCCTCTTTGCTCAGAGGTTAATTACTGGCAGTAACTGAGATAGCTTTTTTAAAGGTAGCTCTGGAAAATCCGCACAAATAAATTCTCTCTTCCCTTAAATACACAGTATTGGCAAGACTGGATTCAGCTTGTTTGCAGCCCTGCTGTGAAACCTCTCTATTTTTAGCCCCTTGAGTAGAGTCCAGAGAGGGAGGACACTGACCAGACTAAACCATCCAGCTAAAAGTGCTGCATTTAAAATGTCAGCCACAAGTTGTTTGTGGTCCATCTTTATAGGCATGTTTACTTTTGTACAGAGGAATAACTGATCCCCTTGAGGTTACATTCTTGGCTTGTTTCCATTCACTTATATGCAAGAGTAAACCTCTAGTCAACCACACTCCATAGAGCTCAATATGAAAGGCACAATTGTGGATATTTTCCCCTCCCCACACATTTGAAGACACATAAACCTGAAAATGAGTTGGTAGTATTTCTACTTCAGTTTTTCAAAATCATTAGCAATACAGAGTAAATGCATGCCTTGAAGTCTGGCTAATTTGTATATAATGGTAAATACATCTGGTTTTGAGGATGAGAAAAGTCATCAAACACTTCTGTGTATGGGTGTTCATTTCCAAATATCTGAATAATCGTTGCAGGATTGATACATTCAGGAAAGGAACACACAGAACTTGTTGCCTTTGTCCATTAAATAGAGCTTTTCCAGCCTTTCACAACTTCACATATGTTAATGAAAAACATTTTCTGAGAAATTGGCAGCTTCGTGCATTGTAGCAAAGCTTCATGCCAGCTTTTTTCATGGACCAGTTCAAGGCAGAGCAAAGGGAAAAATGCCTTGTTTTAGTGCGTGAATTATTCTTAACAAGCTTTCACATTGCCCCTCCTCTTATTAATATTCTTTTTGATGTGAGGTTGTAAAACAGAGGATTGGCTGTTAATCTCTGGGATCTCAAGGGCTTTTGGCAGTGGCCCATAATTGATGTGTTCACATGGCTGTTGTCTGACTACTAATGATTAGACAGCAGTGTTATCTCCCAGCTAAATCAGTGTTGCTTATAAATCACACTTGATAAAGTGCAGTTTCATTTCTTCAAAGGGTCTGTACATGTCTATATAGTTTGATGCAACTGCCAGAGCCATTTCATGATTTCATGACAGCTTAGATTAGGTTTATTTTTATGAGCAAGATATTTGAATTTCTACCAAGCATTCAAAAATGTTTCTTTCTGTTTGTCTTTGTTTTAAGCTTATTATGCAATGGGTAGAATAGAAAGGACATGCACAGTTAGGACAGGTCATCCTAGAAAGTGTAAGCAACTGAAGAAAATAATCCATGGAAAGTGGAATACTTGGACTGTCAATTTCTTTTCCTTTATTTAAACAGAAATGGAGCTTTGTTTGTAGTACGTGTTGATCACACTGTTACACTATAAAAATAGTCTGTGAGAGTATAAGAAAAGACATATGGAAACACAAGGCTTTTCAACAATGGAGTCTGGGATTTTCCAGATGAAATCGGGTCCTTTGCATGCCTCCTTTCTTTTTCAGCAGGAATGAAAAGTTGTTACTAAAATTTCAAATACAAACTTCTGTCTGTGTTTGGGTTCCTAGAAAGCACGTTAAGGATCTTAAGGTACTATGACAAAATCTGTATATAAAAATGTTGTTGAGATAGGGACATAAGAACAGAGATCTCAAGGTGACCAGAATTCTGAGCCACTGAAAGGACAAGATTTGTCTGTCTGTTAGGTAATCTATAATCAGGTAACGTGGGTGCTGATAGTGTAGATGCTCTCCTGAAAAAGAACTAACACTAAATCTGTGTTTCTCCTCTCTGCCCAAGCTGAATGGCCTCAGGGTTGAGGCAAGTAGGTAAGCAAATTTTGAAAAGTCTTTCTTGCTGACTCTGTTTTTTGTATTTCCTTCACACTGTAAGATTAATCCTTCAGTCTCGTTGTTAAGGGTTATTGGACACTTCGTGTCAGATACTGGCATTTTAATTGGCAGTAATTTGAAGGGAACAGATATTAGTGGCTTCGACCCCTCAAGGATTATATTCCTTTAAAAAAATCTTTACTGTACATGTATTATTTTCAGAATTCTTTTAGAGGTCTTATTTGAAATGCTATCTATTTTTCTCCCTGCTGAAACAACCACTACAGTCCAGGTGCTGCCCACAGTTGTGGTTCAGTGGACCTACTCTGGATTTATACTAGTGAAAGTGTACACCAGTTAGGAGGAAAAAAAAAAAAAGACTTGTCATAAATTGTCTTTCTTGAAGACACTGTAAATAGATCAAACTGCATTTGAGAATAAAGATTTTAACTAGATATCCAACAGTGGGTAATATCAAGGAGAGCTAAACAATAATGCTTCAGCTCTTTTTTCAGTTGAACTGTCACAGTGAAAAGGAAAGCTGAAAGGTCATTTTAGAAGTTTTTCCTTTAGTGACCTGCTAAATGATCATGTTTATGTCCCATTCCTGAAAATAATAATACTGTCTTCTTCTTTAAATAAAATTAGGACACAATATCCTGTACTTGGTAGCATTCATAGCTAATACTGTGACTTTTTAAGGTCTAAGGAATACAAAAAACCCCCTAACTAATACAGGTCCTACACCCTATCAAAAAGCACAAGGAGACCTCTAAGGCAATAGTACAGGAATATATTAGTCAAAGATCCACATGTCTTGCTTAAAAGGCTTAAAGGCTTTTTAAATTAAAAATTTAGGGTCTGTAGACACCAATAAATATGGAGCCGTTAAGTCAAATTTTCAGAACATGCAAAAAATTCCATCTATGTAGTCAGGCCCATTAAAGCTTTTGGTATACATAGGCCATCAAGGAACTTCAGTTCTATTGCAGAGGGTCCTTCACAACCTTTTGGAAGAGAAATAATTAATTTAGACAATTTTTTGAATTCAGGAAGCAATAGCCTCAGTCATAACTCAGTGTCCAACTTTGTGAGTGGTCAGCAAATGGGTAAAAGGCAAGAGTGGGCTATTGACATGCAGAAAGGCAAAAATGTACAAAAAAGCCATTTCTCTTCTGAGTTTTATTGCCACTTCATTGTATATTGTATTGGAGTCCTGGAAAAACTCACAGTGTTTTATTAAATGTCTTCTGTACTCCAGAGTGGCTGGAATGGCAGCTCTTCCACCAGACTGTGGTCACATCATTAAGCAACTGAAACCAACTTTTGGGAGAACTTCTGCTTTGGAGTCATAGGGTCATGATTTGTTTGGATATTAAGAATGAAAATTTGCAGTGGAGCAGTTAAATGATGATGCAATCAAATTATAAACATTATCTTCCTATATACAATTGAGAATGAGAAAATTTTCCTTGGCCGGTTGGTGTCTTGGTCTTGCATAGAGCAACCATACTTCCTTTCTCAGGTTGAATCTCACATATATTAGAAATAAACATAGGAAAACTGAGGATAATACTTACTTATAATGCTAGGAGACCTATATAAGCAAATACCAAATTATTTTCAGGCTCAGAACCCTGAAAGGTTGAGTGTAGTAGAAACTTCAGAATAAAAAGAAGTGAGTGTCATTGTTAAAATGAAAGGCTCATACATAAAGCAGTATCTAACCCTCACCAGCAAGTGAACATGCCTTGTTTTTTACCATATTCAGTTGCATGACACTGACAGATACTGGACATCATTATGCAGTTTCTGTCTAGCCCCAGACAATACAGAGAAATTTCTTCCTTGACTATTCAGAATAATTCCTTTCTTGATTGTGGAATAGTATACCTCTCTACACAGGACAGGTACTTGAGTGAATTTTAGTACTTGGTCATTTTGTATTAAAACTTAGCAAAGTTTAGTGGCCGACTGAAGAAAACTTGGGGAGTGCAGACTGACCAAGAGAAATCAAGATTCAATGCTGTAAGGTGTTCCAGAGACAATTATCTCAACTAATGTGGTTTATGTAGGCTGAATGAGGAGAAATGTCTCTACAAAAAATTTGCAGGTGGTGATCTGGACATCCTCCCAGATGTCTGCCAAGCATTAGAGTTGACATACAATTTTTCACAGATGAAGCCCTGATATCACAGGCAGCTGTCAAATGCTAATCCTTCTCACAGTAAAATGGGTGAATGGCTTGGGAAATCCCACTCATCTGAGCGAGAATAGGAGATCCAAGAGAGGACAGGGAAGTTTCTTTGCCTGTTGTTCAGCACTGTTGTGCTGCATTAGACCCTGCTCAGAACTTTGACTTCTCATCGTAGTCTTCATTAATACTGTTCTAAAAATACTAGCAGTGTCATGTCTGTGGAGGTGCTGAAGATCCATAATGTCACGTAGTCATGTAAGTTCTGAGGAGGTCTGGAGGTCACCCTATAAAAAGAACATGGAACTGCTAAAAGATGCTTTTGCAGAACTCTGTGTGCTGGTTAATGCAGCTGATGCCAGTGGCAAAGGATATCTTTGGTACAAAGGGACTTTTGCTCCTTGTTCCCCATATTGAAAACTTAATAGCACTGTAAGACTTTTAAGTGGATTGTTTTTTCTTTTTGCTTAATAGCAACTGTTCAGAATATTGAAATCATTCCAGATGTGAGTGATTTGCTTCTTTACTAGGAAAAACGTGACAGTTCTGTTAATGTCTTTTTCCTCCCTCCAACTACTCAGTTGATTGAAACGGAGAAGTTAATTTTAAGAGTAGGTAATACTTGGAAACTGCAAGTAGATGCTGCTACTTGTGTTACTTAGTTCAACACAATTACACATCAAGTTTCTTGTTCATACTACAATATTTATAAAGCACAAACATTTTTTAAGAAAAATATTATTCATATAAAAAGGTTTCGAAGTGTGACATTTGGATGAAATTTAGGTAGTTTGAATCACCTTTGTCATTTTTTTATATTTAAGCTCTTGTGAGTCTCAACTAAGTTCGGCAAAATGAGTAATTTTCTAGTACATCTCACCTTGAGCTTTGAATGTAAAATACGTAATAGATATGTCTGTCCTATGGCAGAAATTCCTTTCTACATCCATATCTTACAGTATTTCTTTTGTTTTCTATGCTGTCCTTTATGGCGCTGACCTTTTTCGCCCCAACAATTTGATGCAGAATATTTGAAGAAAACAAAATATTGGTTCTGCTAAGTGTGATGTCACAATGCTTCTGAGTTGACCTCCGATACAATTTATAGGCAGGAAATAGTGACCTGAAATAAATATGAGATCTTTCAGACAAAATGGAGATTCTTCATAGTGGTAATTCCTATTACATGGTAGAATATGAAGGAGTAGCTTTAGGTTTTGGATATGTAAATTCTCTGTGGGGCAAGGTTTGTAGTGAGAGGAGAGTTAAAGATCAGTGAGATGTCTGGAAATGCAGACATGCTTCTGAGCAGACAGATATTTTTCTCATGTCACAGTCTCCCGTATTTGTTTTCTTGCAAAGCAGTTGGATTAATTTCATTAAAATTACTTCTGATTTATGATGCTTTGCATGAGATTACAATGAGGTCTTCTGAGGTCACTGTTGCTTTAGAAAATTAAGATAGAGGCAAGTATACTTTATGTATAAATAACTTAGTCTCCTTTTCACCATAAAATCTAAAAAAAGCAATTCATAGGATTCAAAACTTCCAGATAGGGCTGAATTCCTTTATTTCCTGTTTTTTTTCTAGACATAGTGATTCTGCGAAGTATTAATTCATAGCTCTAAAGAACTTGTTAATGTAATTTTCAAGGTCAGAAGTTTCTTAGTCCTTTCTGTCTTTATGTTGCTGTCTTTTAGAGGGAGGATTTATGTTTGCAAAGGGCCAGGCTTGATTTTTTTAGTTAGATCCTATAATAGGAGTCAGATCTTCTTTTCACATTCTATTAGGGCAGACATTCCCACTGGGAATGCTTACAGTAGATTTTTCTTCTTTTCTCCATTTAAAAACCAGTGCTTTCTGGGAAGAGCTCATACTTCGAAACCTGCTCCTCTGCCTTTCTCTTGGCTGTGTTGGTAGATTGAATTAAATGTCTTTTGGCATGTACATTTCAAAATTGTCTGGTGGATAACACTGCAGTAGTGTATGACCTACTTTGGTCTTAGATAGGTAGACTGTGTTTGAGATAGATCTTCAGACACACCTTCATTAAATCAAGAAGGTGAGTTTTGATACACGGAACTTGATTCCAGCATGTAAAGTGCCTGAGTAATTGAATGGCAACCTTGCTTATTAGAAAGTCTTGCTTATTTCTTGTTGATATACTTCCTTTCTCTTCCACCATATGTGCTTTCTCCTACTGACAAATGTCATG
>WBMY01009513.1:32163-51735 GCA_013397315.1 Donacobius atricapilla
ATGTTCAAATAAAGGATTGCTCCACGGAGCAGTGACTACATTGCTTCATTGCTTGGCAGATGGTCTTCATTTTCTATGAGCTTTCTGGTACTAAGCATCATAGCTCCCTGATACGATCAAACACTTGGCACTGGAAAACTTCCATGAATAACCCTGCAGCTTTGTAGCCTTTGTCACCAATCAGTTCTCAAAAGCTCTTGGAATTAGGTGAAGAAAATATTCCTAAAATATTTCTGTCTTTTTGTACTCCTTTGATTGTGTGTCTAAAGAGACCATCTATGTAAATAACCTTCTGATTCAGAATTTCAATCCCATATTGGAGTTTCTTGTGTGATAAACAGCAAGGCTACTGCTCGGTATGCGCCAACACCTGGAAATAATAATGAAAAAATAACAGTGAGAAACTGCAGAGCATCTGTTCTTGACATTAACTTTCCTCAGTTTGACAGACTGCCACCACCAGATGTTAGTCTTATGTGCCTTTTTTTCCACTGGAGATGGCGGCCTTCCTGCCTCTCTTTGCCTCTAATAGCTTACGTCAGTGCTCTTTGGAGAATTCGTGAAAACAATTGTGTCACCACAATGATCTCTAAGAACCACCACTTTGCAGTGCTGTTACGCTTATCAAACAAGATGGGATAATTTTAAAACATGGAAATCTGGAGCAATGTTAAGGCTTAGTGTGGTTTTTTTCTTGTGACTGATGTACTTGTGCAATGAACATGTACCTCAGTGACAGTAAGTATCCGCTTATTTCTCAGCCAAAGGTTTAGTGTTTTAATTCACAGAGAAACAGCCCCATGTAGTGCAAGCGTCCCTATTTGGCCTTGCCTGAGTGAATGTTTCTAGCGGAAAACATGAACATTTATTAGCAGGTCTAAATAAAGAAGAACTGAGCACAAGTATTTGTAACAAAGAACTTGATAGGATACACTGTCAGATCGATGCTTTCATTTGCTCTCCCTCACTGTTTATAATACTCGAAAACGGAAAACACATCTGTCAATTTAGCCTACATTCATTTAAAACATTGTCTAGTTTAGTATGACCACAGAAAACACTTCGTATTTTTCTTGCCCTGGTTTTGTGATGAGTCTATGTTATGGAAGAATGATGTTGCATGTGTAGTAGAAGGTTTTGCACAGCTTTTGAGAACACCATGTGAACTATGAAGCAGGTTGTTCATCAGCATTTTCGGGTTTATAATGGGACGTTGCTTAGCTTGTCCCAAGTGGCAGGCTCCATTTACACGCTGGTTATTGACCCTGGTTCTCTTCCGGTTTGAAGTAAGGTATGTTAAGAACTCCTAAACTATGCCTGGGGTACACGCTGACCCTGTTTCACTGACAGAGCACCATTACCCAGCCAGTGCCGGGGAGCAGGGCTCTGTGCCATCCAACCGTGTGCCTCCACTTGGCATCGGGCATCAGGCAGCAGGAGCTGCAGAGCGGAGAATCAGTGTCTGCCCACGCACAGCATACACAGTTGTGGTTTTGTGTGATGTGTGCGATTAGATACTGCAAGTAACAGCTGCTGCTGGGGGTCAGTTGATATTTGACTTTCCTGTGTGCATTCAAGTCTGCTCTGCAAAGCTTTCTGCCTTTGCTTTAACTCTGCAACTCTATTGGCATAAAGAGAAAGATGAAGACATCATTGCTTAAGTGCATTGTTCCATGCCACAGGAACTCTGCTTTAACCAGCAGCATTTTGATGGTATTAGTAGATTTTTCCTCCTTATGGATGCCTTCAATATTTGTTTTGCTTTGGTTTTGGTGTTGTGGGGTTTTTTTTGATTGGCTGGTTGTGGTTTTTTGTTTCATTGGTTTTTGTTGTTTTGTTTGTTTGTTCTGGTTTGGTTTACTGTGTTTGTTTGTTTGTGTTTTTACTTACATCTAACCTGAAGATTTCATTCTCAATAAAAAGAATCCCCTCTAAATACTTTGGAGAAGATTGTGGTTATAGGTCCTTCCCCTCACCTGCTTAGTTCTAATGTAATTGAGATCAGAATCCAGGCTGGTCATACAAAGATCATGCAAAACATTTTTAAAAATTATTGAAAATTATTTAGCACACATAAGGCTTGCACACATGATTAGAAGCCTTGATTCGCAGTTTGCATCTGTAAATAATGATAAAACCAGTAGAATTGTTACCAAGGCCAATGGTAGCAATTGTTACAATTTTTAAAAAGTTCATCCTAATTTGTAATTTTTTGTCATTATGAAAAGTGTCCATTTGACAAAGTGAGCTGATCTATGATACATGTGTAATACCTTTTAGTGTATCCTTTTCTTTGTGTCCCCATTTTGCTTTACAAGAAGGCAAAATTAACAACTTTGATCTGTGTTAAAGATACATCTGAGCAAAACTTAGATGATGTACGGTGAGTCATTATGTCATTTCTGTTGAGTCTTCTTATGAGGTCCAAAATTGAAAAACAGCATGGTCTTGAATGCATTTGATCATCTATCTCAGTGCAGCTAGAAAGCAGCTATTTTTAAAATATCAGCCTAATGGTTGAAGAGTGATTTCTGTGTGTGATATCTGTGATCCAACAGGCCAAATGACCATGAGTTCCAAGTGGTTTAGCTAATTGACTGGGCACACTTACATCCTTCTCTAGCTGTCTTTTATGGGACAAGGGACCTTAGAGCCAGAGCGAAATATTCAAAACCCTCAGCCAAATCTTCATACAGAAAATCTGCTACTGAATAGATTGGAAGTCATATGGGAGAGATAACTTCTTGAGCTCATATGTTGATATTGTCTCTGTGAATTGTCTTGTGTTCAGACTGATTGTCTGACAAGATGTATTCTTCTAAATATGCATTTTGGAAACCTTGAGAAATTAGATGGTTTGGCTCAATTTCTTATAAAGTCCTCTCCTTTATTCCAAGTAGAAACATCTAAATGCCATCTATAAGGTATTAGGTGGGTCATCCTAAATGATGTATTTAGGATACATTTAGGATGAAGTATTTTAAATGCTTGGATGATAAGAGATTGTATTTACTGCCATATGGATATTAGAATTGTTTCAGCTATTAATTTCTCTGTGATACACATGAAAGAATAGCATTTGTGTCTTTGTATCTGTCTTTATAAATGTTTTTTCTTTAAATAGAAAATGAAGTTCCCAGTTCACAAAATTAATTTCCATCCACAAATCAATCTCTGTCAGTGCCAAGAAAAAAGTAAACTTAATCCTTGTCTTAAAAATTTATTTAATACTAACAGTCTATGACAACAGGGAATAGTCTAGTAGAAACTTACCAAATTGCCTTGTTTAGTATGTATTGTAGATATTTTTGTACTTGATTTTTCATGTGCAGCATTTGGGCTAATGTCAAAAAATTTGAACTCCTAAGACCTGTGATACGCTGAATCCCTACATAAAGAAATGCAGTCTTGGCAAACTGGGCTTTCTATTACTTTTTAGAAGAATTATTTATGTATTTTATTTATTTTTTTTTAATTTTTTTTAAAATTTTTTTAACTCTCACAGCACCATTATAGTAAGTTTGTCTGTTGTTTTCAGGTTGATCCCCTGTTTACAGTGCCTGCACCTCCACCTCCGATTTCCAGCAGTATCACACCTCAGATTCTGCCTTCCTACTTTTCCCCATCTTCATCCAATATTGCAGCACCAGTCGAGCAGCTTTTGGTACGGGCACGTTCAGTGGGTGTAAATACCTGCGAGATTGGAGTAGTAACAGAACCCGAATGCCTCGGACCCTGTGAGCCTGGGACCAGCGTGAACTTGGAAGGAATTGTGTGGCATGAAACTGAAGAAGGTAAATTGGTTTTTTCCATTAGATTTGTCTCTGAATATGTCAGCAAGGTGGTATATGCTGTGTCTGCTTGGGTGCTAGCTAAAGCCTTGCTAATCTGTTGGGACACCATTATATGCTGTGACAGTCGCAGCTTCACAGTTCAGCTAGTGAGCTTTTATTTTAAAAATAAGTGGCAAGTCTTTCTATTATTTAAAGCAACTGTGTTTTCCAAATGACCTACCATGTAACACCAGCTAATAATAGAATTGTTTCCTCTCTCTATATTAAGAAAAGGATATGAAGTATTTGCTAATAGAATAGCATAAATGTGCTGTTTAAACGTACATCATGAGGGTGTGTTTGTGTGATGGGAGTGGATGTATGAATAGTTTAGATGAAAACTTAGAAAGCTGAATATTTCAGCCAATAAGAAATGTCAAAATTACATAACAATAGAGGTCCCAGAGACCCTGCAAAAAATTCAATTTGATGTGATTATTTTTGCATTTTGGTCATCTAAAATATGCTTTAAGAGGAAAGCTTTCAGCCTTGAAGAAAAGTGTTCCATGTGGTGAAGAAGTGCTATCAAAACCAGATTGATTTCTTTAATATCCCTTGAAGACATTTGTCTGAGTAGGAGTGCTGGAGAGCTTTGGGGAGCACTAAACATTGATTTGCTATGATTTAGAACAAAGTAAGTGGGTAGGGTTGTGCTGTGATATGCAGATTTTTCCATTTTGGATTTCAAAAGCTGATTATTAAAATACCAGCTTTCTGCTGAAAATACTGCATGTGTGAACTAAACTTCTGCAATTTTTCATATAATAATAGCAGATGTTTTCATTTATAGCTGTGTGAAAATCTTCCTCTGATCGTTCCTACATTTCTTTTGAGGATTACTTAATTTTTAGTGATCTACCTTCCTCAACAGTGAAAACAAGATTATTTACAAAGTCATATAATGACAGAATACAGCAGGGCATTGCTTCATGATAAATCCTGACATGCTTCAGGCCGTATGCACAATGGCATTTCGTCCTTTGCTATGATATATAAGACCTCACCAAAGTGCTCAACACTGTCCTCTCAAAAATCAATAGAGAAAGTCAGATTTACTTGCTTTTGTATGCTTTCATCCATCCATCTTTCTCTCTGTATGTCTACAGCAGATTCTTAAGGTAGATTGATCCTTTTAGATTGTTTTTAAAGCACAGTATAAATTCTGTTTTAAAATATCCCTGCAGAGATGACTGCCCTTAGCAACTCCAATCTTTCTTGGCTGGCCTGTATTAACTAGAGTTGGAATGTGTGGGTGTTAACTATGTTGACATGAAAGAGCAGTAGCTGTTAACAGTGTTATTCTTGCTGAATAAACTAAACTTCTGACCCCACTGAATTTAAGAGGCCTTCCTTGTGAAAGGTTTGGCGCCAGAAATGAAGTATTAAAAAAAGTGCATTCTGGTCAGGGTGACATTCCATTTACCAGTATCTCAGCACTCTAATGGTTTAAAAACCTCTTGTTAGTTAATGGAAATTAACTCCCTTAGCCTTTTCCTAGTTTGTCTAAAAAAATTTTCTGAAACAATTCAGTGATTGGCATGTTTGAGTGAAACTGTTATGAGAGTGCCTGTTTTCATATCTTTACACTCTTTGGGAACGCTTCAGCAATGAGTGACTACAAATATAAATAAAATGGGATTCTAAAATACTCTAGGAGTATAGCTAGAATGTAGATTAAGAGACTGAAGATAGTTGATATGACATCATATTGTGTGGTTTGTACATGCTCTTTGTGTTCGAGTGTTTCAGACCCTACTGACTGAAGAAAATAATTCAAATTTGCCTGTTTTATCCCAGAGCCCACAATCAACACTGTAGTAAGAAAAATGAGTTCCTATTTTTGCAATTTAATTATTTAATTTAATTTTTTCTATTTAATTAAGTCTTTAATTTTTTTTTCAATTTAATTAAGTTTTTATTTTTGGAGCACACATATAAGTATATATTTAGGCGCTTTCAAACTTTATGACATGTTCATGAGAACAGCTATATAGAAGCTTGCATGGAGCCATTTCTGCTAAATTCGAGGAGACAGCATACAGATCAGTCTTCTTTTTACCTTTAATAGCAAAAAAAAATATTGTCAGATACCCATTTTCTTGAGTTCTGATTTTGACTTTAGGGCAGAACACAGCCTGTCCTAAACTGGCATAAATCCAGTTTACTCTAACCAAAGTCTTTGTAACTAGGCACATCTGAAACCATCTTGATGTTCATGATGACATACAAATTTCTTGTGTGATTTTCAGGTGTTTCTTTAGTTTTCACTCCATTTACTGCTTTCCAAACTTAATAAAAGTACACGTGCAAATGGATGTTTCGCTGGCTGTCCCATAGCTTCTTAACATAAAAAAATTTAAAGAAGCTAAGGAAGGTATGAAAATTTCTAATCCTGGCTTGTGTTATGAGGTATTTGAAGTATTTTGTATCTAGTTTAGCCACTCCGTAAAATGAGTTGTGAGGTGATAAGGATAGGCTTGTAGGCTGGCTGCATTCTCATAGGAACTGAATGTGCTGCTGAGCAGCCTTAGTGTGCTGCAGCAGCTAGTTGTGGGAGTGCACATACAGAAAGAATCACAGTTATTACAAGAATAGTAGCCTGAGTGGAGAAACATAAAATCAAATCGTTTATGCAGAACTCATTATTAGCATAAATGTAACACATGCTTTATAAAAGAGAAAGTATATACTGAGAATTTCTGTTATGGAGGTATCTGAAATAACTTGTTTTCTTTTATGTATGTTGAGCAAGTTGTCACATTCTTTTACATTTGTTCTTTGAGGTCAGAAAAAGGATGATATTCAGGCTTATGAGTCATATTTTTAAGATAATCACTCCAAGGGCGGGGGAAAAGGGAAGAAAGCAGCACTGGATTTCAGACAAAATTGTGAAAGATCAAAAAGGGCATTGTTACAGCTGTTTTCATTACTTCCACACCATTCTATTTAGTTGACTTGATTTACTATATCAGACCATTTTTCCCAGAGTGTTTTAATCTTTAGAGGTGTAGGGGGAAGCTGGCATTTGAAGTCTATGCTATTTAATTACAGGGGGTGGTAACTAACCATAGGTGGTTTCTCCTGCAATTGACTGTGACTGGTGATATTTCTCAGTTGCTCCACTAAGTTGTGTAGTGTTTAATTGCTATCTGTGTATGCCATAGGCATTGTCATCTGCATAGCAGCCTGGTTTGGATATAACTTGGTAGTGTGTCCAAAGTGGTGGTAATGGCTGTGAAACAGGGCACTGAAGGGACTATCTGAGGCTACCCTGTGGGAAAGAGAAATGATTATGTGGGCAAGTCAACCTGAAACTGGCAGCTGATGCAGATATTTGATACCAGAAGCTATCTGCAGTAAAAATCCTTCACAGAAAGCAGCTTGGTAGTGTTAACTGGAGTGTGTATTTTGGTTTGGTTAGTTAGTCTATGTTCTGGGAAACAGCTGCTAAAAGTCTCCATTGCTATACTGAGAAAAAGATTTATCTTGAATCAGGTACTTGCTAAACTGTATGATTATCTTCTGGGAAAACAATTTCTAAGTAGGCAATAATTGCTTCTTGCTGCCTGGAGGAAATAAAAATGACCCAGAAAAAAGGGAAATCATCCACCAACATTGTAAATTACTTAGAGCTTGCATTTTTGTTCAGATTCTCACACACAGTTGCCCTGGGTCACGTCCTGGCTTTGGTTCTGCATCTAGTAGTAGAATTTGCCTTTAGGTGGGAACCAGTAGATCCGATGTCTCCTTTTCCTTAAAACTGCATAGGAGACAGCCCTTGCTGCCTTTGTGTGCAGAACAAGCTGTCTACGTGTGGTGACATTCATCGTCTTTATGCAGATCAGGTGCAACCTGCTGCTGTTCGGTAACAAATAATGGGGAAATGAGTTGTGTTTTTCAATCAGGGTTAGCTTGTTGGTCTTTCTAGCTTGAGACTGGTTGCCAAATAGAAGGAACAGGAATCTGCTGGATCTCAGAAACCTGACGGGATCATTTCTAGGGTATTTCAAATTTATCATAGCATCAGTTCTGAGACTATTTTGCAGAATTTTTAGAGAAATTTATTAGAAAGGAGAAGGCTTAAATGACAAAGAGGCATGCTGGTATTTGTTGTATATCCGGTTTTCCAGCTTGCCACTTTTGCAACTAATATGCATAGTTTGCTTTGAAAATGTTATCTGTTGCACAAAACTAATGTGGATTCCTCTCTTCCTTACTATGTGGTCTTAGTTTTGCAAAGACTACTTTAAAAGAACAGTCTGTTTTAAATATCTTTGGTTAGATATGTGTTTGTACATGTGTGTGTAAGTAAGGGTGTGTATGAATTAGAAGAATGAGTAGTCTGGCTGCCTGTTACTCCTGTTAGCAATTTTTGTGGTTTAACAACCACATTTTCTTGCTTTCACAAATATAAAGACATGATGAAACAATGAAATGTGTAATGGTGAAAGCCATGTCAAATAAGTAAGGAAACAAATGTAGAAATTAAAGATTTTTATCAAGTAACATTACAACAACTCGTAGAAATTTAGAGAAACATGTTAAATCATGCTGTTGTCTTGAGCTCAAGCAAGGTTTATTGGGAGAGGCAATATGCTTTACTGAAGCAAGTGAGACAGTTGTAAAAAACAGGTTCCCTTTTAGACTGGGTTAATTTATTTTTCTCTGTGATGTAGACCATCAACTTACTGGGTACAGGGGTTGGGTAATGTTAACTATGTTTAGTTTAGAATTGTGTATTTATATGACAGAACCATAAAGATAGTGCTCAAAAGTCAGGCTTTATTATGTCCACGTTACAGAGAAATGGTTTGTGCAAACAGTGGGGTTTTTTGGCTAGCTACATTAATAAACACCTAAAATCTAGTTGTTTTCTCCTGCTGCATGGGTCATCTGCTGACCCAGTGTGAACATCACCCACTACCAAAATGCTATCTGTCAAGAAAAAGCCTTTACATGTATTTATATTTTACATATTATGTTTAATTTTTGCTCTTTCTACTGTATATGATGCCAGACCCAGTAAATCAGTGGATTTAAGGAAGCATTAAACATGTGATTTTTTATAGACTTCAGCTGTCTCATTGTATTATCTCAGGCACTTGGGAGTCTGACAAGTATTATGTGTTACATAGAAATTTGTAGCCAAAGAGATATGCTCTGCATCTCACAATGGAAAGCCACAGTCTTGCATAAAAATATTTGTGGTTTATGAGAGCTCTACCTACTTTACAAAAGGAGTCTGGGCTGTACATAGACTGTCTGAAACAAGTTTTAAGAGTTGTAGGATTCATACTACAAGATGGATTTAGCTGTAGTTAAACCAAGGTTTGTAGTGTCTCAAGGGGCCATTCTGATTATCTCAACTGTTTGCCTGACCTTATCTGAGTATGCACTTGTTTAGTTTTAGAGGACTGGCATTGTCCTCTAACTGGCTTCTGCACTGTTTCTTGTGAATTTCCTTGAAAACATAGAGTACTGGCCAGTGTTAGAGCCAAGGAGTGCCTACTACTTGTAGCCTGTTTTAATCCATTTTCATCTAAAATGAATGAAGCAAATTGTAATTTTAGAGTATCCACAGAAGGCCCTCAATTGGTTTTAAACAATTGGGACTGACTCTATGAACCAGGTGCACATGGTTGTGACGTGGCTTCAGTGAGTTGCCCTGAATCAGCTGGGTCACAATAACCAAACCTTTGCAGGCTCTTTGTTCTCATCAAACAGTACATAAATCATGTCAGTATAAACATTAGTGAAGCAGAAATTCAAAATAGGTTATGGATGGTGCCTGCTGTCAGAGGAAGAGAGATGGGAGATATTTTGACTTTGTTGAGTTTTAATTTTGATTCTGTTGCTAAGAGCTCCTTTTCCCAAAAATTTCAATTACTCATTTATATAAACATAACTTTGAGTTTGAGGCAGTTTGTCTGGGGGATATAAAGCACCACAGATTAGTGAAGATCTGTAAAAGGAAAAATAAAAGAGGTGAAAACAGAACCACTGTTAATTTCCAGGCTCAGTGCAGCAGAGAAGTTAAGCTAGCTCATCACCCTTTCCTTTTCTTCCCAATACTATTGCTTTAGATTTTTGAAGACTGCAGACCAACACTGGAAGAAAAGCACTTAGGAAATTTGTGCTGTTAAATGTTAAATTTGGGATTTAAATGTCATCATTCCTCCTTGAACATAAACACCCCACAGGGTCTAAGCCAGTGCTAGTCTTACAGATTTGTGTAAAGAGGCTGCATGCTTCTGTTGCATAGAGGAATGTGTGATTTCTTTACTGCCTAGTGCTTCTCTTGTTGGTTCACTCTTATTATACTGATGTAATGCTAATCAAACTGTAGCCACAATACAGTCACAATAACTGACCAAAAACATACAAAGTATCTTATTTACCCTGGGTACCAACAGGCAGCTTATCTAAAGGGACCTGGCTACATTTTCCAACTGAGTGAGAATCTGGGTCTAATTTTCTTGGTATAACCCAAAGCAGAGAATGAAAAAACTTAACAAATTCCAGACAGTGCTTACATAATACTCTGCATATTGCCAGACTCCTACAGAGGAAGACTCCCTGTGCTGCTTGTACATACATAGAAAATTATCCGTTTTACAAACAAGCATATGGGGGCACGGAGGGTGCCTTGAAAAAGGAAGGAGGATAATTGAGATTGGAAACATTTGCTTGGAGCTATTTGAATTTGAAACTGAGCCTGCTCAAGCAGTGAGGTTATGAACACTGAAGGAGTTGCTTTAAGAAAAATAAGTTTTCAGCATTTATTGCTCAAAAGCAAAATCTTAGTAGCAGCAGATTGCTTAGAAATGAGACTCTTACAGTATAAAATACTTGGAACATGTCATATTTAGATTTGTAGATAGCAGAGGGAGAGATGACTGCTAATGAAGTGTGTGTGCATCCAAGTGTTTCCTTACTAAATAAATACCATTGGAGTGAATGGTATGCAATGAATGAAAGCACAACTGAAAGGGCATCTTTAGTTGGTGTGCTTCAGGAATTAATCCACTTATTTAAAGATGTTCTCTGTTTAAAGATGGTCACTATTAATTTTGTATATAGTTTAAATAGTTAGGACTGGCTGTTGTATTCCAGTTTTGCTACACTCGTAATAGTGCCAGTCTCGTGCAGTGGTGAATGAGAGGTTCTCTCAGTTGATAAGACTGTATGTTTTTACTAATACAGATTAATATAAATTTTAAAAATAATCCATTTCTTAATCCATCCACTGTTTGAAGCTGCATGTTGAAAAGCTGCTTTTGGCATCAAGACTAACTTTCCAGTATAAGATCAGTGGCTGGCCAAACAAGCAGCTTTTCATTTTTTAAAGAAATAGACACTTAAAGACATTATATTTCGGTATCCTGAGGCATACTTGTAATTCTTTCAGGTTGCTATCAATGTAGTAGTAACTAGCTACTAATCTGGAATTTTTGGTGACAAGTAGCAATCCAAAAAAAGGAGAAGGAAAAACTCAATCAAAAATTTTGAACAGTGAAGAGGTCTTTGGCTCCTCAGGGTTAATGATTAATTACTGCTTATGTTTTTGTGTCAAAAGAGGGAGGCAGAAAACACACAGGTTGAAAATGTAGAGGTTGAGGGAGAAGTAAAAGAATATATATGAAAAAGAAAAGCTTAAGGGAAATAGCTTTCTTGATTTAGTCTGAAAAAGTAGGTCTGTATTTATAAAAGCTACTATTGCAATGGAAAGCACAATTGAAGTTCATCAGTTTAAACATCTGGGATGAAAAACAAAAGGCCGGTATTAGAGCACTTTGGTTTAATTTAGGGTTTTGGGGTTTTTTTGGTTGGGTTTTTTTGTTTGTTTGTTTTCTTTTAAGGAGTATCAACTAAAGCAAAACACACATCCATCAAAATTAGAGCTGTTTTGTGTTTAATAGTTGTAAATTTAATGCTTAATAGAATTTAAAGGGGATATAGCTATGGAAATAAAAGGCTGCAGAATTAATTTTTAAGGGCAGATTTTTAACCATCCTTGTTAAAGATTTAATCAGAATAAAGAAGAATATTTAAGAAAAGCTTTAAACACCTTCTTTTCCCCTACTTTTCTTTTCCCCCTGTTTTAAGACGTCAGTTAAACTTATTTGGAATGTTTACTAGGCCTTCACTTGGGTCAGTACTTCGTGTATTTAAGTGATTTTGTTTTGTTTGAGTTTTGTTGAATTCTGTTTGAATGCTAGAGGCAGATCAGGCTATTTCCTATTTTTGTAATAATTTAACTAATAATATAACGATCTCCATTAATAAAATCGAACTGACATTAGTTGTCAGGAGGCGGCAATTCTGTAGCCAGTCCCTAACACTGAGGATAAGTGTTGTGGAAAATCAGTTTCAGGCGGGGCAGTTCCAAATCAATTTTCAATTAATCTAGCAGTGGGGTTTTTTTGGGGTTTTGTTTTTTTTTTTTCGGTCACTTAAAACTTCTTCATTTAAGTAGGCTGAAGCAAGTAATTATGTTTTACTGCCTGTTTACTTTCCCCTGCATTGACCGAACCTGTACTTCTTAACCTTGCATTCATATTGAGCTGGCTTTTGTGAATCTTTGAAAGCCCTGAGGCTATGTGACCCGCTCTAGCTGGGATTTAGAAACAGTAAGAAGAGTCTCAGGTTTCACTAAAGGAGCTGTTTTCCTTAGGGAAGAGAGAAACTGACGTCAGCTTTTAGCAGAGTACGACTTCTAGTGTGTTACAGATTTTAAAAAGAAGCTTACTTTGTAGGTTATTCTCCACAGTGTTCTGAAAGTCCTAAAAGTTAAGACTGTGGGTTCTGTGGAGAAAGTTTTGCAAGAAATTAATATAGCTTCTTGAGAGATTTTGTTCAGTTGTCACTCTCACCTTTGACAGTGAAGGCAGTACAAGTTTGCCCACATCCAGGCCAGTTTCATCAAGAAGAATCACTAGCCGTTGGTGGACTTCAAGTAGCTTCAGACTAGGAAGAATCACTGGTTACAAGACTGAGCAATTGAAAAAGCTCCCAGGTTCCAGCAACTTCCAGCCTGACAGTTTATTTAGACATGATACAACCAGAAGGAGAGCCACAGATGCTATTAATTTTCATTATTTTAATGAAGGTCAGATTATTTTTGCTGAATGCTGAAGAGAGAAGGGCATCTCCACATAGTTGTGCACATTTGAAAATGGCCTTAATTTTTCTGTTACTGTGTGAAAGAAAGAAAAAATTTTCTGTGATAGTCTTATAAAAATTTAAAATTCTGCATTTTTAAGCACATGTGACTCTTAAGTGGAAAAATAATTTAGTCCTTACAATTTCTGAGATTTTTCAACTTCATCAGTTTTTTGCAAACCCCATCTGGGCCCCACTTCTTTCAGGGTTCAGACTACTTAAGATGGGAGTGAAAGATCTGGGGTCTAAAACATAACTACGTAGAAGTTCATTTTTCATTAAACCGCACAGTCAGGGTTGGTTAAAAACAGATTTATCTAGGAAAATGTCCAAACATACTTCAGGGCTGGGAGAAGAGGTGGCAGCACTGTTGCTGACGGAAGTGTTGCTGGAGAGACCTCCACAGCATTTGGGCTTTCTCTGGCCAGTGTGCACATCCTGTTTGAGAGCAGTCTCCTAGATTTTTTTTTTTTTTTTCTTTTTGGTGTGTGTGTATCCCAAAAGCTGGACAAACTGGCTTCTTGAACTTTCCTTATTCCAGCACCTAAACTTCTGTGGGCATCAGCCACGGTGCTGTTGTGCCAAGGTACTGCCACTTGCTGAACAGGTAAGCTGTAGGTGCCAGCTGACTTGAGATGGATTTTGAATGACTGCACCTCCCCTGCAAACACCTTCCTGTTGACAGTGGGGATGGAGTTGCATAACATTTTCATAATTTATTTCATGATACTCACTGAAAGTTCTTCTGCAAGAACTGACAGTCAGTTTCTTCCTCAGATAAAGATTAAAGGCAGCACAGAGGGCCAGATTTATTAACTGATGCATTTTCATATGAAATATGAATGGATAGGCTAATGCCATTTCTTTTTACTTTGATTCTGCCCACACAAGTGGCACATGAAATTAGTATAAATGAGGGGGAAGAGGGATTCTTGAGGGGCAGGAGTAAATCTGTACTTGGTTTTGCTTCAAGGCAGTAGGTGATGTTTGCATTACAAATGATTCTGTTGGTCTAGACAAGCAAGTGACAGGAAATAACTTAGCGAAAATGTTTTTGTATCCCCAAAGTGTTATCTTTGGGCATCACAGTTCGTAATGCTGTTGTGAAAAGAAACCTCCATTTGGACAGACAGCTTGATGCGGGCAAAGCTGCTAATTTGTTTTCAGCTTCAAGGAGATTTAGAGTCTTTGCATCTTTGGCAGTAACACACAATGTAATTGTCTCCTTTCCCCTAATCTTCAGTCTAGATGCATTGGCTTAGTGTGCCTAGGAGAGGACTGGAATGTTGACTGAATTAGCTGCACCAGATAGCTTACCCTAACAGGTGAGAAGTTATTCCAGCACTCTTGACTTTGTAATATGAGAGAACACTGGCTGTTCTTTTCATCATTGCATCTAGTGGCAGAAACCCTTTTATGCAGAATGGAAAATAAATTGTGGGGTATGAAAAGGAGGTGACAGAACTAATGTTCTTGCACTGGCAGTATTACTCAGCTATTAGGGGCTGTAAATAAGAGCTTTGCTTTCATCTATTTACTGCCTCTTTCTTTCACAGAAGTAATTTTGTAACACTGCAAATTTTAAGTACTGCAAAAAAAGCTAACTCTGCACCAGGAGATTTGTTTGCCTTCTTGTTACTCAGTTTGGCATTGTTGGTGGGCAACAGCTGCTTACACTTTTGGAGTATGTGCCATTAATATAGCTCTGGTTTAAAACTAGTTCAATTCACCAAAACTACAATCTTCAGTAAAGGGATATAGCACATCATTGAGCAATTAAATTATTTAGTCAATCCAGTGGTTAAGCTTGGGTCAGCTTTGAAGGGTAAATTTCATTGCTGGGATACATTCTTGGCTATGAATGAATGCATGAATAATCTGTCTTTGAACCTTAAGATGCACAATAGACACAATAACTCTTGAGTTGAACTCTTGAGAGTGGGTTGATTTATGGGCAGCTGTTGAAAGTGCTTCTAGTCAAATTATTTTTTAATCTGTGAAGTAGAAACCTGTAGTATATTAATTACTGTGTACCATTCCAGTGGTAGCCAGAAAAAAAGCTGTGCAAATTTTTATGAAGACTTTTTAATTTATAAATTAAAGATTAAAAGGAAAAAGTAATGATTTTGGCATGGTACATTGCCATAAAATGAAAATCACTTGTCAGGGCTCCAGCAGACAAATAGCTGAAGGCGTTGTTGACAGCCAGTTGATCTGTGTAAGTTGCCTCCCGTTCAGCACAGGCAGCAGCAGGGATTGTGCATGCTCCCAGTGCCAGCAAGTTCACGGACCTGCCTAAGCCAGCGCTAGCTTCATTTACATTGATGCTGTGGTTGCAGGTGACCAACGATCTGACACACATTTATTTCTACCTTCCTTGTTTCAAGGTCCGTAGCCTCAAGCAGAGGGCAGGAGCTGATGTACAGGAGGGTGTAGCATTCACTGCACCAAGTTGCACTGGCCACGTTGGTCTGCTAGAAGGGTCAAGAGATCACTTTTGTGATGAGCTGTAGTGACTTGGCACGGCACCTTTTCAATGCTGGGGGGGAGGGAGCTCTTCCTCTCTCAGTACTCCTTTCTGAGCTATTGAATCTACATTACACAGTGCTAACAAGGTTTACCGATTGTTGTAAGGCATTCTGAGTTATGAAAATTGTATCGTGGAAGTTGGGTTTTTTGGGAGTTCTGAGAATTAGTTACAGAAGGAGCAATTTGATTTTATTTTCTTTCAGCTAACAGGCCAAACAGATGGGGGAAGCAGACCTGGAGTAGTTTTGCTGGCTGGCTGCCATGATTCTGTAAATTTTGATTTGTATGGATATGTAACAGTTTTATTTTTCCCTTTTTGGAAATGTATGCTTGTGAGTCTTTGGGAAATTAATCACTGGCTTACTGTGAAACGTGCACTTGTAAAACAAATGTTGTAGCAGTGTGCCATGCAGACCCTGTGTTGTGTCAATTAGGAAATGTGACATCAGCAAACTCCATAGACTGTCAAAGGCTAAAGTACATTTCAAAGCATCGTTCATTCACAGCTCTCTGGAGAAAGAATTAAAATATGACAAAAATTTGAACTGCAGTTCAGTACAATTTTATTGGTTTTCTTTGCCATTCAAAAGGCAGAGGGCTTGTAATTCTGCCCAAATTAGATTTTTAATACCATTTGACCTTGCACTATTTTGTATTTGAAATTAACAAGACATTCATATTTTCAAAATCTGTAGTAAGAACAAAGTGTGAGTTGATCAAAACTTGGAAATCCTACATTTAAAATTCCAAGGGAGAAAGAAGAAAAATACAACCCCCATTTCACCTTTCGTCTGTCTCCCACCACTTCATGCTACTGAAGGCACCTTCACACCAGAACAAACTGCAAGCAAGAGTTACTGAAGCTTTTATTAACTGTGGTATTGATGATGATGATGATGTAGCCACTAATTACACACCAAGAGGATACATTTAACAGTAAAAAATGCTAGAAATTAAAGCACATGACTGACTGCCTGGGTCATAGTCCTTTTTTTTGCAGCTTTTTCCCTTGGAAATTTAAAGAACCGAGTTTCTTAGCATTTGGATCTTTGAGATCAAACTGTATTCAGGATGTCCTTGAGAACCTGCAGACCTGAAGTCAGAGAAACAGATAGCTGAATGTAACAATTTTCAGAATGCAACAGTACAACTTCCACGTGTAAAGGAAAGAGACATCTGCAGAGTCAACAATGCTCTTTGTGCTGGTGGTATAGCACCAGGGACTGCGTTAAAAACCTCTTGTGTTTTCTAATAATACTAGATGTACCTTCCCATTGACAAGCTCATTTTCTTTAGACCACCCAACATCACATCTAACCTGCAGGCTTTTTTCCCCTGCTGTCTCCTTCCTACCCTCCCCCAAATGTACGGTGCATGTGTATNGACCTCACAAGAGGTTTCTATTATAAGAAATGCAAAACAATCTTTCCTAGTTGGTCCTTAAAAACACCCCTGCCCTCCACACACATTCCTTGAAATACTTTTTTGGAAAATATGTACTACTTAACTGTTGCTGTAGTATAAAGTGTTTATGACAGAGTGCCTGGGTCAGCCACACTGCATTTATAGTTTGGTGGAAATTGACTAGTAAATATCATCATGTTCCTAATCACAGGATTTAATAAGTTTCATTTTGCCCTCAGCTCTATTCAAACTCAAATCTTGACTGGAAAATGCTCATAGCCTTGAAAACAACCTCACCGCATAGGTTAGAAAATATATCACACTATTTAATGGCATAGGATTTTTTAGGTTTTTTTCATGTCTGGGTTTTTTGTTGGTTTTTTTTTTTGGAGGTTGTTGTTTCGGGAGTTTTTTCAGTTGGTTTGAAGAGGATAGCAAGTCAGATGAGGTCTTCTTTATCACAGGTTGGTTTGTTCTTTGTGACAATGGNCATAAATTGCAACAGAAACACTGCTATCAGCAGCTAAATAGCAGGTAGAATACAGCTCTATATAGCAAGTCTCAGCAGGACACAGAAACTATGGTTACCAAATTTCCAAAGAGAAAGGGTTGGGAGAGAGAGTTTTTATATAACTGGGGAAGGGGAATGAGAAACATTTATAATGGATTCATTGAAAGCTGCCTTTTTCTAAAAAANGAAAGGACAGGAAACGATCTTAGTTGTGGCAAGAGAGATTCAAGTGAGAGATTAGAAAGCATTTCTAACAGCAAAAATAATGAGGCTGTGGAGTAGGTTGTCTAGCAACCTGTGCAGTCTTCCACTAGAGAAAAACCTGTATGAACATTTTTCAGGATAGATGCTGATACTGCTTCAGAAGTTGGAGAGGGCTGGACTGGGCAACTCCTGAAATCCTCTTTGCTTTGTGGTCCAGTTCTGAGAGCAGAATAGTTCATAATTTGGTCTAGTTTTTGTTTTACGTTTCTGTCTTATTGTATTGTTTTAGTTTGGTTTGGGTTTGTTTGCGTCTCGCATGGACATTTCCTAGGAAACTAGGGCATGGTGTGTCACCTTCTTCCTTTTATTTCCCTTAGATTAAAAATTAATTGAACAGCATTAGTGAAATATTTTTAAAAGGCCATAGAAAGGAAATTGTTCTGCCTAAACAAGGACTATATATAAATTATAGCACACAGCTATTAATCAAGGGCTCATGGGAACCAAATATGGAACAGAGAACAACTGTCTTATGGACAGCCTAGTAATGAAGACCAACTGTTGAATCCATACAGCTAAAGAAAGAATAAGGAGAGAGTGCACGTACTGTTTGCTGGAAAGTTACCCCTGTGCTTGGCTTCAGCTTTGACTTTTCATATCAGTAACTAGCTAGTAAATACCTCATCATTTTGAAGGGTGCTTCTCCAGTAACCTTTGCGTTTATGCAACATAATCTTTTAAAGCTGTCTTACGAGGAATGAGGAAGGGCAGTGTTGAAAACTTAGTACGGCATATTGAGATCCAAGAATGCCATCAAGTCTGAGGGAGACACATAAATAACACTAATCTTCCTTCCGTGAGGATAGCTATTGGTTTCAGTTTGGAGACTAATGAGGATATACTGCTCTTCTTCAGTTTATCAAACTATTTTCAATGGTATGTTTTTCTAGCAGTAAGTCTTCATTAGCATTTTTGTTTGGTTGTGGTTTTTTTTTGGTGGTTTTTTTTTTTTTTTTTTTTTTTTTTTTTTTTTTGGGGGTTTGGTTTTTCTGTGGGTTTTTCNNTTTTTTTTTTTTTTTTTTTGAGTGGCATTGGTTGTATGCTGAGTTTCGCTTGGAGAGAACTAAAAAAACAACTCTTCAAGGTCTCAAAGATATGACCAGGTCTATTTTATTTATGTCATCCCTAAGACAATTGGCAGCCTTAAAGAGACAGAGTTTCAATCCTAGTCTTCCCACTTTTTTCATTCTTCCTACCATCCAATGATAACAGTATTTAAGATTTTCCTAGTTTTGTGTTGCTTTCCCTGTAGCTGACTTCCCTGTGACTGAGAAAGAGTAATAGTGAGCTTTACCACTGTTCTCTTTGATTCATCCTTCATTTGGGTTCTTTCCGCAGTCTTCCCCTGCACTCCTGAAGTTTTATGAAGTCTAAATATCTCATATGAATTTCTCAGTTGGTCAGCCATATAGTTTTGCCAAAAAGCAGTCATTATGCATTTTGTTACCATTGTTAACCACGAATCTCCTTGGCAGTGAGCAACTAGCTTACAAATGCATTACATTTCTCTCTGCATTTCAGTCTCTCTAAAAGAAAGACGACGTTATCTCACAGACATCAAGAGAAAGCCCCATACTTCTCTAATTGTGTAAGCAGATAGTTTACTAATCTCTCATTTGGAAGGCCTTTAAAAAAAAAAATCTTTAACCAATAACCACATAACTTTTGATTGTGCCTGCTGCATTCTCTAGGCAGGACAGGTGAAATGTAGGGTCAGAAAAGTAAGTTTAAAGGTGTTTGGAATCTAGACACAATTTCATCCTTTATGTCTGCATTGACTATCATTGTGAATCTCTGAAATCCAGATAAATTTGGAAAATTCTTTATGAAATCCCTTTGCTTTCAAAAGCAAAGACCAAAATTGGCTTA
>WBMY01009513.1:51747-69472 GCA_013397315.1 Donacobius atricapilla
AGCAAAGACCAAAATTGGCTTAAATCTTATTAAAAGTGTTCTTCCTTGACTGTCATGTGATGGTTAAATATTGGCAAGAATAAATTATCTTTCTACTCTCTGGATGTTTCTGACAGCTTTCAGTAAAGTACAGTCTCCTATCCTTGGAGGTCTATGGGCTCATTTTCAGCACTTCCCAAATATACTGGGAGTGGGTATATAAAACTCGTAAAGAAAGACATATCAGAGAAAAAAATAGGTCTTAATTTTTCTAAAACACTGGTGGTTGACTTGTGAAATTTAAAAGTACTTGAAATAAACTCTGTGGATGTAACTTTACATGGAATTATTTCTGAACTATCTTAGTCTAGCTACTGAAATAATCACTTTGCAGTCTTTCGGTTTAACAATGTTTTACTTCCAGTTGCCAGTTTTTCTAGTTTATCCGATATGCTTTTTGACTTATCTTTGTCTGAAGTAGAGTCAAGTCTTTGGACTAGTCTGTAGGTGATTAAAATGATTTAAAAAAAAAATCAGAAAAAGAACATGAAATTTTTGAAAGGAATAGTTATTAAATTCATATTTAGGAAATACAGATTGTTTCATGAATGTGCTTATATCTTCAGGATCCTATCAGTGTAAACAACGTAAGTATAGTCCTTATGAACTCTTTGGTCAAGTTTGCATTTCTGATGGAACAAATGCAGATTTTGGTGTTCTTGGAAATAGTCACTCGGCAGTTTTATCAAGGGAAAAAAAGGCCTTTTCAGAGGACAGAAACTAAAAGTAATACAAGCTTGCAAATCTTACAGTAAAGTTAGAATGCATCTGTTGTGCAGCAGAGAATCTTTGCCCTAGAAGTTTTTTGATAGAATCCTGCTACCTTCAAAACATTCAAATGAAAGGTAAAAGTAGCAGCTTTCTACCAGCCTACCAATCCTCTCAGCTAGAAAGAGATCACAAAAAACTTGGTGTGGATTTCTTTGTGGTGTTGGTTTTTCTTTCTTCTCTTGTGTGTCCTCCAGCCTTCTTCCTTGGAATCTCATTCGGTTCACCAAACAGTCTTTTTATCTGTCTATTTCCACAAGGTGTCCTACTAAAAAGTAAATGTTTCTGATTGTGCATGGGCCTATGCAAAATGAAATAAGGCTTCTCAAAAGTAAGATGCGAACTGGATTTGGGCTGTCTCTGATATGGTGAAGAGAAAAAGACAAACCCTCTCAAATGTATTTCATGAACACATTAAGATCCTAGTTTTAGTTTGGGGTGTTTTGGTTTTGTTTTTGCTGGGGGGGTTTGTTTGTTTGTTTGTTTTGCTTGGGTTTTTTGGGTTTACTTTGAGTAGTCTGGTAGCCATTTAGTGTAGTTTCAGATCTTTGTTAACAAGAATATATCAGTTCCTGTTATTAAATCTGTACTCTTCAAGTCTTTACTGGTGTTCCTTGTTTCAAAGGCAAGTTTCTTCCTTTCATAGAGTTTTCATAGATAATTTTCTTTCACAAAATTATATTTATAGAAGACTTTCAACCAGAACTTGAAAGATCTTCCAGAAGAAAACTGTTATCCCCTTACCAGTGGACACCAGTCCTAATTTTGTTCAGTTCTCAAAAGAGGCAAAAAGACCTCTAAATTCTTGTGTCCCTGAACAGCTGAAATAAATGTGTGACCTTACTTTGATCTCTAGTACTCTTCTGTATCTCTGTCACAGGGGAAAGTCTATGAGAAGAAATGCACCCTCTATAATCTAAGCAATTAGTTGAATAAAATACTCAAAGATCATTGAGAGGACTTTTGAACACAGTGAAACTGTGAGGAAAAGGTGTCACAGCCTTCACTGCCTCTGGGTGAGGAGAGAGGCTTCTACGAGGGATTTGAAAAAGGCAGCCAGCTGTCAGTCTTTTCACACCTTCCTGAAGTTACAAACTTCTTGTGGCATCTGTTGTTACTGCATTTGGTTGTCTACTGCTTAGAGATGCAGTTCATCAGCAGGAGCCCACGGGCAGAGACATATGCAGGCCTGCCTTTTTTTCCCCATTGCCACCCTTTCTTTGTCCGTGCTGCTTTTTTTTACCTGATTAAATGCTCTGAATCTGAAAGATTCTGCTTTATCCTTTTTTTTTTAAGTGGCCTTAATCTGCNCAATGTCTGTTGACATGCAAAACTGCCCCCAGCACTGGAGGTGAGGCTGCCCCAGTGCAGAGCAGAGCAGGACAATCCCCTCCCTTGCCCAGCTGTGATGCTGTGCCTGATGTCCCCTAGGACACAGGAGCCCTTCTGGCTGCCAGGGCACCGNTTACTTTGAGTAGTCTGGTAGCCATTTAGTGTAGTTTCAGATCTTTGTTAACAAGAATATATCAGTTCCTGTTATTAAATCTGTACTCTTCAAGTCTTTACTGGTGTTCCTTGTTTCAAAGGCAAGTTTCTTCCTTTCATAGAGTTTTCATAGATAATTTTCTTTCACAAAATTATATTTATAGAAGACTTTCAACCAGAACTTGAAAGATCTTCCAGAAGAAAACTGTTATCCCCTTACCAGTGGACACCAGTCCTAATTTTGTTCAGTTCTCAAAAGAGGCAAAAAGACCTCTAAATTCTTGTGTCCCTGAACAGCTGAAATAAATGTGTGACCTTACTTTGATCTCTAGTACTCTTCTGTATCTCTGTCACAGGGGAAAGTCTATGAGAAGAAATGCACCCTCTATAATCTAAGCAATTAGTTGAATAAAATACTCAAAGATCATTGAGAGGACTTTTGAACACAGTGAAACTGTGAGGAAAAGGTGTCACAGCCTTCACTGCCTCTGGGTGAGGAGAGAGGCTTCTACGAGGGATTTGAAAAAGGCAGCCAGCTGTCAGTCTTTTCACACCTTCCTGAAGTTACAAACTTCTTGTGGCATCTGTTGTTACTGCATTTGGTTGTCTACTGCTTAGAGATGCAGTTCATCAGCAGGAGCCCACGGGCAGAGACATATGCAGGCCTGCCTTTTTTTCCCCATTGCCACCCTTTCTTTGTCCGTGCTGCTTTTTTTTACCTGATTAAATGCTCTGAATCTGAAAGATTCTGCTTTATCCTTTTTTTTTTAAGTGGCCTTAATCTGCTGATGAATGTTGTACAAATCAAGTACAGTATCACTTTTTGCTGATTACTTCTGTGGTTTCAGATGATCATCTTCATAAAATCACAGAATATGCTGAGTTGGAGGAGACCCACAAGGNACAGGGCCTTTCCTACACTCATTTCTTCTCATTCCCTGTCTTTCTGACCATCCAGGGATGTCCTGTCCCAGATGCAGAATCCAGCACTTTCCCTTGTTAAACTTTTTATGGTGGGTGATTACCCATCTNTTCCTCCCCAGGGAGGCTGTTCAGTGCCCAGCCAACCTCTGGGTGAAGAACTTTTTCCTAATACCGAAGCTAAACCTTCCCTGAAACAACTTCAGGCCACTCCCTCATGTTCTGTCACTACAGAGAAGAGATCAATGCCTGCCCCTCCTCTTCCCCTCACAAGAAGCTGTAACTGCAGTGAGGTCTCCCCTCAGTCTCCTTTTCTCCAGGCTGAACAGACCAAGTGACCTCAGCCACTCCTCACACGGCTTCCCCTCCAAACCCTTTCCCATTTTTGTTGCCCTCCTTTGGACACTCTTAACAGCTCAATGTCTGTTGACATGCAAAACTGCCCCCAGCACTGGAGGTGAGGCTGCCCCAGTGCAGAGCAGAGCAGGACAATCCCCTCCCTTGCCCAGCTGTGATGCTGTGCCTGATGTCCCCTAGGACACAGGAGCCCTTCTGGCTGCCAGGGCACCGTGGGCTGATTTTCACCTTGCCATTGACCAGGACACCCAGACACAGGGCCTTTCCTACACTCATTTCTTCTCATTCCCTGTCTTTCTGACCATCCAGGGATGTCCTGTCCCAGATGCAGAATCCAGCACTTTCCCTTGTTAAACTTTTTATGGTGGGTGATTACCCATCTCTTCAGGTGACCTTGTCTTCTGAAATACAAGACTTCTCTTCATAAGGCTGGTAGGTGAATTGAAAGATTCTTACTATGTAAATAGAGTGGAAAGCCAAGAGCAGAAGAGCTGTCCTAGCATGCAGTTTTCTCCCAGCCAACAGGAGGGTGCTATCCACCCCAGTGAACCCCCACAATTTCTAGGAGTATAAGAAAAAAATGCATTGGCTAAATGAAACCGCATTCAAAGATTAGGACTGAGGGAGGTAGATTTTATAAGGGTTTGATACATCACAGTGGTATTTCATGAAAGGGGAGGTGCATTGGAGTTATGCAGATTATTCCATGTAGTAAATGATGGCATAATTTCCCTTGCTTCCATCTTGACAGAAACCATTAGCTGTAGTGGATTAGCTGCTGTCTGAGTGGAAGTTGTTCTGACAAAGATGATCATGTAAGGAGTGAGCTGTAGTTTTGTATTAGGAGAGAGATCAGAAAACTAATGCATCAGAGGATTTGAAGTGAAAGAACAAAACAGTCCCAGAAGCCTCGCTTTTATGGCCTGTCAGAAGCAACTTTCTTCGTGTGGCCAGAAAGAACATAAATGACAATAAAACATGGAGTGAGGAGTTGTACTTAATCTGACTAAACACTGTACATAAAGTCTTTATCAGTCTTTTCTGCTCCTGCTGTTACAGGCATATATTTTGAGACATTGAGTTCATTTCCCCCTTGCTCTTGCTCCTAGGCAGGGGTTGCAAAAATTCAGATTTGTTTATATTTTCAGTATCATGAGCAGATAGTGAAGGACAATACCAGTATGACCCTAGTTCAGACATAATATTTCTTGCCTTGCCCCCCACCCCCCATCAGTTATACTGCGTTACTAAGCACAATTCACAGTTTAGTGGTGATCGAGTTTGCAAGTACTGCCATCACAAAGATGGGAAATGAAAATGTTTCGTGCCAAAATTTATGAAGAAGTAGCAGGTGAGATGTGGAAATCAGAATTAGGCCCTTGGGGCTTTTGATCAGTGTATGGTGTGCTTTCCAGCACAAATCTGCAAAACAGAATAAAGGGAAGGATTTTCCTTATTAATTCATGTGACAAGGAGGTGAAACAAACCACACAACACAGCTTGTACTACGACAAAGTTTTTTTTGGTTCATGAATTTTATTGAGATAGAAATTAACCATTTTTCTCTGTGTTTTAAACAGAATCAGTTTGTGTTTATAGACACAGGGAAAGCTCATCTGTGTTCAAAATAGACCTGTTTTCTGTTAGGAAAGGCTGCACTTCAGAGAATTTTTTAATGGTATAATGTTTTAACTTGACACACCATGCATAAGAGTCTGTGATTTGGGATTTTTAATTTGACAACAGTTTTTTCTCCCCGATTGGCTTTATGATAAGCAATGAAATATCATGAAAAAGATACTGAATTGTAAGAAAATCACTCTGAACTGCAACAGATGTGCCAAAGTAAAAAAATATCTGCATTTACAAAAACTTTTCAGCACTGCATCCACATTAGGTCTGCTGCCATGTTTATTGAAGCATTTGAACTATGTTTTCCTGCTCATTTAGGGGGGAGTGTTTAGTCATGGGCATCTTATGTTGTGGCAAACATATTCAGGATTGTCATTCATTCAAGCTGTATTAAGAGTTTTAAACTGCCCTAATACGTGCAGAATTTACACAGCTTTATTTGGATGCTTCAATAGCGACGTGTCCATATTTGAAATGGAAGCTTAATGATCTGTGACTATCTGAAAAATGAAAACGTATAGGCAGAGCCCTTGAAACGTCACCCCTTTTTTCTCTTATTTTTGCAATAACGATTGTACAAGATGAGATTTGCATCTCTGAGCCATGAGTTAAATACTTCCAAATCTCCTTGAAATCAATCTTGTGTGTTCATGCGTGCAGACTGAAAACCATGACTTTGAGATTTACGTCGTGTGAATAAAATTTACGTTCCCTGAAAAGCGAAGAAGGCTGTCATTTCATGCCTCCTAACCTTCATTGTCTATTTTACTTCAGCAGAAGCCCCGTGCGCCTGCGCGCAGTCTTGAGGAACAGCTTTTTGCTCCGTCACTCTTCGATTTTTTTATTGCATTTACCTATTACATCTTTAAAATTTATTTAAGCTGTGACAAATTTCTCTTTTGGCCTGGAGTCTGAAGGAGCAACAGACATCAGGCTGTTGATAAAAGATTTGTTGGCTGTGATTGTTCATTAAATGGTAAGGGTCTGTGGGTGAGTCTAGCTGTCCAAAGCTGCTCTGAGTAGGTGGGCTATGGGCTGTACTTAGTGAATATACATCATCAAGGAGATAAATGTGCTTCAGCAGCCTTTTGTTTTGTTCAGCTAAAATGGGTGTTGATTTTGTGAAGCTCAGCAAAATCACTGTCATTTTTCTAAATTAAATATCATTCAGAGTACCCATGAAAAACAGCATTTACTTTAAATATAGCAGCATTACTTGTCGGCTTTGTAAGTTGGCAAGAATAGCATTGCATTTATTTCCCTTAAAAAAGATGCTCGTGCTGAACACAGTGCCTGGGAGTGAAAGCTAATTGACAGCACTGTAAACAGGAATCCTTGCACACCGCAAGTCCTGTACAGTCCCAGGTGATGCAGTGCCTACCTTTTTCACACCGCTTGGCTGGTTTTTTTCAGTCACGTTTTATGTCCCTGTAGGGACAAGGAAATGAATGTTAGTACTTTTTAAAAGAAGGGAAATAAAAGAACATTCGTCAAGATAAAAAGCTACTAATTCTGTGACTATTTGATCCACAGTGTCTACATAAATCAATTGAAAGGCCCACTGTATTTTTACTTTTTATTATGCTATTCCAGCACCACCAGTGCTTACTGCTCTGTTTATTCAGATGTCCACCAAAATAACTGTGAAACTTCATCTTCACCACAATCTAAAAACAAGCTATTTGGTGGACTCTGAGTTATGAGTTCTTCTCATTCTTCAGGATGTAAATATGCTTTCAGCCAAAAGGCAAGGAGGGAGGGGAATCCTTCATTTGGAACAAGCTTTTAGTCTGTGCTTGATCTCCTCTGGTTTTGTATGAAAAGCCACATTGGACTGAATGACAGCTGAAAAGGCAAGCTGCTGTGTCAGAGGATTTAGCAGAAGGAAACTGCTGTTCTTTCAGCGAGCACCCTCGCAGAAAGCTCTCTGGGTCTTTTACCAGTCAGCACTTGTGAAGTCAGAGCACTAAAAATATGTGGATGAAACAATTTAAGTGAAAATACGATTCACTGCCTTAGTACTGGTGTTTAGGTTTAAGAAAGTAAGTAACTCTTCACTTATGGCTACCAATTTCTTGTCTGTAATTTAAAATGAGATGATCCTTTCCTAAAAGCTGAAGTTACAATGGCAGAATCATCTAAGGCTACAGCTATGTTAATTTAAAAAAAAAAAAGAAACACCACCTCCCCCCACCAAAAAAAAAAACCAAAAAAACCCAAAATCAGAAAAAGCCCAAAAAGATAAGGAAGACTTTGTCATCTGCAAGATCTAGTCATATTACACAATTGTTGAAATTTTTACACAAAAAAGGTTTTTGTGTATGTGGCAACAGCACCTGTTGGTGGTATTAAGATTTATGTATCCAGTTGAAATTATTCAGAGTTGTTTAAAATTAATAGTAATAATGAAGGGCAAATGTTTTCAAGGACAAGTCAGCGTTCTTCCATGTCACATATGTGGATGTCCCACTTAAATGATCTTCAGAACAACACTAGAAAAAAATAATGACATCATGATTAGTTCTGAAAGTGTTTTTCCATTTTGAGCATAATGTGATATTGATCTTGAAATACTATAGGGTGACTAAAGAAAAAAAATATCCATTTGTCCACAGCTAGCATAGCACAACTCCACTAGGGATATTTTTAATCAAATCTCTTAGGGTCACTGGTTTTCTAATACACAAGCTATATTTTAGTACATGACAACATACATATGACAGTTCTGAGTGACTGAAAGGTTATCTTTCTTGGTGTGAATAAAATTATTTTCCAAAATCTTCCTTGTTGTATAAAGATGACAATTATGTCTGTTTCAGTGTTACACCTTTCTTTCACATGAGTCTAAGGACTGATCTTTGTTACCTATGATTATTAGCAATTAGCAATGCCTTGCTTTCAAGAAAAAGGCTTTGGGGCCATTGTTGTACAGCTCAGAGTCAATAAAATCTGAGTTGCTCATAATAGCCTTTCTTTCTCATTGAAGCCTTGGACTTGCTCTAACTTCATCAGAGGAGAGAAAGAAAAGAATAATGTGAACAATAGGAGCCCTGGAGTTTGACTTAGGCCTAATGTGAGGAGGCTGTAAAAGCTGTCAGGGAGCTTGATTGATTGGCTCTTGGGCTGGAGTCCTCAGTGCAAAGCAATAATGTTCCTGCCTCTTGTGAGAGGGCTGGATGTGTCACCTGGGGTCAGAGCTTATCAGCCTCAGGGGCCAACATTTCAGATGAGGCCAAAGTGCAGTCAATAATTTATACAGAAATTTGCGTGTACTTTCTGGAGTAAAGCAAGGTTTATCTTGAAGCTTTTTTTCTGACCAAAGACATAATTAAGTCATTCCCTAAAGTCCAGTCCTTTTTTTTTTTTCCCCTCCTCACTGACAGGGAAAAACAGTCTCCCAGTATGTGTTTCTGTCATTATGCTGACTGTACTTTTGATGAGGGAGAGCATGCCTATGATAATCCTTTAGGGGATGTTACATTGCCAAAAGAAACACAGAGAATTTTAGCTGATTATGTTGGGTTTCCTAGCATCCTAAGTTTTTGCCTACATTTTATGCAACACTGGGCTGTCTTCAATGTCTAAATAGTTTTGTTTCTAAACCCATGAGGGTCAAAGGTTGATCTGCTCCGGTGCATGAAAAAACCAAGAGAAGCTGTAGTAGAGGCATAGATCACAGCAGGCCTGGGTAAACTAGCCAGGCTGCTATTAGTAGGTGGAGAAATCGGGACAGTATGCACAAAGGATATTTACAGAAAAATTGTTCAACTAGTTGCTGGCAAGAGAAGGAAAGCCTCACAGATAGTATACTCATCTCTAGTGGGTACTCATTTTGCTGGTAGCTTGCTTTTGCATTGCATCAGTATTGTCGAGCACCTGGAATAAGCCAGCTGGTTAACTAGATGTTTTGCTAGTTTACCCACTTGGAAGAGAATTTAAAATATACGAAGGAAAATCATGGTGAACTTCTCTGCAGAATTTTGACACCATTGAAGTAGTTTAGCTGACAAGTAGCTCACTTTTGTTCTGTTCCAGCAAAATGACTACTTCGCTTCAGTAGATGCTAACAAAAGCCCTTTTACCTTACTTCTGCTCAAGGAGACCACTATTAGTCACAGTTCATTAGGCTTGTTTACAAAATTGAATTGGTATCTTAAGTGTGTAACTGAAACACTTTTGACTGCTAGGGGCATCTTTTCCACCACAAAATGGCAAGAATTTTATAATAAGGAAGGATAGCACTGCCTGCTATTTTTCAAAGAAAATAACTAGTTTACGGTATATGAGCTGCAAAAATTATGTAGCGTATAGCTTTGGCAACGCATTATATTTGTTTCAAATCTAGAAGGTAGTTTCAAGCACAGTTTAGTTTATAATCTGTTAGTTGTAGTAACAAAAGACCTTAAAATTAGATTATACCAAATCCTAAACCGAAGCAATTATGTAGGAAGAAGAGCCCCAGATTTGTAAGGTTCTTCATCTGCCTTTTTTAGACAGAGGAAAAATGTGACTGCTGGGCCCAACCACACCACACTGATTCCCCTTTTTGATGCATGAGTGGGAAAGAGTTAGAAGAAGGAGAATTCATCATTCACACTTGCAGTTTTCATAGGACTCCTATGTACACCCAATACTTGACTACACCACTTTCATCTTTATGTATTTTGCCATGAGGTTTCTTGGTGGCATATTACTGCATTTAGATCTTAATAGAGATAATATCCCCAAACATAAAGGATGTGTCCCTGTGAGTCCCACAAGCTAAATGAAAGAAGAGGTATTTGTCTCCTCTTAGCTATTGAAAGAAAACCTAAGGGAGTTATGCATAAGAAAACCAAAATGTTTTTATTTCCTTCCCCTTTGTCTTGGATTTGTCTGTCTTAGGTGTTTACTTACCCTTTTCCCAGTCTGAAGACAATGAAGTCTTCATGAAATCTGGGAAGCCTAACACAAAGAGAGAGAGAAAGATGAAAAATGCAATTCAGTAGATTTAAATGTTTTCAGCCACCACTTTAAACTGCTATTTTAAATTTTAGTGAGTGGAATAACAGCGAAGTTATCGTGTCTACTAACTGCAGTTGGCCTTTGTAAAGAATGTCTTGTTAGGAGGCTTTATGATTTACTGAGGCCCACAGCTGGCTGCCAGCAGAGCTACAGGAGAATGTTCTCTCTTGGGCCTGGAAGCTAGAGATGAAAAGGATCCAAAGCTGGCACAAAAGCAAATAAATGCTTTGACTTTAAATAAAGCATGATAATTTATAAGGGGCTCTGCTTCTCACTCCCAATGAGGTACATGGATCGGCAGCAGCTCTTTGAGCTTGAGCGGAATTGCCTGTCTGGCTTGACTGCAATTCTGGTATCTGCAGTCTACAGATTTGGAAGAATTTTCATGGTTTGGGATTGGAATTGTTTCTTTATTCATGCTGTTTCTTTTCCATAAATTGTCTCTCTTCTGCCTTCCCTTTCTTTATGTTTCATTAGCTGTTAGTTCAATAAATGTACAAGTGTTTGCACCTGGCAGCTCTTTATCATGATGTACAGAGCTGGGAAACCAATCACCAAAGACGCGTGAAGGTTCATTTAGGTGCATTTTGTCATCTGTTACCTGCTTGGGTTTTACTCATCAAGTTCCTACAGTAGCAGGGTTCAGAGCTGGGAGATAAACGTCTGTTGAGATGCCCTAGTACTTGCCTTAGGAAGAAAAAAAAAAAGTCTGAGCTTATTAAGACGTTTTGGGAGTTTTGTCAGGTTTTGTTTTTTTTTGGGGGGGTTGTTTTGGTTTGGGGTTTTTTGGGTTTTTTTTAGAGACACACACATGCATACATGCATAAATTTATACTAGCTTCCCCATTTCTGCAGCTGTTTCTCAACAGTCTGCTGATGAAAACAATATTTCTGTGGTCTGGTGTCTGAGAAGAAGAATAGAAATGAGGCTGCAAATTCTTAAAAGGAACTCCTGAATGCTTGTCTGGGTGAGAAGAAATTGGTTTAGTTTTCCCTTTTTTTTGGCCCTACTTCTTGCATTGAAACAATAATTCTGTCCCCCACGCTCCAGACTTGTTTTGCTTTGCTATTTACTTGCTTTTAAGGGAGAAAGAGTTTGGGAGAGAAGTAAGTAGCTGAAGAGTTCCTGTAATTAATATAAAGTGCAGGAAGCAAATGTGACAGATTACTTGAAAAGCCTTGTGTTCTGTTGCTTATCTCAAGTGACATATGGTCCTGGAGTACAAGCAAAAGCAGTGGATTGTGCAGCTTCTTTTGCTGTACGAGAGGTCAGAAGAGTGTCCACGTGTTCAGCAGGCCAGCAACATAGGAGCTGAAATAACACTCCTTGAGAAATGAGTGGGAACTCAGGGGATTACAAAACAGCATTTCCTTCTTCTAAACTTGAGACCATGACACTTTTCAGTGTCAGGCTATGTGAATCACAGATATGATTACTGAAGTAAAAGGGAAAAAAATCTGCTAGAAACAGAATACTTTATTTCTGAAACAGATAGGGTTTTTTTCAGAACACACAGATGTTAAGTGATTTTCAGCTTGCATTTTTAGTATCAGCTGAAATAAAGTAAGACTGCAGTTTTATTCTCAAGCTGCAATGAAGCAGTGAAGTTGTTCAGTTGCTCTGGCCAAAGAAAAGGGCTGCACAAAAACTAACTCTTTAGCTGTACTACAGAAGTCAGAAGGCTATGGTTAGTTTATAATAACATTAATTGCACATTTTCCTGTAAACACTGCAATCATGTGGTCTGACATTCAAGAGGTGTAACAGCAGTTTATCCAAAAGTTTTCCCAGTCCTGCCAATTTCTAATAATTTTAATATAAATCTGGCAGGAAAAAATTATGTGGGTTGTTGTGGCTTCATAGTTTTCAAAATCACCACTCTAAGTAGCTCATATTTTAGTAGAACTGTTTAGTTGTGGATAAATCAACAAGCCATTTGGGACCCAACCTGATGTAATTTCTAGGGTATTACTCAGGTTTCATTGAGTCTTTTATTGGTCTTTTAATGAGTGTGAAATTTAGCCTTATATTTGATTAGGAACATTCATATTTCTTTTGGCTCTACATTTGCATTTAGGTCTTGGTCACTGGTTATTAGGTGGATGAGCTTTAGAAGAAATATGTGCACTGAAAGAAAAATATAACAGTTATCATTATAACTAATAAGGGACACGAGCACTTTGATTAGATGCTGTCCTGTCTTCAGAACCAACCTGCCCCCAGAATTTCAGCATAGTCCAGGGGAACTATCGTTTCAGCTAACCTCAGCCACATGTCTTCCTAATATGCTGGGATTTTTTATTCTAAAGCTGGAAAAGGATATTGTTACTACAGAGGCAGGAAAAAGAAATGAAACCAGAGCTTCCTTTAGCTGACCGCTCAACTGAATATTGACCAGCTGTGTTCATGAGAAAGAAATAGATGGTGGTGAATAAGCTAGAGTCTAGTTTTCCAAGAAGTTCAATGATTTTCCCAAATCAATACAGCCCATCAGGCTTCAGAACAAAGGATGCGGGAGACATGACAGTGATGGAAGTCACTTGTGTTCTTTTGTGTATTAAGCACATGGGCTCATGGGGAAACAGGATTTCTTCTTATTGCGGTGTTTATTCTTTTGTATGCACTGGGATAAACTTCTAGTTTAAGAAAATCTATTACAGTAATTATTAGGTGGGATTAAAAAATTGTCTGCTTGATGGCCCAGCTCCATGTTTCCAAGCACTACTCCTCACTGTATAATTGCTTCTTTTTTGAATGCAAATGGGAGTATGTAATGCAAGTACAGGGAATAGGTTCTATAAAACAGCTATTTTTAAACTAAGATGTAGTTCCTACTTTCAATATTACCTTTACTTTACCTATGACCTCCTAATGAAAAGAAAAGAAAGGGTATGACATTCAGATAAAGTATCCATGAAATTTAGGTTGTCATTACTCAGAACTTACTGGAAATCACACAGATATGATCACTTGTTAGGCTGCTGCAGAAGCTACTGTAGTTTGTAGCCCAGCTCTAGCCACCAGCAGAGCAACATTAACTAAATTAGCAGGGTTTAGCCTCTCAGGCCCTATAACCTTTAAACTTGCTATGCTTTCATAAAGAACAGAATACAGAATTAACACCACAGCTAAGTGCTTCTGTGGTTTGTGACTACACCAGCAGTATTTCATTATGCTTCTTTTCCTTGATGCTATCCAATCTTCTCATCTTCATTGCTGTACAGTATTGGTTCAGATAAAGTCCAGTGCCCAGGATGACTAATTGCAGATCTGTGCTCCAGATGGTCTGATTACAGGATGTGTTTGAAGTGACTTTTCAAACATTCACTGCTACAATAGAGCTCTTGGGGGGGGGGGGGGGGTGCAGACCANCAAAACAAAACAAATAAAGCCAACCCACCAGTCTTGCATTTTCAGGCCACCTGATAATCATTCTCAGGCTGGCTGATGTTGATGCCTGTTACATGTGCATCTGCTGTAGATGTAGTTAAGTTCTTGTACCATGCTAGACAGAGAGTGTGATTAAAATAGTAAATAAACTGTACGTCTCCCAGATCAGCATTCAGTGTATAAGATGTGGCTTCATACGTAGAGTGTTTACTGTTAATTTTAGATTACTTTCTGGATGGAAGCAATCAGGGAGAAATATGCCATTTGTATTGCAAGTCTAATATAAAAATTGTTCTGTGTTTTTTATGCCTGGATGAATTGCAGGTGTATATGTGGATGTGGGATTGGTGATGATGTGGTGGATACGGTGGTTGTGAGGCAAATGAGTTGTACTGCTTTTACTAAACCAGTGACAACAAAAATCCTCAGATAATCCTAAGAATATAGATTTTCATCTTGCAGCTTTTTGCATTTCATATATTTTAGGTATTGTTAGAAAGTGATATCAAATAGATACATGTGGGACCAAAAAAATTACAGTGCCAGATGTGTAATAAAACATGTTTAATCAGTGGTAGTGGTGCACTCATTGGTGACAGATATGCCATGGTTTGGCTATCCGAGGTTTGTCTGTATCATTTATAGTTGGCGTGGCAGGGACAAAAGGCAAATCAAATTCGACTTGCAAACAAAGTGATGGATTCACTAATCATAAAGATACAAGGAATTAGTTATGCTATAGTGTTACATCAAGTAATGATATGATGCTTCTCTATAACAAAGATTGCATCTCAACCTTGAAAAACTACCATGCCACAGAGATTTTTGCTACAAGAATTTATGATATTAACCTTTTAAGGAAGTAATCTTACTTTAAAATTCTGCAAAGTGTAGTACACTTCAGAGATTTTCCTCTGGCATCAGCAAAAGTTGCTTTAAATTGATACTCAGGATAGTAAAGGTAGTAGGCAGAACTGTTAATTTTGGAATTTTGACCACAGAGGAACTACTTACATTTAAGTGACTTTTAAAATATACATGACTTTTTAAACAGACATACATGACTTTTGGTGACTGAGAAGTAGACAAATTGTTCCTAGTTTTGAAAGATCATTTAAATATTCTTCAACAAATCAGTTACAGGAATGTTCAGAAAGACTTTGTTCAGATCTGGTTTCTCCAGAATTTTATAGATACTTTCTGCCACACTGTCTACTAAGAGCAGAGGAAGCGGCTCCTTTTACAAAAATGAAGGCTTACCCACTGAGTTCCCTGGTAAAATAATCAGTTCACACTAAACCAGGATTTTGTAGCTTTTACTGTGATCTGAACACAAAAGAAGCCTATGCTTTAAAAGTCAGGCTTTACAATCTGATTAAGTAGTTTCTACTAGTATTGACACTTGTCTAGTGTCTATTGGAATTTGAACATATTTGTTTTCTAAAGCCAGTATTTTTAAAAACTGGGGCCTGCATTTAAGGTACTGATGTAATAGTTTGATTCCTCACCACATGTTCTCATTTTCAGAGTTTCAGATACAAACATAAAAATTCTATGCTTATGTTCATTGCAGAAAACAGAGTCAAGATAACAAAGACATTCATATCTGTTTTAGACAAGGTACTTCAGGGCTTTTTGTCTTCAAATGAAGGAACATCTGCAAGAGTGTAGATGTGTTAGCTCAATGTACAGTAGTCCATATGAGCAGTACCCTTACTTGGTACTGAAAATGCCTTTGATTGTGATGCTTTTGTGTCAAAATGGCACAGCACATCTGCATTTCTCAGCAGCAAGTTTAGTTACTTAATTTCCAATTTGTGATGACGTATTTCATTCTCTGAGATACGGTTAATAGTGAATAGCAAATTTTGGTCCTGGTCTTTGTTATGCAGTCACTGAAATGGAGGAAGAAGGGACTGGTGCAGAAGAGATACATCATATCAACAGAACTCATAAAAAGTGAGGTTTTTCTGTAGGTTTCTGAAATTATTTTCTTACCTACCACTTTTGTGACCTATCCTTTCATTCATAAAATTCAAGTACAAATTGTCACAGTTGTTTTGTACAGTTACCTAGCAGAAGTCCTTATGTAAAATAGTTTTGTGCTCCTATAGGCCTGTGTTAGTTTTACCTGCCTGAATTTTTTTGCCATTAACATTGTAGTCATTATTATGACTAGATAAGGAAAAAAGCTCATAATAGTACACATACTATGAAGGAAACCAGCAAAATACAGAATCATCTCTTGTTCCTAAAAAGCTGACAACATTTAGTGTTGGAGAAGCAGTTTCTGTTGACAGTGGGCGCCAGATGGCATCCTGGGTGTACCATTGTCATACATTCATGCTTTTGGGTGTGATTCTGCCTTGGCTAATAATGGATTTTAGCAGAAAAACTACAGTAGGTGAACTGTAAAACTTCTGGGTAACATGACCCCATTTTCTTACATAATAACACCATTTTTATAATTCCCTCACATAAAACATTCTCTGCTTACTGTGTCTGCTCTTTAATGATAAAGAGCAGCATGCTTAGTAACTTCAGAACTTTTAATTTCATATTTTTGTTTGCTTTAATGTAGGACATATGACACTGAAGACGGCAGAAAGTATTGCTAATTTCAGATACACTGTAACTGTGAATAGTTGCATAGTTTGCAAATGGAATGATCAACCAAATTAAAGAAATTTTATATTTTAGGGAGATAAGTTTTTCTCTATTACATCCAATTCTTGTGAAGAGTGCTCTGGTAATTGGTCAAACTCTCTTAAGATGACACCCTTAGTTGCTTGAAGAAACATTTGAGTGTGGTATATGTTCACTGTTGTTCGATCCAACCTCACAAGAACAGAATTAGATATTTGGCTAAGTTTCCTCCTGAATTAGAATCTCAGGGAGTCCAAATACTGCCAGGTACATTTCATTACAGCGCGTGCATTATTTTCCATTCTCCAGTAATGGGTATTTTAAAGAGTTTAGCCTCTTGGACTTTCTTTAAGGTGAAAATGCATCTCTGTGTTCAGGTAGTATGAAACCTGTGGGTTCTTCTGAACTGTCTTCGCATTTTCTCTTTTGTTTAGGCAATGTTAAATAAATTACTGCTACATGATATGTAGTTAAATGTAATAGGAAGTCTCATTACAGAGACGTCCTATGATTTGACACAGCTCTCAAGAGGTTTGATCCTGTGTGTGATGTGTTCCTTACCAAGTTGGATTGGGTACATGGGCACACATGTGCACAGAGTGGAGCTGGAACAATGCAGAGAAGGGTTAGTGCATCCCTGAGTGCATGGCCAGTGTACTCAGAGGTGATACTGGGAGGTGAGCTGGACATTGCCCTAGCATTGCCTCTGAGACAGAGCAGGCTCAGCAGAGCTTCTTGGTTTGAGCTTGAACACTATGTCAGGATGAACAGTACTCCCCAGCTGAGAAGAATAATCCTTTCTCTGCAGCACTGCATCAAGTACATCGTGTGGATTACTAGCTGAGTCATCTCCATTTTCATTTTCTGGTGCTTTGGCCTAAATAAGCTTCCATCAGTTGCACATTTCCTTAGATCAGTCCTACCTCACATGTTACTTACATATTCCATTACAAATGTAATGAGATGCTGTATGTAGCAGACTTTAAGGGAGNCAACAACAATAACAATTATTTTTTTAAAAAAGCAAAAAGGCAAACTAACTAGCTGGGGAAGAATAAATGACAAAGATAGTTCTTCAGTAATACTCCATGGGATGTCAGAGAGTACTCTTTGCTTGGTACTTTTAGGAGACTGGGCAAACACTAGTATGTGGGCTGGAAGGAACAACTGTGCTGCTTGCAGATAGAGGGGCTGCATGCTGTAACACAGTTTACCAGTGGAAAATACTAATGATTTTCACTTGGAACCTTAGAGCGTCACAAGATTGCAAGCTTTTCTAGTGGAAGAAAGCCATCAGGGCTGCCAGAGAAACACCTTTACAATGTCTTTTCTCTAGGATGTGAATGGCAAGTGGGAACATAGCTTGGAGTTGCTCATCATAATTAACCCCATTTCCACCAACAGATGTTTCCTCTTGGATGTACGGGGTTCTTCTCCTCTTCTTCCTCCTCCTCCTCCTCCTCCTCCCTGGACCCCAGCACC
>WBMY01009513.1:69854-81143 GCA_013397315.1 Donacobius atricapilla
ACAAACTATGCCTAGGTCCAGCACAGAAATAAATTAATAACATGCACATAGAGATAGGCAAGATTACAAATATCAAGGAAGATGGAGACGTAGGTCAGAATAAACCTTCATTAACACCCCCGCCAAAAAACAAACAAACAAACAANCTTTACAATGTCTTTTCTCTAGGATGTGAATGGCAAGTGGGAACATAGCTTGGAGTTGCTCATCATAATTAACCCCATTTCCACCAACAGATGTTTCCTCTTGGATGTACGGGGTTCTTCTCCTCTTCTTCCTCCTCCTCCTCCTCCTCCTCCCTGGACCCCAGCACCCCCTGGCTGCCTCCATGCCTAAGCAAGCGGCAATGTAAAGCAGCCTTGTCTTTGCAGGCTGCCTAGTTTGCATAGGTCATAAAAATACAGCATGGCATTTTAACCCTGATCACAGAATCAGTTAAGTTGGGAAGCATGTCTGAGATCATCAAGTCCAGCCTGTGACCCAACACCACCCTGTCAAGTAGACCACAGGACTAAGTGCCACATCAAGTCTCTCCTTAAACACCTTCACCATGGTCCTTCTAGGTACTGAAAACCTGACTCTGACATTGGCTGGAAGTGCAGTTTGTCTTTCATGCTTCAGACCAGTTCCCCCCAGTGTACAAAATTCCAGTTGCCTAGTTGCAGTGAAAAACCATATGGGGATAAATTTCAAATCCGTTACAGAGAATTTTCGAGGAAACATCTTCCCTGGCAACTTTGCTAGCAACATTTAAAATACTTCCCTGCTGCTAAAAGACCCCTGAGGAAATAAGCTGCTGCTTGCGTGTTAACTTCACCTCAGTGCAGCCGAGAGGGATGGTTTTAGTGCAAAACTAGAAATTGTGCTGGTCAGACAAAGCAAAAAGATGGACTGGAAACATTCTGGCACAATGCCATAATCATATCTATTACAGAGATACTGCAGATAGAATAAGGGAAGTGTAGAGGAAAAGCAAGTCTGTCACTGTGAGTTCATGTCTTCACACCTTTCATAAATTGGGAACATTTTGTATTGTGCCTTTCTTTATTAGATAAAATGTATGTCTTATTTCAGTGTGTGTTCTAATGAGAAGAGATGTCTGGTTCAATAACACTACCTTCTGTTTATCTGTGGCAGTTAATGAATTAAAGGGGTCATTATACTGGTTAGTCCATAAGCATGATGATAGATTATGTGAGGAAGCGTTTGAGGGCAACCTGAAAACATTTTAATGACATCCTCCACATTTATTTTCTTGTTACTTACAATAACCTTATCATTCACAAATTTTACAGGGATAATTCAAATAAAATTAGAATTCTGCTTTAGGCAGGCAAATTTGCATTTAATAAAAGTCATAAGTGGAAAAGCAATTAAATTACAGCAGGTTTTTTTTTTTGAATGATCCCTCTTCCTATATAAATACATATTGCAGTTAATCCTACCTTTACTTGCTGTATGGGTGAAGTTTCATGTCTAGTTCCTCACTTTCCCCAGAAACAGAGGCAAGGCAAATAATACATTTTTCCAGCTATTTCTACGGAACAAAACTTGCAGTGCATACGTGTGTATGTTTGTGTGTTTGGATATGAGTAATTTCAAGTAAATAGAAGCTTCATTATCATATTGTTCAAAGCAAAGCAGATTATTCTTCTCAGTCACCTTCTGATTTAAATACTGTAACTGCTGCTTAGTTTATGCTGGCTGGCTGCCAAGTGAAAGCAATTATGTGCAATAATAGCAAAATTAAGAGGTGAGTGTTGCTGTTTTACAGCAGGACATGGAAAAACCCATTTCCTTCTGTCAGCTGTATCTTGATTACACACACACACAGTCACACAGGCAAACTGTCTTACACACATACATGCATGCGCACATTCTTGTTTTTTATCTTTTGCTGTCTTTCCTGTGGGTTTTAACTTGAGGTCACTGAAACCAGAAAAGAGGAAGACTATAGACCAGAGTGTTTGAAAGCCAATGAGAGCAAACATCTCACTTTGTGGGGGAAGTACAGAAAAAAAAAAAAAAAGAAGAAAAAAAAAATAAAAGAGCAAAAGAAAAAGCCTATCCCAGTTATTGTTCTAACTCTGTTAATAAATACTTTATTTTTTGTTTACTGACAGGTGTCTTGGTGGTAAACGTTACATGGAGGAACAAGACGTACGTGGGAACACTGCTGGACTGCACAAAGCATGACTGGGCCCCTCCTAGGTAGGCAAACAATCTGAGTTTGTTTTTTCTCTGCTGTATTTTAACCCCTAATCTCCGGCAAGAGACTGTACAGAGATAAATAAAGCACAACTGGTTATAATTGAAAACGTACCCCAGGGAAACAAGTAGTTCTCTCTTCCAGAGTGAAACATGGGGCGGAAGCTCTTCTTTATTTTACTTTTGTATTTTTGAGAGGGAAGGGGAGATACATGGGAGTCAGTCAGAGAGCAGTTAATTTTAAAATGCATTTCTGTAAGTTAGCAAAATTTTTTTCTCCATTGTTCTAACTAGGTGCCTATATCCTTAGCATTTTGTCCTTTTTAAATTACTTTGCCTTTGACACTGTACCATTCTCATTTGTCAGAGGGACATATTTCCTTTAACACGTGCGAAGGTTCTCCTACGGGAGGTGGTTTTTGTTTTTTTAGCTCACAGCTCCTGCTGATGAAATCTATTGTTTGTACAGGTTTTGTGAATCGCCAACAAGTGACCTGGAAATGCGTGGAGGACGGGGCAGGGGAAAGCGGGCAAGGTCCGCTGCAGCTGCGGCTGTACCTGGGAATGATGCGAGTTTTGCAGAGTCCAGAGGACTTCAGAATAAAAATCGAGGCGGTGCCAATGGGAAGGGTAGGAGGGGCAGCCTTAACTCAAGTGGTCGCAGAACACCCCCAAACTGCGCCATGGATGAAGTCAAAGCCAGCCCCTCGTCCACAAACAAGAGAAAAACTAAGCCTCCTATGGAGCTGGATTTGAACTCCAGTTCAGAGGACAATAAGTCTGGAAAACGCATTCGTACTAACTCCAGGAGCACTCCCACCACCCCACAGGGGAAACCCGAGACTACTTTTTTGGACCAAGGCTGCTCCTCCCCGGTGCTGATTGACTGTCCTCACCCCAACTGCAACAAGAAGTACAAGCACATTAATGGATTACGTTACCATCAGGCTCATGCACACTTAGACCCAGAAAACAAACTGGAGTTTGAGCCTGACAGTGAAGACAAAATTTCAGACTGCGAGGAAGCACTGAGTAATGTGGCACTTGAATGCAGCGAGCAAAGCACAAATTTGCCAGGCTTTGATCCACTAAAAGCACCGACATCTCCTTCCTCCATTGCTACCCCAGGGACCCCCAAGGGAAAGAGAGAACTGACCAACAATGGCCCTGGTTCAATTATCAGTTCCAAAACTGGCAAGAATTCTGGCAAAAAGAAGGGTCTGAACAGTGAATTGAACAGCCTTCCGGTAATTTCTAACATGGCAGCCACACTGGATAATTGCTCAGTAGCAGATGGCAATTTGCAAACTGAAATGCCAAAATTGGAGGCTGAAGGGTTAATTGACAAAAAGAGTTTGAGTGAAAAAGGCAAGAAATCAAACAATTGCAAAGTGGATAAAAACCTTTCCAAGCTGAAAACAGCCCGGCCAATTGCCCCAGCGCCAGCACCAACTCCTCCCCAGTTAATAGCTATACCTACTACAGCCTTTACAACCACAACTACAGGGACAATACCGGGACTGCCCTCTATAACAACTACTATTGTTCAGGCTACACCAAAGAGCCCTCCACTGAAACCCATTCAACCAAAGCCCACAATTATGGGAGAGCCAAGCACTGTAAACCCAGCTCTCACATCACTCAAAGACAAAAAGAAAAAGGAGAAGCGAAAGCTGAAGGACAAAGAAAGCAAAGAGACGGGCAGCCCCAAGATGGATTCGAAGCTGGGGAAGCCGGAGGATTCAAAAGGGTCTGGAAAAGACTTACCTGGACATTTTTTAAAGGACCATCTCAACAAGAATGAAGTGCTAGCCAATGGACTGTCAGAGTCTCAAGAGAGCAGGATGGCAAGTATTAAGGCTGAAGCTGATAAAGTTTACACATTCACAGACAATGCGCCCAGCCCTTCCATAGGGAGTGCCTCCAGGATAGAATGCAGCACTTTGGTGAATGGACAATCTGCCATGGCCCCACTGCATGTGTTGACACAGAACGGCGCAGACAGCACGGCCACTAAAACCAATAGCCCTGCTTACTCAGATATTTCTGATGCAGCTGATGATGGTGGTTCTGACAGCAGGTCAGAGGGCATGAGGTCAAAGGCCAGCTCTCCATCAGATATTATTTCTAATAAAGATGGTGTTGTAAAAGGACATTCTTCTACCGCAGCACAATCAGCTCAAGCAAAAGAGTCTCATTCTCCCTATTACCATGGCTACGATCCTTATTATTCCCCAAGTTACTTGCACTCTGGACAGGTCAGTGCCCCAGCAGCTGGGAACAGCAGTACCCCACAGGGGCTGAAGATTAAAAAAGAGGCTGAGGAAGAGGCTGAAAAGAAAGAAAAGGCAGAATCGTCAGATGCCAAGAAAAGCGAAAGCACTTCCTCTAATTTGCAGCCACAACATCAGTCAGTAATAACTCAAAGACACCCTGCACTTGCTCAGTCACTTTATTATGGACAGTATGCTTATGGGCTTTATATGGACCAAAAGTCCTTAATGGCCTCCAACCCTGCTTACAGGCAGCAGTATGAAAAATACTATGAGGATCAGAGACTAGCAGAACAGAAAATGGCACAAAGCGGGAGGGACTGTGAAAGGAAGAATGACCCCCCCTTGAAGGAGATTGGGAAGGATGACAACAAGCAGAAGAATATTCCATCTGCCACTATTTCAAAGGCCCCTTCAACTCTGGAGTCCAGCAAAAATAACACTAAAATAGGATCATTAATTCCTAACAAAAGTGAGGAAACAAACAAATCACAGATCCTTTCCAATCACCAGCAGCAGCTTCAGTCTGACACTTTCAAAGCCAAACAAGTGGAAAACCACCAGCTTATAAAGGAGGCTGTGGAGATGAAATCTGTTATGGACTCAATGAAGCAAACAGGGGTAGATCCAAGCACAAGATTTAAACAGGTGAGATCATAGGAAAAGGAACAAGAGTGTCTTGGTTTATCTTTTAAGTCATGTGACATTTTCTTTCTGATGCTGCTACATTCTTCCACCTCTGCATCCGAACAGCAGAGGCTCCACCATCCTTTTTTCATGCTGGATGATATCATAGTCTGTGAATAGACCTATAACCTTCCAGTTGAGCTGTTTGAAAAAAAAAAACCAAAAAAATAAATTAAAAAGTCTAGTAAGCAAGTGACAGAGCACAGGCTTAAGACCCGAACAGACTATTTTAAATTATATGCATGAATAAAATAGAATTGGATTTCTCTTTTAGATGTAAATTCTAAGCAGTTTGTGTAGTTCAGAAATGAGAAATTTCAAGCAAAATAAGCAGCTTTCATTGTGAGAGGACCTAAAGTAGATTTGAAACATGGTTTGAAGTGTTTCTTTTTTTTGTTAAATGACAGTTGGCATTTACTAAAGATGGGTGAGCTGGTTCTTTGAAGAGTTGGCTTAAAGCACAGCTCTTTATCTTAACCCAAGGTGACCTTTCTGAAGCAGTTAAGTTCCCCTTCTCTCCTCAACTAACCTCAAGCCCCTACAGACCTACACAATGGATGAAATCCTCTCCATTGAAGTCAGTGATAGTTTTGCCATTGACTTCAGTGGAACCAGAATTTTATCCAGTGGCTTCATGCTGACCCTCGTAGATGTCACATTGCCTTCATTTTAAGCAATGCAACTGTCTCCGTGCACTGAACTGGAGCCTCAATGCTTGATGCTTTCATGTTCTGGTGTATGGTACATCCCAGACTTCACCCTTACAGACTGTCTTTCAAGGTACAGTGAGATCAGGGGAGTGGGAGTAGAGAGCTCTAAAGGAAGTGGGATGGTATTGCCCTAAGTAGAAGATTTCTGCTGATTCAAGTGAGTATTTGAACCAGACTGTCCAAGCATTTAGTTGCATGCTTGTATTTCTGTGGCATGTGCCATAAACATCTGTCAGTTGGAGAAAATGCTGACAATTAGCTCTTGCATATCCTGTATTAGAAAAAGAAGTCTTCCTGTTACTTCTCCATACTGATTTGGTGTGGTGTTGTAAAGTGTTCTCTAGTTCTGTAACATGTTTATAACGTGGTCTGTGTAATATACTATGTAAAAAAGTATTTACAGTGCCCAGTACATGTTCTTTAAACCATGTGATCATGATCCAATAAATACTTGGCATCTGTAACTTTACAAACTTAAAAGAAGATTGTCAGGTGAAAAAGTCTGCTTTAATGTTTGGCTTCCACGAAGTCCTGCATGTTTGTAATACAGGAGGCAGTATTAGAATCTTGCCAGCTAGATCAGCTTTTCATGTGCATTGTTCCAGGTATTCTAAGTGCTCTGGCATATCATTAGGCAGCTCTAATTTTGTGGTTCACAGATACTTTTTGCTCTCTAATGGGAAAAATCTCTCTGTGGGCTTTAATTAAAATGTTTTATGAATAACATAGTCTCAGAACTTCATTACATTGCATATGTATTTCATGATTAAACTAGTTAAAGGCATGAAGAAGGATATAAGATGAAGCAATTGAATTAAATTTTGATAATAGACTCTTGCTCCTTCATGGGAATATTGGTTTGACTTTGAGCTTGAGGCACTCTGTGGCAAGCAAGCCTCTCCTCTATGTAATGGGGATATGGTATTAAAACAGCTATTAAAAATACATTCACTGAAATGTGGGAAATATCAATAACAAAGTTAGTTCTATGTCTAAGTTCAGAACAATCTTTTTCTCCTCTGTATTAGGATCCAGATTCACGAACATGGCATCATTATGTCTATCAGCCCAAATACCTTGATCAGCAAAAATCAGAAGAACTCGATCGTGAGAAAAAGTTAAAAGAAGACAGCCCTAGAAAAACACCTAACAAGGAAAGTTCCCTGCCTAACCTTCCTGTCTCATTAGCAAGCATTAAAGAGGAGCCTAAAGAGGTCAAGCGTTCCGATTCTCAATCAGTGGATGAGAGCAAGATAAAAAACGATGATCAAAAGACTCCTGTAAATTGGAAGGATTCTCGGGGTGCTAGAGTAGCCGTTTCCTCACCAATGAGTCAGCATCAGTCATACATCCAATACTTGCATGCTTATCCGTATCCGCAGATGTACGATCCCAACCATCCAGCCTATCGCGCAGTCTCTCCCGTCCTAATGCACAGCTATCCTGGTATGTATTCCGAAATCTGCCTCACACGCTAGTTAAGATTTGCATCCTCAGGTTCAGTAAAGCCTGTATTTTAATATTTCTGTTAATAGCTAGGCTAAATTAGGAGCTTCATGGGTGACATTGTGTTGCTTGTGTTTCCACTGGGGAAAGTTCTGTAGATGAAACTGATTTAGTACAAGATGTTCCTTTTTTATGAACTCTCAAGTTTTTCAACACTTGACAGTCTGCTGTTGCTGTTAGACTGACATAGTTTATTGCCTATAAAAATACTCTAAGCACTTACTGTCAGAACCATTATAGTTACTGTTCTTTTTACTTAAAGAAGACCCATAAATGTCTGAAATGGCTATCAACTCAACCCTCTTTATAACCTCCATTCATCAGAGTAAATTAGGTGATGAAATTGAAGTGCAGTGGTGCCATTTGGTAGTCATGTGATCTACTTTTGATGTAATGCTCAATTCTGACATTGTCTCCTCCTACCTTGATATAATCAAAATGTAAAAACAGTAACTTGATGTGGTATTTATTGTTTATCCACAGGGGCCTATCTCTCTCCAGGATTTCATTATCCAGTTTATGGGAAGATGTCAGGGAGAGAAGAGGCAGAGAAGGTCAATACCAGCCCGAGCATCAATGCAAAATCAACCACTGAGTCCAAAGCACTGGATTTGCTCCAGCAGCATGCCAACCAGTATCGCAGCAAGTCACCTGTTGTAAGGCTTTGTCTGTTCTTACTGAAGAGTGTCACATACAGGAAGGGGTAGAGGAGGAACATAGTTGTGGGAAGCACACAGTCTAGCATCAAGCTATGAATGGATGATTCTTCTTTATAGTACTGTGTACAATAAGCACAGCTTATAGTCAGAATGCTTCTGTGGCCTAAACGGGAAGTAACACATCTAACACAGTTCTGTGCTGAGGTTTCCTGTCTTGAATGGACTCATACGGAAACACAGAATCAGAGATACCTCCTGGTGCACAGATTTTTTGCAGTTAAACAGAAACCTGTTTGGAAACATAATGAAATGAGAAGTTGGGCTATGGAATGTGATAATACTCCCTCCTTGTATCTGCCAAGAATCCACGTCTTCCAAGTAGCTGATTACCAGCCCCCACTTCTGAAGATTTACAAACAACATTTACAAAATTGGAACAAATACTGTTATTTCACTTTCAATAACTTGTTGCTGGTTTTAATTGTGAGCAAGTCACTGACTCTCATTCTATTTTCTAAAAGGTTTTTCTGCTATTCAGTTAAACTTGATCCCCAGACAGCTTTAGTAAGGGTGAGGATTAATTAACACCCATTTTCAGCAGCTCACTTAGGCTGTTCAGGCATTGGCAAGCCAGCAGAGCTTCAGGAAGCCCAAAACTAGAAGTCACTGTGATGTCTTCAAGATGCAGTGCATTGCCTCAAAGTCTTTGTGCCTTGGGAATCTTCCATTAACCAGAAAAATTAGCTTTAGATTAGAATTAAGTGCAAATATTCCAGAAGGGATGCTTCTTCAGAAAAGGTAGCTTTGTCATTTGTATTCAAAAGGTTTTTGACAGGTAGCGGTAGCACATGGTTGCGTTGTGATTTCATCCCTTTTAAAATTCTCAGGTCAGTTTTCTTTCACTTTGTGTTACTAGCCTGTGGAAAAATCACCAGCTGAGCGTGAACGGGAAGCAGAAAGGGAACGAGACCGCCATTCTCCTTTCAGCCAGCGGCATCTCCATACACACCACCATACGCATGTTGGAATGGGCTACCCCCTTATACCTGGACAGTATGACCCATTTCAAGGTGAGCAGAGAACTGTCTGTGGATAGGAGTAGCTTGCCTCATGGAGTTGTTGCCTTGACACTGGAAATTGTGCCTAGATTAAGCATTTTGAATAGAGATCCCATTGAGAGAACAGAAGTGCTTTACGTTTAGGAAGAAGGCCTGAAAATTCACAGCATGTACTAGCAATAAATTAGTAGCTTCATGCCTAAAAAAAACCAAGTTTTGTTTCCAAAACTGGATGTCAGAGCATTGTTAAAGATGTACCAGTTAGGCTGTCATCCACATGAATGTTTTGATTCCTCCTGCAAACTGACATTAACTGGCTGAAAGGCAGTAAAATAACCAAACCAAACAACGTCCTTTTTGTATAATTAGGGTTGTGTAAGCAATGGAGGAAGTGTAGCAAAGACAAAAGCTTTTTATACTGAACATACTTTTTGTACAAGGCATTGCAGTCACAAGGGTTTGTGCTTGTTATAATTTGACTGTTTGAAAGAGGACTCTTTGTATTTTGGCAAATGCCGTGTGCAAAGTTGCAGTCAGGGAAAAAGCAGCACAGTGAGATACAATTTATTCTCCCTTGGTTTTATACCAGTCTTTGAATGTTTTTTTCTCTAACGATGGACTCTAGCTGTATTAAAAAGAGGTTTCTTCCCATGCAGCGAAGTACATGGTACCACAATTGGTGGCTGAATGACATTTCTTCTTTACATTGACTTGGTGCCTCAGCGCTTATTTTTCCTGTGTAAAAGTCTTGACATTTCTCAGTGTGATTCTGTGATTCCAAATGCCTTTTGGTATGCATTATGCTTGTTCAGTAGAAAAACAGTAAAAATGGTAAGTTATTATGAAAGTAGTGTATCATTAGCAGCTTGCATGTTGTTTCTGTGTTTTGATTCTTGTTGTTTCCTGGTACCTATTATTTCTACTGAGCTGCTTATTCATGAACTCTCATACAAACTTAGCATCATGCAGTACAGTATTTGGAAAGGAATGCAGTAAGTAGCAATGGTGTAATTTCTTGTATAATATCTATCAAAGACAATTCAGCTTATTACAGAAAAGCATATTGATCATATTGGGCAGACTGTCTTAACAATGTTGCCTGCAATATTTGTCGTTTATGTAGTGTTAACCTCCCACATTTTCTGGTTGTTTGCCTTAGAGATCCTTCCTACCATTTTTCTGGCCACAAGAATCCATTAAAACCAGAAGTACATCAACATTCCTTTGTTTCTTCTTTCCCTCAGGATTGACCTCTGCTGCCCTTGTTGCCACTCAGCAGGTGGCTGCACAGGCATCTGCATCTGGTATGTTTCCTGCACAAAGAAGGTAAATAGCCAATAAATTATATATGGTGACACAGAGAGGAGAAAGCAAATCACAATTTTTTTTGGCCCGATGGTGTGCATTTCCTTGTATGACACAGTTTTTAAGGTTAAGGAAAAACTTGGTACTTTGGGTTAATGGCAATTTTGTTCTTGGAATGACATTTTGTCATTAGTTGTGTTCTTTAATTGTAACCTAGGTGGTTAAGAAAGATCAAGTAGTCTGTCTTCTGAGATTTTCCACAGAGTGTGTTTTAAGGATTGGTATTAGGATAAAACAAGGGATCATGAAATATAATTTAAGACCCAAATTTTTATTACATGAGTTTAAAAATAATGTTCAGTTGGCTCCATGCATGACCAGAAGAACTTAGGATTTTATGTATTGTGCAAGTCTGCCTGGCTTGCTGATCTTGCTTTTAGAGAGGTTTGTCTGGGAGCCTGTTGGGGATGGCTTTGTGTATAAGCTGCTGTAATGGGTTAAAATTCAACTAACCGGGCAGAAACACCAAAAGATGTAGTGGTTATCACATTCGCCTAATTTTCATTTTAGTGGAATAGGATTAAAAGAAAAGCAAAACAGGTTCAATTCAAAATAGAAACAGTTAGATTTATTAACATACAGTAAAGGTAAACAAACAAAAAAAACCAACTACGAAACCCTCTCAAAAACAACCCCTCTTCCTCCCTAGCAACAATTTACTTTTCCACGAAAAAACAATGCAAAGGGACAAAACATCAGAACTCTTAAGTCAGCATCACTTAATAAAATAGTCTTTCATTCAGTCTTTTGAGAGAGACAAGTCCCTCCTGATTCTTCTGGTAACTTTTCACAAGAGACACAGTCTGTTTGTGACTTCCAGCTT
>WBMY01009513.1:81241-114186 GCA_013397315.1 Donacobius atricapilla
CCTTGGCACGGCCGCCCTGGCCCAGCCCGGCTCTCCGGAGGGCTGGCCCTGATCTCGGCCCCTCGGCCCGGCCACGGCTCCCGGGGCCTCCCGGGGCCCAGAGGCCCGGGCCCCCTCCCGGCCCGGCCGCGGTGTTACCTCATGGTTCGGAGTCCCGGAAAGAGGGCGGGTCTCCCAAGATTCCTGTTTTTTAAGCGGTGTCCCAGAGGGTGTACCCCTTTTACCTGATTGGCCAGCTTAGCTGTTAGTTCTAAAATGGATTAACAATTGGTTTTTCTTATCATTTATGCTAAACCAATACAGCTGCACACCGATGTTAAACTTCTATATGCCTGAAAGCCTGTCAGTTATTTACTAGGTTGTCAAGAGGAAAACTTTTGCGTTATCATGATCCCATATCAAGTGAAAATTCCAAAGCATCTTTTAACATTGGGGTTTTGTTCATTACTGCCATGTTAAGACTCAGAGTTTAATGTATCAAATAGAATCGTGAAGTTCCATGTTATGGGTGTCTGTCTGAAAGCTGATGCTGAAGCAAGCAACCATTAGCTAGAATTATTTGAGTAAGAAAGGTTTGTAGCCCCGGAAGAGCTGATAGGTGATAGGGTTGCAGAACCCAGAAGAAAAATCCTGGCACAGGTAATTTTTAGGATGCTGATCCTGGCAGGGGAGGGTGAGGGTAGGGCTTGATGTCTTCTCTTCTTGGGTTTGAGAATACTTGTACAGATTTCATTTCATTATGTATTCAAGGTGCATGAAAAAATGTGTGAGGAAAGGATGCTGCTTACTAAAACCTTCTTCTTTCTCTTTTCAGAGAATAATGAATTTGGGGATGAACATTGTCATGTGACTGGATCACATGAAGAAGCGCTTTATTACAGACATCAGTTCCATGGTGTTAATTTGAAATGCCTTAATGGCAGGCAAAAACCAGTCATTTCATTTTTGTAAATTGCAGATTTTATCGCAGAGTAACAAATGTTGCTGTAATTAGACTTCTGTTTTTATATATATATATGCGTATATATATATATACATATATATATAAAAATATATATATATTCTTTACTTTTTTTGTATCAGTACCAAGGCTCGCACACAGGGTCTGCTGCTAAGTTGCGAACCACACACTAAATGGAGATATGTATTTGTCATGTTTAGAAGGCGTTAACTGCAAAAGGCTGTTTGTTTCTTTTCTCTTCTTCTTCCTTTCCTTTTTCTTCTCTCTTTTTTCCTTTCCAATTGTAAATAAACAATGTTATGTATCAGTGTGCCTGAACCTTGCATACCCTTCTGGTATTTCCCACAAGCTCTCAGAGAGGCTAACTGTGATGACACTTTGGTACAATGTAGATGTCTATTTGGTGGTTCCTATTAAGATGCATCAGTGTAAAATGTTACTGTATTCACTGTTTCATTGTAATTGTGTATTGTGAAAAATATACCTTTGGAAGGCATGGGGATTCTAGTACCACAAAAACTGTGTTGTATATAATGTATAGATTTTAAATGGAGATAATGAGCATCTGTGAATAATGAAATGTCTTTTTTGATAATCTTGAATGGCAGATAACCTAATAGCTGGCATATGAGAAGACATCTGTGATTGTTCTATTACTTGAATAGTCCTGCAGTCTTTTTTTTAATGTTTACAATTACCCAGATTTAGAGGAGAGACTTTAATGCCATTACCTGTTTACTTGTTTTATGCTGTAACCTAGTTTATTTTATGTAAAACCTATATCAAATGCTTTCATTTTTTTACTTGCCTTAAATAATTTGGCAATCAGAATAATGAAAATACTTTGATTTTTAAAATTTTTTTCTTTTTTTGATTTCTGAGTGTTCTTGAGCCACTTTGAAAGATGTGTCACAGCTGTAGATATCAAAGGGTGCAGCAATGGCACAGCTCCTAGTCGTGCTCTTGGCTGTGCCATTGTCCTCTCCCAGCAGGCAATGCAGGGTCCAAGCCAGATGGCAGATGGACCTCTTTCTGTTGACCCTGATAGGCTCTAAAAAGGCCCATGGTAACACTTTGGATGGTATTAGTGGAACTGAAGTCTCTAATACCTGTTTTAGAGAAGCTCTGTATGCTATAAATTACAGGCACATTTTTTCCTATTATATCTGTATTGCCCTTCCCCGCAAAATGAATTGATGCCTAAAAACAGAGGAGCTGTCAATTAAAAAAAAAATAAAATTCCTTTGTTGTGTCTAACCTGCATTACCACAAGATAAATATTTTATGTGGCTATACCACCTCTTTTGATACAATGCAGTTAACACAGTACACAGGAACAAGAAATCATTAATCATGACATGAAAAAAAATCAGATTTACTGGTCAGGTTTTTGAGGCTTTAACTTTTTTCCTTTTCTGCATATCCCAGTTACATTGATTGTCAAAACTGGTTTTTAAAGTTTTACTGGTTTTTTACATTTTGTGTTTGTTGGGGGTTTTTTTTGACAGGGTGAATTACTGCAAGTTAAAGGTTTTTCTGGAAGTTGGTTCCATTTCTTCTACTTTGTGAATACTGAATACAGAAGGATGAATTAAAGATTCCCAACAGACAAGCACACTTGGACTTTTATATTACTATGATGAATCTGCCATTAATATTGCTATAATTGTTTTATTTTTATAGGCATAAAATCAGTTCCCTTAGTGAATAGTTATAAGGTTTATTGATTTTTACTACACATCATTCATCTGTGGCTTACTATTATTGTCTTGTTCTGAACACATTCAGAAGTCTCACAGTGGTGACATACTACAAGTTAGCCTCATAAAAAATGGGAAGGAAGGGGTGTTTTCTTTGAAAAAGGGGATATTGTGAATGCAGGGCTCTTGAAATAATAAATGCCTTATTACTTCTATAGTAAAGGCTCAGATGGCGTTTGTGTTGAAATGTACCACTGACTTTTGTTTTTTTCTGCCTAAACCATTAATGCTACCACAGCAAAACAGATCTTACAAATTCACTTGGTGATTTTGATTTGGTGTGGTTTGAGTATCATAAGTAACTGCAGTTAATTACTCCAGTTGATACAGGGTAAGCAACAGTTAAAAGTGCAAATAATGTTATAGTTTTATTGTATCCTTGAAGTCTGTACGAGTGGCTAACATCTATTGCCATTTATTGTCTTCCTCCACTTAAGATTATTATGTCTTACATCTGGCTTCATAGCCTTGTTTTTGGTTAACACTGACCTCCCTAAAGGCTGTGTAACAGTGAGTATCACTGGTTCAGCATTCCCCAAAGCCAAAGGGGATCCATCCACATGCCTGAGCACTGATGTGCAGCTGCCAGGATCATCTCACCACTCTATGAGCATTCAAAGGAAGAGCAAACTGAAGCAGTAATACAAGGAAGACAATTTATATCCCTGGGAACTAAGGGCTGCAGAGGCTGGTCACTGAAAAGGGGCAGCAGAAGCATGATACAGATACATTTGCACTCTGTTTCACAGGATGAGATTATACTTTTTGCTACCTCTAGCTGACCTCTACCACCCTGCCCTTTCAGCAGCAGCTAACAATGACCTTGCTTCTGTGTTTCATCCAGATGTTGCCAGATGTCTTGCAAAGGTGAAGTAGGGCTTATGCAGTACACTTCATTTGAGCTTCTAAGTCTGTCCATGTAAATGCTTTCAGAGAAATGAATGGTCTGTCAGTGCAAGTCCATCACACAGATGGAAAAAACCCAGCCAGGGAGCTACTGCCTGTGATACTTGCAGTGGGAAAAAAAATGGATGTGAACAGCAAAGGAGGGGTGGGGTGCTTTTTGAGCTATCATGTAGCTCTAGATTCTGAAACAGGACAGAGGTCTAAGGACTGAGCTGGCTGGCTACCAGGGCTAGCCTAGAGCTGGTGAAAATGGGGGCTAAGGAAAACATAACTTCAGTTTTGTAGTTTTAGAGTTTCCCGGTGGCCTTGGGGAACACCCAAGAAGTCACAGAAATAATTCTGTGTCATGCCATGTATCCATCCCCTCCTTGCTTCTGATCAGTGCACTGGTTGGGCTTAACCATTTGGTCTCAAGTCACACTTGTCACTCTGCTGTCAGAACAAGGAGCCTCAAAGGACATGAATGTAGAGAATCCCTGAATCCATCCTAAAACATGCACAAGGGATTGCTGATAGCATAAAAATTGGCATAAACAAAGGACACTATAGTGGCCTTCTACAGCTCTGCACTCTGGCTCTTCTCAGAGAACCAGTATGAGTCAGGCAGGGAGTCTTAATTTATATTTCATTCCTAACATCAGAGTCTTGTCACTGTCACCACTGGCAAAAGTACTGTCCTCATGTTTCTGTCTCAGAATCTCACTCTAGTGTTTGTTTGCCACACTCTCTCCTTTCTCCTCTCCCCTCTCTGTGCCACTTGCCAGCTTAACAAGCCCTCCTACATCCACCTCATACCATCAAAACTCTATTTGCACATCTGAAAGCTTTCTACATACATTTGTGAGCTTGACCCTTGATTAGTTCTCTCTTTCCTTTTATTCATCTGTTGACCTGCACCTGTATTGTAGACTACGTTAATGCATCCTGCCTCTCTTTAGCAGTGTTTGAGACAGAGAACATGTTTCACTTTAAATTCATATAGTGTAGTTCATATTTATAGCTACCTCTTAATAGTGGCATCCCATCATAGATGATAGCACAAGATGCCATGAGTAGCTGGGATAGACCACTGTTAACAAGGAGCTTAAGGTCACTGAAGAAAAATTACAGTTTTCAAAGGTATTTTTAAACCATCCAATGACTCGAAATTGTGAATGATACGAAGCCCACAAAGGAAGTCTGAGCCTTTATCTCCCTGCATCAGAGGGAACTGGAGACATACAGTCATTACTTAATGTGCTAGCTTTGTTCTGCTTTAGAAAGAGAGCTCTGATTTCACTTTTAGCACTTTATGTCGCTCTCTGCACTAAACACCCTATAGCATTACTGTGAGCTACAGTTCTCCCTCGGGAAGTTTTCATTTTTCTAGGTCAGTATTTCCTACGTTCTTGTAGCTTCAGCCTTTTTTTCCAAGGTTGGCCTTTTTTTTTTTCTCCTCTCTTTCTTTTTTCTTCCTTTTTTTTAATTCTTTATTTTTTTCTTTTCTTCTGGAGAGGATCGAATCTTACTGTTACCAAGAAAGGCAAGAGGTTTTCATTAAGGAGAGGAGACATCAGCTGAAGCTGTGCATGTTCCAGTGGTGGGGAGATAGACACCGTTAAAATTCTTACACTGGCTGTTAGCAATTTCTGTGCAACATATGCTAAACAGGTCTTTCAATTTCAGTTGCAACTCTGGAATTTCTCATCTGGACTGATAAATTAGCAAACTTAAAGGCTTAGCAAAAGTAATTATAACTTGCAGCCTAGAAGCATTTGTCATGAAGAAAACAATCTCCACCTTAACAGAAAAATGTTCTAGGGCTATGAAAATAGATTTTGTTAGAAACAAACTCCTGCAGACCCAGCTGGTACCTGTAGTTCAGTTCCAGTAGCCTCACAGATATTTCAGCAGCATTCTGTGGTCATTTTGAATGGTACAATGATGAATGTTAATTAATTATATGGTATCTATCATTTGAGTTCGTTGATGGTAGGATAGTGCTTGCTTACTGCTTTGGTCATAATGCTACAGCATTTCCTCATGAAACACTGCAGCAATGCCTGATAAAACGTAGAGGTAGATCAGTAGGCAAAGGCTCTCTGAAAGCCTGTTTAAACCCTTAATACAGGAGACTAATTTTAAAGCATCCATCTTGACAAGTAAATTCGGTACTTTTAATTTTCTTTCCAAGGCCCTGAGGGTATTACCAAGCCTTGCTCTCCCTGCCCAGCCTCCCGCAGAGCTTCCTCTCCCAACCCCTTCACCGTGGCCCAGGACTCCCATTTCAGTCCAGGCTGTTCATCTCTGACTCAGGGATACGGATGCCTTGGGCTAGAGCTGTACCTAGTTGTCTTGCCACTATGCTGGGGTCAGTGGGGTGGGACCTGCCAGCCTCCAGGAGCTCCCAGCCCTGGCTGCACCTTTAGAATGACTAAGAATGTGCAGTTTCTGCTCTTAGGGATTTGTGTTTAGGCTGTTTCTTACAGAACGTTATGCAGGGAAAGGACTTCAGTAAGACCCCTGCTAATATTTTCTTAAGTAGACAAATACAAGGTTAAAGAGGAATTTTGTCTTTATGTTTCAACTTGAACAGTGGAAATGAGGTGTGGAATAAAAAGCCCCAGATTGAAGAGCCCCCGGCATAGTTAACAGCCACCACGACAAACCAGCCCTTCTTTTCTTTATTTTTAGTCCTTCTTTCCTCAACAGTTTAAACTTGTATTTGAGAGCCCAAACAGCACTAGAAATAACTTGAGGCTACAGGAGCATTTTTTTCCCTCTCTCCTTCCAGTAAGAGTGACTGAAAGGGACAATTAGCTGTAAAAGGAGCTGGCTCTTAATACATGTACTCAGACTAGGCACCTTATGTATACAGAACATGTTTTTCATTAATGAGCTCCCTATTCAGGAGTGGTCAGCTCTTGCTGCCTACTTCAGCAAGCTGACTGCCTGCTTCCTTTGGGGCTCTGTTCCCCAGAAGAGAGTGGGAGGAACTGCATCAAGGCCTACATGGACTACAAAAACAGCTGAAATTTCTGCTCTTCTTTTGCTTATAAAAGCCAAAGTAAGTCTTACTTTTTATAATTTCCATTTGTTCATACCTTTCCCCCTTCTGTCTCTAAGTCGGCTTAAGTATTTGCAGTGATGAGCCTCATCAAGCCACTGATTTTCAAGTAGAGCTCCAGACAGAAAAGGTCGTTAAAATGTCAATGACAACGTTCCATGCCGTGCATTTGAACATAACAATTTAATATCAAGCTTTGCCACAAGTATCTGCAGTCCTAATTCATGATCTTCCTGATTGAAAAGAAGGTGATTTCCTTGAACAGAGAAATCACCAAATCCTCAGACTATAAGTGTCTTGCCACTTTCCTGAAACCAGTTCACGACTTTCCCCTTGACCTGTCAGGAATCTGTCCCCATGTTTGGATTATTTCCCCAAAGAAGGTATAGAAGAAACTGCTAGAGAAAGAAAACACTAAAAATAGCAAGACAGAGTCCAGTTCTTTATGTTAGAACACCTCTCTTTAGGCTTAGACAGGCTCTTCTGCAACTCAGATAAGGATTTGGTCTCTTGAGGCAGAGCAAGTAATTGCTATTTGGTAGAGCTCCTTCCTTTTGCCTTGAGTACATGCACATGTCCTCTTTCAGATGCTCACGTACTCACTCTCCCTTTTGTTACAGGGTCACATATAAATGCTATATGCATGATTTGATACCGATTTTCTTCTTTCTTTTGTAGCCCACTGGCAATAAAATAACTCTCCAATAGCTATGAGACAATGACTGCTCAGTTTTGGAGTTTTATATCTGTACTTTACACTAGGTCACAAGCTTTTAAAACCTCTCCTAAAAGGGTGAGTGAACATACACTAAAATCCAGTTGTGTAAAAGGCGAGCAGAATACGCACATCAGTGTATTGGCCTGGCAAATCATTCAATGTGCACCCAGGAAGGGGAGGGAACAATTAAATCTGGCCCTGATATGTAGGGAGGACAGGAGGCATTGACACAAAAGCGATTTGGCAGAAAACTGAGTCTGCTCTAAAGACCTTGTTGCTGTGCTCTGCAGTGAAATACGGGGCTTTGGAGAGTTGTGGGTCCAGCAAGGTCATCCAAGCAGCACAGGGAGCAGTGGTGTCACGGAAGTCACTGAGCAGGAGCAGGTGAGTGCCCAGACACTGACACTACAAACTGCAATGAGTCCTAGTAAAGGAAGCTCTGGCACTGGACAGGCAGACCTTCACTGTAGAGTTAACATGGAGCAAATGCCCTCAGGGTAGTTCTGACTCTTCTGAAGCTGTTGAGTGCTTGCTACATGCCACCGGCTTATGAACTGCCCTCTCAGCGTGCTCTGCTTTCCTCAGTGGCTCTGCTTTCCTACAGCATCAAGGGACAGGATGCTTACACTCCGAAGAGAGGCAAGTTACCCTTATAAATCTGAGCAACTTACAGAGGATGAGATGGGATAAAGCATCACTCTTTAAGTTCAAGCATAGCCTGACAAAGAGTTGTCTTTAGAGAGCACTACACCTGTTGCATTACTGACATGCAACTCTCCTGCCCCAAAGGACATGATTTCTCCTGCTTTGGGCTGCTATGCAGCAAGAGTACACCTTCTCTGTCTGCCACCTGAAGGCAGGAGTGAATTATAGAGAAAGACAACTTTATTGCAGAGTAGAAAATTATCAGTCAAGGGACTGTATGTGACAAACCAGAAGTGTGTGTCTCCAGTTACACTTCCTCTCATGGCAGGAAGTTGAAACCTTTGGTATGGTTCACTTCATTGTTTGTTATCAATTCTTACATTCTTTTGGGCCCTGTTAAATGGCAGCATTAGATTACTAGTCACCAGTGTAAAGGCCCATATCTCCTCATTAGTAGGCTGATGTATGTTTAAGAAGCCATTTTGAGTATTTTTTGCTGTAAGAAGGCTATTTCCATCATGGGATATGATAATTTTGTACTTGCTTTTGTTTTGGCTGCTCTGTTTTTAAATACTAGCACTTCAATGTGCAGCTTAGATGAGCTCAGCTGAATCTTCAGGATGCAGTATTTCTTATGTTCCTAAGCTCAAAAGTGGTACTATACTTTCATATTAAGTGCCCTATATATTTAGTAATATTTTACAATCCTGTGATTTTGTTCTTTGTTGTGGGTTTGTTTGTTTGTTTGTTTGTTTGTTTGTTTGTTTTAAGCCTTGTTCAATTGAAAGAGGAAAATAAGTTTGCAGGAATTCAACTTTGACAGTTTGGGGGGCTTTCCCCCATTTTTTTAAAGGACAAAATTAATTCCCAAATCATTCAGATTCTTGGCAGGATCTGGTAGCTGATAGGGAAAACAAATTTCAAAACAAGTAATTGATTTAATGAAGACAACGTTTATCAATAATATTATTAACCCTCTGACTCATGCTAAGACTCATCTGACTACTATATAATGATCAGTAGACTGAGAATTGAAAACCTTTGTGATTTTGAATCTGCAAGGCAAACACCGGATAATTTTCAGGAGGCTTTATCAGGGTGGCTAAGAGCAGTTAGGGATGCAGACCAGACCCCATCTCCCTTTCACAACCCTGCACCCCTTTTAGATTACGCTTTGCCACTGGTTTGCTGCATAATTAGCTATCCATTAGTCCCCAGTGATAGCATCAAGGTCAGGTGCTCTACTCGAATCAACAGCTGAATTACCCATATCTTCTGACACCATCAAAAGCAAATTGCTAGCTAATCACTAAGGAAAGTAGGCAGCAACAAATAGTCCCCTGACCAGTGAGGCTAATACAGATCAGTTTTCAGTGGCTCTCTGTTCTCTTTATACCCTCAGATGTTCAATAAAGCGTGATCTTCTTAATTTTTTCTACATGAGGCCACTGACAGGCCGCTCTGCTTTTCCTTTTTAGCAATGCTTGTCAAAGTAGAGACTGTCTTTGGAGCGTCTAGTTCATTTGCAACTGGCCAATGGGCTCAAATGTTTTGTGCTAGGGAAAGGTTGTCGCTTTGGTGTGGTCACAGGAACTGTAAACGAGAGCTTTGCAAGAGTCTCCTCTGTGTGGCTTAAATGTGTGTGTCTCCTGAGCAGTCAAAAAGCTGAAAGGTGGCAATGTGTTAGGGAGCATCTTTTCCCCTCACAAAGATGGGAGGTGTCCAGGGCCAGGCTCCATCATGGAGCCTTTCTGTGAAATAACTCCGCTCCGCTGTCTTGCACCATGCTCTTCACCACAAGTAAGGTGCAGGACCTCTCCGGTGTAACAGCTGTTGTAAACAACAGTAACTGGTTTAGAATTTATTTAGTCTTAGGGTAAAGTTATGAACAAGGGAAACTGAAAAAAAAGCCTAGGTCATGGCTTTGAGTCTCAAATCCACCAGTAATCATGAGAATATATAACTTGGAAGTAGTCCATTATATTTATGTATTTAGCTATAGGCTTTTTGTGTCATTATTAAAGCTGTAGTCTCTTTTAAATGCTTTTGAGTGCCTGCAAACAACAATGACTTTTTCTAGGTTAATAATAAGCTAGTTAAGATATATAAAAAAAGAACAGTTGTTTTTGAAAGCTCTGGGTTATAATGGTTTCATTACCTAAAGTTCAGTCACAACAAGGGCAAAAAAAATCCCACTTATGTATGCTGAAGAGCTTTTCAGTTTTGAAAAAAAAAAAATCAATACTATATTCACACTAATGTTGGCTTGCATAAAATATTGACTGTAGTCACATTGGTGGTTTTACACAAAGACTTAAAAGCAATTTTGGTCGTCTGAAAGATTCTAATTGTTTTTTCCCTTTCCTGAAGGAGTAATGAAAGGATGACTAAAAAGCAGAACTATATAGTTATTTTATAACTGGCACTAACAAATTTCACCAATTACAGAGTCCATTCTGTAAGCAATGAATGTGTGGCTCCCAATTAATCTAGTGTACCTCCAGGCAAGGTCTAAATCAGCTGGATACAGCTAAAGCAATTTGCACACAGCTAAAAGCAAATTGGAAAATAAGTGTTCCACGCTACTGCCTATCTTTTCAAGCCAAATACACAATCAGTATTCTGGCAGCAGCACTCTGTCATGTTATTTGCAACTATCAATTTTAATTATAACAATTATTGATTAGTTGGGAAAGTGAATAATGCTCAAATGAGGTTGGCACGGCTGCTGGGGATCATTTTTCGTTCTCATGCATTTGTACATTCAGTGTTAGGAAACACCCTGCAAAGAATATACACGCAAAGAATATACCTGCACCACTGTGATGACTCAAATAACTACCATTAAATGTGCAGCTGTGATTTCTTTTTTTTTTTCAGTTTGTTTACTAGAAGCATCCAGTTTTAGGATTCATCATTCTGCTGTACAGAAAGGGTAATATGAATTGAATTAGGGTGTGAGAGGGCTCAGTGAGGAACATAAGCAAATACTTTCAAACTTGGGCACTAAAAATCAAACTCCAATTTTCTTACTTAACCACCCAGTGCTCCTGTTGCCCATTGGCATGGGCTATTTTTCTAACCTATTTACTTTTAGACTCAAGCTGTTCCTTTGTAGAACAATGCTTCTCTTGGAACAGAGAAAAAAGAAATATCCAGCCCTAGCTGAACTAACAAGAACATTATGTGTTTCAGCTAAATAAATAGGTGGGGGAAGAGGGCATCCTGACTTGAGCAGTTACAGCCACAAAGGCTGAACGTGAATTCTCTGAATCTGAGTTCCTGGTACAGGTTCATCTCCACTGCTAATCAAATGCCCTGTGTAGTGTTTCTGAAGACATTCTGTTTCCATTTGAAGTGACCCAGTAAACATTTTACTAATAATCACTGTGCTCCAGAGAAGCCTTTCAGGTGCACTGCAGACTGCCTCTGCTGAGGCTGGATGAGAACAGGGGAGTTTTCCCATCACACGTGCTCTGCTTGCCTCATGGCTGAACGTGTCTGCTGTGCTGGGGAACACGTCCTGCAGCACAGCACAGAGCTGGCACCTGCACATCCTGCCTGGCTGCTGCTCACATAGGCATGATTTTTGTGTTTTAAAGAGGTAACGAGGGTAGTGGGTGGTAGCAATATCCCAAAGCTCCGGGTCACCACTGAGGTCAGATGAGAAAGGGTCAGATCCAGGATCACAACACTGCCTATCTACCTGCTTTTGAATTTAAAGCAGTGTACTAAGTAAATGTTTTTTGTGCAGTTTTGCAAATAATGGTCAGTGGATAACTGGTGTAGGTGGTGGTGCATTGCACTGCTGCTGGGAAACAGTGGATAGATGTGAAACTGGGAAGGTCAGCTGCTGCAATTAGTTATCAAGAGAGAATAATTTCAAAGACTTGCACAGGGATTTAGCTATGCAACACCCACTGTCTTGGCAAAGCCTAGTACAGCTAATCATCTGCTTTGAAAATGTGAGGGAATGTGTCCTTGAGTTGGACAAGATCTCTCTGCCTATTCACCAGCCAAAAAAAAATGTGCTAACAGTGCCTTATACTGAAATGGAAAACAAAAAAGGAAAAAAAATAGCAAAGGCTTGGAAATGAGTCCCGAGTGTGCCAAACATGGGAATGCCAGTGTGTGATAACAAAAGTGCTCTCCGAGAGAAAAAAATAGTGAAATGCATAGATAAGTATGCATATGTGTGAGATCATCTGGGATCACGTACAGCTTTGGCACACATGCACACACAGTGAGTGTAATACTGTTCTCTGATATGCTTCCTGCTCAGTCTTTTGCCTTTCTGAACTCTTTTGTTTGAAGTTTAAATTATTTTATCCTGCCCACCAGAGCTTCCAACCTGCTCAGCTTAGTGCTGCACAAATGCAGTTGCAGGGAAAGGCCTGTGCCCAACATTTTCATTCTTCTTTTCTTTCTCTTTTGTTTTGTTGAGGGGAAAAAAGCCCCACATGTGGAAATTTCCTGTCTTGTACTATTTACCACTACAGATATCCTTGTAATAGAGAATCATGAAAAGTTATAAACTACAGTCATTTAATCTGCTGTAAAACAGTATGATTTGTATTTTGTTAAGCCATAAATTGATAAGGTCACACCTTCTCTCTTTATTTAAAACATTGTATTAATATTAAAATTGCCATGCCTGTCCATCCATAACTTTGGGATCAGGTAGGTATCTCAAGGGATCCCACTCCATCTGCAATAAGTGCTTTTCACTTCAGATTAATATATTTTCATTTGCCCCATCAGCCTATGAAGATGGAGCAGGCCTCAAACCACACAGGGTCAAGTAGGAGCCCAATTAGACAGAGTTATTTTTAAGTTCTGGAGGGCACAGGGTCAGCACACTGGAGAGATTTAAGCACCTAAAGATGCAGATAGGTGTCTCATGTATTTTCAGAAGTGCTATCACTCTGCAGTCAAGGGGAGCTAGGCATCTGGTAACTATCCTGAAAAGCATGTTTTGAGATTCCTGCAAAAAGCTTGAATCCTTTTGGAAATCCAGCTTCTCCTGCCATAGGAAGGTTCGGGCCATGTAGTTCACATTCGCAGTCTCATCATCTCAGGTCTGCTGAGGTTTATCTTCACAGCCAAGCTCCTGCAGCAGCCCCTGGACATGCTTGCGTCGTTCAGGAGGCCACAGGTGCATTGGCCATCCCGGGAGTCCAGAGCGCTGTGTGGGGAACTCGTCAGGAAACAGGGAAGCCATGGGTGACTCAGCTGCACCCAGGCATGGTGTGGGGATCTCTGATGGACCTCTTGCCTAGACAAAGGAAGCTCAGAGAACATAAACTCAATCACTTTCCAGCTAGCCCAGTCATCAGAAGTGGCCATGATTAAATGCCTAGAGAAGAGCAAGAGTAGGGAATGTTTTAATCTTAGTGCTCCTCTGACAATTGTCAGTCCGGGTTTCTAGTGTAGTTTCTCTATGCAATAACTAACAAATACTTTTTTATTTTTTTACGGCCCAAGTACTTTTTCAATCTCCTCTTGAATTCAGTATGAGCTTTTTGTATCCACAGTGTTCCTCCTTTTCCAAAGATTTTCCCACATACATTGACAATCACATAAAGACCTTCTGTGTGTTCTGGATACAGTCCTTCGTACCCTTCTCTGATGACCAAGGATTCTTGTACTGGAAGTAAGAGCAAAATATTTTTATTCCTAGTCATCCCTCTATACCTATGATGATTTTATATTCTACCTTAAAGCACCTCTGTTCCACACTAAGTACTCCCAACATAATTTTTTTTCTGTTTCTCCTGCATAGAACTTACTAGACATCCTTGCCATTCTTGTTTGAAACTTTCCTGTTTATAATATATCCTCTGTAGAAGCAGAGATGCATATCTATCTTCTTGCTATAAAATAGCCCATTTCTTCCTGCCTTTAACTTCCTAATTTTAGCTGGGTTATCTTTCCTAAGTGTATTTTCATACTTCTTTAAAAGGCGTGGTGAAGGTCCCTGTCAAAAGCTTTGTAGAAAGTCAAATAGGAGCAGTCTGCTTGAATCACCCTTTATCATAAACATGAGTCCCCTGACTGTCAACAGGTTTGTGAGGCAGGACTTTCCTTGCCAGAAATGGTATACAGGAACCAAGCTTAAAATGTTTCCAGCATGAAAGAGAAGTAGTCACTTAGAGCTAGAGGCACTTTGATGTTTTAATCTTATGCTGTGAATTATTTTGGGATTTTAGGCACACTTGGAATACAGTAGATGATACACTGTCCTTAGGATTCTTTTTAGGAAACAACCTAGGAAGATGAGAAACGTGTACCCTCGGCCATATTTCATTAAATCTACCTCCTTATTTTGCTCTTAAAATCGCAGAATAATTTCTCCTGGAAGACACCTGTAAAGATGTATAGTCCAGCATCTAGCTAAAAAAAGTTTTGATTAGAAGAGGTTGGTCAGGGCTGAAGAAATTTATCTTAAAGGATGGAAATCCCACTCCTCTCTAGGCTTCTATTACAGTATTTCACCACCTTCATGGTGAAAATTATCTAGTTGAAATTTCCGATGTTCTATCTTTTGTCTTTTCACCCACCCCTGTCTAGCTTTGTGAAGGGTCTGGCTCCATTTTCTCCTCATCCTTCCACCAGGTAGCTGTAGCCAGCAGTCAAATCCTTCCTTTCTCAGGGCTGAACACATAGCCACTATGACCTGATGCATTGGTTTGACAGCACCAGCAGCAACAGCATGTTTCAGTTCTGGTTCCACATGAAGTTGGAATAAACTCTAAACACAATGTTTATTCTAACTCTATGTGGGTAACATTTGCACCCTAATCCTGGGACAGGACCAGGATGCAAATGTTACCCACATATAGTTGGAATAAATCCTTAACGAGTTCTTTAATTAGGTTCCTCAAAACCAGGCAGTTAGATCTAAAGAATTTCACTAGAAGTCAGCAACTAATTAATTCCTGAAGCATTGGCTGAATGAAGTAATATGTACAGTACGTACCAGGGCAGAGAACATGTGCACTACAAAGTTAAATCCTAATAGAATAATCACCCCAGAGGGGGTCATCAAAAGCTAGTAGACATTAAAGAAATGCAGGATGCTCCAGCTTAGACTAAAGTGATTTCCATCAGGGCAGATCTCCAAAGACCAGATGAGGTTTTATCTGCTAGTTTGCATACTTGGGGTTTTACAATATCCAGCAGCTGTGTGTGTTGCTCTTGATGTTCCTGTGGTTCCCAGCAGAAGGGATGGAGTTGTACTGCAGGGAGACAGAGAGAGCCTTCACCACAGTGCTGGAATTTTCTGTGTTAGGTACAATCCCACTCAGTTGTCTGGCATTCCACTATATCACATACATAACCCTACCAGGGATTAAAGTGGCAAGGTGGGTCTGCTGGTGATACAGGTTCATCTCTCAGTTGTTCCACAGAGAAGTACATTTCCTAGAGTAATGGGGTAGGTAAAGGCAAATCAGCAGAAATCAGTCTGGAGGATAGCAAAAAACCTCTCCAGAACAGATGCTTTCATAAAATTCCTGCTATTTTTATAAGAATATAATTGGCAACTTACAAGACACTGACCACAGCAAATCCAACCTTTGCGTTATACTTAAATTGGAATCCTGGTCTGAAATTTAAAATATTCAGTGACAATAATTTTATTCCAGCTGTGTGTCCTCACATCTGCAGTTGTGAAATTTATTGCAAATCTTTACCATTTCCAGAAAGGTGCATTTAGTGAGTATCAAAAGAGGAACAATGCTGCAGATTACAAACCAAGCTCCAGTTCCAGGTTTGTTTGGCAGTCAGATGCACAACAGCAGTTTGGTGCTTGCTCCAGACAAGAAGATCTGCCTAACTGATAGCTATGGCAGGAAAAGCGGTTGAGTGCTCATGTGTTTGGCATACAGTTTGGTGACCTCGACACCTTTAGGTGCTATCATCCTGTTCTGGCTTCTTCTCAAATTCATTTTAGCCTTGACAGAAGTTTTGTGAGGCTCCTGGGCATAAAAATCTCCTTTAAGAGAATATTAGTATTAGATGCATGTGTGTGCACGCGTGTGTGTGTGTGTGTGCAGAAGAAACAGTTCTGCTTAAAGGGACCAACTAGAATTTGATCCACTAAGTATTTCCAGTGTTGAATATGGCATTGTTTCCAAACTGTCTAAACTTCACATTTTTCTTTCTTCATATTTTTTTCAGAGATGATAAGATGAATCTGGTATAATGGTTCTTCATCCTGGTTTTCAGAGATAACAGTGCTAAAAATGCAAAACAATATCAGGCAAATCTGGACAATGTGAAAAACAAATAATTTTTAAAAAGAGCAGCCAAGGGTGACCTTGACAACATTACTGCTGAGTGTGACCCAGACTGAACGATGTATCCATCCAACCCAAGAATTTCAGTCTCTTACAAGTTTGTAATATGACAGAGTATTGGTAAGATCTTTTGAAAAATAGGAGAAAATGGGCTCTGATGTGAACTCTAAATGACAAAAGGCTCATTAAAAAGCTTGCAATTAGACCAAACTTCATAGTCAAGTGTATTTCTTTCTCTGTTTTTTCTTCTTTCTAATATTATATATATGTATACATAATACACGTAAGTCTACTTTTAAAAATTTATATGTAGAGATATTTAAGTACATAATTTAAGCACATAAATATGTGAAACTACAACTGGTTTTCAGACACTTAAATGCATGTCGTATTTTCAAAGGCATAAGTGAAATAATTCACTAGGTTCCCTCTAAGTGCCGAAGCTTTAAAGTTTTTCAAATAAGGCGGTTATTTTTGAATTAAACAGAGAAAGAATGTGGAGGTAGGAGCGAGCTGCTGTTGTCCACTAGCCCAGAGTACATCCCAGCCCTGACTGATAGCTGAGTCAGGTTTCCCTTCATGTTGCAGGAGCAATGGATGCCAGCACTCTCATCACTGCAGGGAGGGTGGCACTCTGCCTGCACCCTCCTTGGCATGCCACGCACAGTGATCCTCTGGTTGGGGCATCAGACAGCACATGCTTGTGAACAGCTGTGAGGTGACTCTTTATTTGGTTGGAAGACATTTTTTAGGTTTTGGCTTCTCCTCATTTACCAGTATTTCTAATTTTTCTAGAGGACTATAATATGTGTAAGATAACATACTGCCTTTCAGCACATGGTTAGCCAATACTTGAGAGAGGTCCTGCTGCTTTTCTTCCCCCAGAAGCATCGCTCAGTCTGGGGAGAGCAGTGCCAGTCAAGGGCAGGCTTTGGGACTGCAGAAATGGCATTTTCTTTGTATGCACAGCAGCCTCCTTTTGGGTACTTTATGTCCCATCTCCCAGGCATCCGCTCATCATTTCCTTGAGTGTTTGGATAGGGTAATGCAGTGCACATTTTGAGAAGGTAGAAGCTGCCACCACCAGCGATGTTCAAAGGGATGATGAAAATGTTATGGTGGCCAAGCTTGTTTTCTTATACTGACTCTTTCTTTTTGCTACCTCAGCTCCACTCCACTCTCAGCAGGTAAATCATACAGATTTATATTCACTGTGCAGAGATGCTGACCTCCTTGATAAATTCAAATTAACAGTGTCAAAGGTATAGAGGCAACTTGGCCCAGTGGATAAAATGGAGGGCAAAAAATATTTCTATTCCCATAGAAATTAATGGAACTTATTTTAACTTAAAGCAGAGCTGATTGTGGTTCAATGACACCGAATTTCACAGATTTGCATTGATTTGCTAATGAGAAATTTACACCACCGTTTTTCTTGCCTTTAAATTTGACCCTTTCACTTCAACTTGAATTGGTGATTACTGTGGGAACAGAAGGAACTGGATTCACTTCCCTGGAGTGAACATAATTCAGTGAGTAAACTATAAAAGAATTTGACGGGAAAGTAATCCAAGGATTAAAAGAAGTCACCAAAGAAACAGCAGAAGAACGATTGTCTGTCTGGTAAATGGTCACTGTGACTAGTACATGATCCCCAGCACCCCTAAATGTCGCGATGGTGCCCGCCGTGTGCAGAGCGAATGCAGTGGAAGAGGGCCGGCATGCACAAATGTGATTTTAACAAACCGCGGGGAGGCGGCCCGAAGTCCGGCCCGCGGNAATGATCTCATTCATAGAGCTTTCTCCCATCTATGTCAGGGGAGTTGGTCCCCACGGAATAGCATGTCTTTCTCTGGGCCACGCAGGGCTGTCTGCCTAATTTTCCTCATTCTTAACCTTTGCCTCTCCACAGTACTGAAGTGCAAGACAATGCCAGGATGCTGCATTCTTCCCTTATATCTTAGCTACAATGCTGAGGGGGTGGCAGGGTTAAAAATGTTTGCACACCCCTGGGACAGCTTGAATTCAGGGAGCTGTTCTGGCATTGCTTTTCTGAGCTGTGAGGGCTCACCAGCTTGAGTACCTCTATCTGTACCTAAGCTTAACTGTAAGCTATCAGGTTTCAACTGATGGTAAAAAAATAACTTCTAAATAAATAAAAGTCCCTGAAGCAAAACTTTCCTCTAATACTACTAATTGCCTTTGAATTAGCTCTTCTCTATAATACCACCTTAGTGCAGCTGCACATTAATTATTAAGCAATATTTAAATCATTCTGAACTAAGTAATGCACTCATTTACCACCTCTATTAGATAGGAAATATCTATTGGAGGATGTTACATATTTTAAATCTTTAGTATTTAAAATACCATTTTTTGTTTGTCTTTCCACCTTACATAGTTGTGAATTTTTGTGAAGACAATGCTGCAATTGAACTGCAGGTTCAGAAGAAAAGTATTTCTCATATTTTTAATCTAGTAACCAATCTTTTTTTTTTAAATTTATGCCTCTTAGCAAAGTTGGGGGTTTTTTGCTGTTTTGTTGGACAGCTTAGCAAATTGCTTTTTAAAGGAGTCTACCTGGATTTAATGAATTATATATGACACTAATAAACTAAGTATTCATAAACTGTATCAGTTGTACCAACATAGGCCTTGAATCCATCTCACTATTGAATAGCTAATATTTACATTCCTATGGAAAAGAATGTAGCCTTGCTGTGACTTTATGAGCTAACTGTACAGTGTAAAAGCTGAAATAACCTTGCCTAAAAGTAAAGGCACGAATATACCTCAGTAGAAATATATTAGTCACAATTTATTTCCTTTGCTGTTAAATTATTCTACCAAATCTATTTCTTCTTTTAGCATATATTCAAAATATGCCTTTGTTATTTTGTAAGACCTCTTTTGTCTTGTCCTATAGAAAATGCACCCAAGTATCTGTTCTACTGAATTTATCAAACAAATGCTTTCCCTCTGTATCTTTGAGGTGCTCAGACAAGAGATTCATCTCCTGAACAGAAACATCTCAAGACAGAAGTCAATATCCCCTGGCCTGTGTACATAAGGGCTCCCAGGCAGCCAAGCCCCCAGCAGATATGAGTATGTTCTCAAGGAGGGCGGGCTACTGAACGTGCTGACTTTGCAGGCATGCACGGCTGCGCAAGTGGGCAACACAATGTTGCAGATGTATGGAGCTGCTGAGGAAAGGGGAAAGGCACATTCACTGGTGCTTGTCCTGACACATGGTCTGAAGACATTCTTCACAGTTCAAACAGGATTTTTCTTTTCTTTTCCCTCTACAGTTCTCCAGTTGTTCCTTGAGCTCACCTTTAGAATGCTGTAAGACCCAAATGAGTGCCTAAAGAGTCTCCTTGGTGTTAAAGGAGCATCTACTTTTGCTGTGGCATTTTGCATGACCTGCCAAGTGCTACACACAAATTTTGGAGGCCCTTCCTTTGTGTTCACTACATGTGGTGTTAAACTGAACACACTTACAGAAAATCACAATTAGATCAAAGCAGGTGCAGATCAAGGACTTTACAGGCTTTGCTACTGTCCCTGAGAAAATTATGGGACAGGTCCTCTTGCAAGTTATTTTATCCAGGCATGTAGAGGGCAAAAACATGATTGGGAAAACCAACACAGGTTTACCAATGATAAATGGTGCCTGACCTCTCTTGTCACCTAGAGAGGCCAGGCACCATTGCTTGGTGGTGAGCAGAGAGCTGAGGATATCACTTACCTTGATTTTAGCAGGTTGCTTGATGCAATTATGCCACTGTGCCCTGGCTGGTAACTAGGACACAACGTTAAGGGCCATGAGGAGTATGGAAAACTGTCTGACTGGCTTGTGGCAGTCAATGGCTCAAATTGTCTGCCACTTATAAACAGGGCTCCTCAGAGGGAATGCTGGGTCCAGCAATGCTCAACATCCTAATAACTGGTCGAGATGATAGCACTGAGTGCACCTGCTGCTCCAGGTTCATGTATGACATGACAGGAAGAGTTGCGCATACTCAGAAAGGAATGGCCACTCTACAGAGAGATGAGATTGGGTTGTAAAGAGATATGCAAGGTTCAACAAAGGGAAATGTGCATTTCTGCTCCTGGTGCTCCTGGGATGCAGTAATCCAAAGCAAAAGCAAGGTTGAGATCTGTCTGGAGGGGCCCTTTGCTTCCTGGTGGGCAGCAAAGGTGAGCATGAGCTAGAGGTGTGCTTCAGCAGCAGGGCAAGGTAGTCCTGGGCCAGGTCAGGACAAATTTTATGCTTGCTGTCACACCAGTTTGAAATATGCATAGTCAGACTCATGCCATGTCTGACAGGACACTATTCACTATCAGATTACTTTTTTTTAACCACTTGTTCCATATTCTGAGTCTCCTGACATTTGTATGCCAATTCTGGATTCTTGCAGGACTATACTGTCTTCCTCTGGATTCCTGACTTCATGCTGTTTGCATCTAGTTCTATTAAAAGCTCATTTTTTTTTCACTGAGATGGTATTTTCCCACATATACTTCTGACATTTAAATCTTCAGGACAGTATTCCCTTTGTGAGAAAATCCTTTAACTTCATAACCTCAGCCTTCACTAATATTTGCATTCATGTTGGAACTATGCCCTTTCCCCCAAGCCGTACATTTCCCCAGGTAACTAATAACTGCAGAATGTTCAAGTGTTTGATGGATTATGAAACTGTTTAGTTGACCCCCTTGTAGGGCAGGATTGCGAGGAATATACGGAAGGATATCTGAATCTTGTGTCTCTAGTTTGTGAATTTATTAGTCTTATCAGAACTAATGGAAGGCATCATGATATTGCATAAACATAAAAGCATTCATCAGAACTTTCTAACACTAAGTGGGAGACTCTGCAGAGCAATGATGTGTAGTTTTGATGGATGACCTCAACACAGTAGAGAGAAGAAATCATCTAAAACAGGACTTATAACTGTGAAGCATGCAATTTTTCACAATATCGAGATAGTAGCATCTAAAGAGGGTCCAAAGATGAGTATGTCTTTGCAAGCACAGAGGATTACAGTACTGTTAGCATAGGATGAAACACATAATCACAGAAAGGTTCCGTGTCTGTGCTTGTATTTCAAGAGCTCTGAGAATCAGGGGAACAAGCCCAAGTCTAATTCTAGTATAACATCGAAAAAGAACAGCTTTTATACTTTTCCATTATACAGCTATTTATTAATTATTAAGCCAACATTGTTTTAAAGCATGCAACCGTGGAAACTCTGGTATACCCTTATTTGATTAGAACAATTGTTTCCCCCCCTTAAGGATCACCCGATTCCATCATATGATTATACAGGTGCAATTTCACATGATTCGATAGAAGCTAGAAACTTAACATTTTGTTCCCTCCCAGACCTATCTGACCTAGCTTTGAATTTATTGTACATGCTCCCTTGATTTCAGAATCATTTTAACCCTATGCTAACAGTACAATTTTAGAAATGTCTAAAATCTGTCTTTAAATATATTCTAAGTTCAATAATTTTCTAAGTATGCTCACACTCTTCAGCAACAGAAGGGTTTCTGTGTAAGTACAGCTGGAAATCCTTGCAAAGCTTTAAATTGATGCTTTCAGATGGAGAGTATGGACAGCCAGCTGCTCTGCATTTGACACTTTCAGAACCACTACAGCAAACTGCAGTTTGGGTTTGATGAGATTGGTGTGAGGGCAGCTCATGTCTGGAGACAATCAGAACCTGGGTCACAGGCCCTAGCCAGGTTTTGCGTCCTTTGTTTTGTTTTGTTGTTTTCTTCACCCTCAGTTAGTTCAGAGCTGGTTTTTCACTTGTGCCTTGTGGCTATGACTAATGCTCTCTATGAGGTTGCTTTCTAGGTGAATTTTCAGTCTTTTGTTTCCAGGGGGGTTCTGAGAATTTGTGCCTGCTGAGACTTTGATGCACACCTTCCATTTCTTTCCATATCTGAACTGCCTATGATTCTCAGCTGCTACTATTTTCTGAAAGGTAGTTTGGAAGTTGGCACTATTCAGGCATGAGCAAAAAGAGCAGCTGTGTCACTGGAACACTTAAGAGTTACTATTTTGTTCAAACTGAAGTGCTAGTCTGAGGAGATCACCTTTTGGGTAGGAGAAATGTTTTTCAGGCACGTGACATGCTATTTCCAGTGCCTCTACTTCACTCATGGAGTGACATCTATACGTCACTGTGCAAGAAAACATGATGTTTTGTCTGTATCTCATTTCAGGCTATGTTTCAGATTCATTACCCATGACACTTTCCCTCTGGATTGTTTTATCCAGCTTGTGCTATAAAACCAGATGCCTAATTATTTTTAGCCTGAATGTAAAAAGTAGAAGAAGATGTTTTGTTTGCTGTCTGCCAAGAGCAGTTAGACTGCCTAATAGAAGCCAGTTGTCTCAGTCTTTCTCTGACAATTGGGTATGAACATTTTGACTAGGGTAACAAAGTGATGAGTAACCTGGCAGATGAGCAAAAGTCTAGCAGGAGATGTGTATCTTCTTCAGACTTACCCGCTCTTTGTCGCTACTTCACTGATGAGATGATCTTGGAAAACAGGAGAGTAACAAGGAATAAGAAAGGAATACAGCTGCCTGAATTAGATATTGAGTCTGCATAGTCACTGTGGGAGGGATAAACTCTGTGTGAGAGACAAACATAGGTATTTTTGTTTGTGATGTGGTTCCTTTTTTGTCCAAGAATAAAGAATTTTTAAAATTCCTTTCTAGATCTTTTCTTTAACAGTGGTTTCTAAGGAGAAACACATTTGACAAGAGCGTTGTAAAAGAGGAGCTCTTGGAAGAACTACCAAGGACACTTGTAATGGAGGGCTTCTGTGACTCATGCAAGACCCTGTTCCCAAGCAAGAAGGAGGCTCCCAACAAAGCACATGCAGCCGCCTTACACACAGGTGGATCATGAGTAGAAAATACTCGGGGTCATTTGTGGGGAAATCACAAGATCCAGACCCTGGGTATACTGACTCCTAAGCATGTGGTAAGACTCACCCTGTCCTGTAGTGTAAATACAGCAAAACGTGAAAGAGCAAGATGGGAGAATAGCTTTTCTGTCAATGTAAATGTATCCTCTGAAGCATTACAGGAAGAAGGACCCTATCAGGAATGAGAGGGTGGAAGACATCATATGTTGGCTAGGAAAAGATGTAAGATTAGGATGTAGGGAAATCCCCTGATGAGAAGGAGATAAAGGAAGGGATTCATTGGCAAGAAAAAAGAGATTTTGAGGATAAAGGATAAAGAGAAATTAACATGGTGGGGAAAAAAAACCCACCAAGAAGAAAGAAGTAGAATGCAATGAACAGAATCAGATAAAAGAAAATACAAAAGATCACTGGAAAAGGAGAGGAAGGGTGTGAGTCAGGAAAGGGCGAGAGGCATAAAAGTATAAAGAACGAATGGAAAAGAAACATTCCTTTCAGAGAGAAAAAGAACAAATAGTTACTGAAGAGAGGCTAGAGAACAACTATAAAACTCTAAGATAAGTAATACAGATGTGAATGAAATTAATCATATCTAATAAAAGAGAAAAGCAGGGGGAAAGACTGAAGAGAATAATAAGATGAATCAATATTTGGGAAAAAATAGATTATGGATTTTAATTGTATTTATTTGCTTGTATCTATCTAACAGTCTTTCTGAAAGAAGCATACCTTCTGAGATATTAAAATCAGTGGCCATCTGACGTTCATCGCACAGACACACACAGACACAGACAGACAGACAGACAGACACACACACACACACACATACACACTTTGGTGAGAAGGCATGAACAGTTTATTACGAAAATCTGACTCCATTTTATAGTATATCTACAAAGGCCAGGGACTGGGAGGGAAGGTTGACACCTCTCCCCATCCCACTGGTTAAGACAACTGCCCATAAACTGTCCATATCTCTAAGAACAAGGGTGTAAACTTTCCTTGATTTAATGAAAACATTCCCTCTGTTTATAACACATGTGCATGAGAAACAACCTAAACTATGAAAACTGTGAGACAGGAGAATGCTGAAAAATCAGGGCAACATCCATCTATAGAATAATGTGCTGCATTTGTCACATTTTGTCATTATAATGCTCATGGAATAGCTTTTACTAGTGCTACATAAATATAATCTGAGTAATCGAGGGAATATGTAGGAAAGACTACCCTATAGGAAAAGTGACCCTCCCCCAAGATTAATTATTCTAATTATTTTTTCAGGGCAAAATTGAAATTAATTTGGTGCCTTTTAATTAGGGGGCCAAAAAAACCGCTCATTTCCTTTTGAGTTACATTTTTTTTCTTACAAGCCCACTATTTACAGTTCATCTGAAGTCTGAGGGTCAGATGCCCCGCTCTTTTACACACAGCAAAATCAGCAGCTTATGTTTAAGATGTTTTGCTTCTTTTCTGAGCCTCTTGCTAGTGTACTTAGCAGAGAATGATTAAAACCTGTGCTCTGGTAGAACTGTTGCAGTGTTTAAACAAGGAAGTCTGTGTTTGTTTAGGAGAATGGGGAAATGGCTATCTTGACAGATTAGACTGAAAAAACAGGACAGCCACAGTCTAGCACAGATGTCCAAATTTGCCACTTGGCTGGTTTTTTGAGATCTTCTAAACAAAACTTGCTTGTGTGTTTTTGCTTTTGCTCTGTTTGACACCTGACTGAGGAATGTGATTAAGCACTATTGCCAGGGATTACATGTCTCTCTTGAGCAAGTGTTCACAGGGCTGAAGTTTCCTCATGTCTGTCTAATTGTGTCATAGCCTGCTATGGGAATAAAAGAGAAATATCTCAAAATGGATTAAAGCCATTGAAAAAAGGCTGGGTTGTAATGAAACTACAGTTTTGGACAGAAATCCAGTGAACATTTTTTTTGAGATGAGTTTTCTAGCATCTCCATTTACTTAGTGACAGAACACATGGAAGTGAGAAATATATAATTTGTCTGTGAAATACTGAAGCCATTTGCAAGATACATTGCAGCCTCCCAGACATAAAGCACATTTCAGTGGAGAGAAACGTTACGTCCTCAATCAGTGTGAGATGATAATTTTCTAATGCATTTAAGGTACATGCTTCACTTGATAAATCCATACAACTCTCTACTCAGACACTTTGTCAACTCCTGTCAACATTATCATCTTGAATTAGTTGGCCTCACATTACTTCCATGATAGAAAAAACACTTCCAAAGCGACTGCCATTTAATTTCTTTAAAATATGCCTATCTGTAAATGAAGTTTTGCTTCGTTTGAATAATGTTAAGCTGAAAAACAATAACAAATACTTGCTAGATAAAGGCCATTTGCCTATGAGAGGAGATCATTGCAGTGATCAGGCTGGTGTGTGTGTTAGAAATGAGAAATGCTTTGATTGGTGTGTGTGTTCTGTGTATCACATACATCCTGGCCATGCACACAAATTTAGTATATGCTCTAGGTCCCTAGAAATATGTCGTAACTCTGGGCCAGATCCCAATGAAAACCAGCAGTGCATGGTACTTGATAGTGGGGATGTATAAATAGCATTATAGCAATTGGCATTAATTCCAACCTTCAGAAGCACTCTGAGGAATTCCATCTTTGTATGTCTGTGTGATTACAGCAGTTTTTTTGAACTATTAACAGTGAATATACTGTTAGAATGAGAAAGCTCTTTCTTTGGGAAATTACTGGAGATATGTTGATAGCACAGGGATGTTGGATAGACATTGTATAAATCACCTTTTAATTATTGAGCTATTCATGCAAATCTTTCATTTTTTTTCAGGCTATCCTATATCTAGATTCAAGTAGTGTTTTACAAATATTAAAGTTATGTACCTAAAATAAATATGAAGCACCTGATAAACATATAATATATGATGAATGTGAAATGCATGAAAAATATGAAAACAAAACTTCTTTGGGATTCAAGTTTCCATACAGCTAAAAGAACCCTGTAAGCAATTGAATCTTATGACTTGTAAAGCTGTTCTAGGGCTTTCATGAAAGATTTTGGTACCTTCTTTGATAATAATTTGTTTCAGCATCTGCTGAAGTATCATGACACTATTTAAAGTAGTAATGAAATCGACGCCACAGTCTAATTCCACCCTGAAACTTACCAGGTGTTTTAACTTTTTGCAGAGGAACTGTGAGAATTTTCAGCCTGACATCTCAGAAGAAATGAGAAGGCTAAGGACCTTGAGAGAGAAAGTGTTTATGCCAGAAGACTCTTATTTAGTTGCTGATAGGCTTTTATCTGTTTCTTTTATCACCAGTTCCTGATTTTTGTTTTCTTTCCAAACCTTGGGCTTGAAAATCATGATGATTCTGAAATTATGTGCCAAACATGTTGTGAGAGCAGAGATGAGGAAACTGCTTATGACAGAAATTTTGTCTTGGAACTTCTGACTTGCCACAAAGGTTTTAAAAAGTCTCTGAATTTTTATTTTGTGCCTGTGCAAGTGTGAAAAGAGTGATTCTTTGCCAAAGCAAACCAGGAAACTGTACTAGTTGGTTTTCTTTTCTGTGCCATGGTGCAGAAATAGTTCCACCACCTTTGCTTGGTGAAGAAAATGGGAATCCATTTTAGTGCACTTGTTAGCTGAGGCTAGGAAGTGAGTTCATATTTAAAGTCACAGAATAATGCTACAACAAACAGTAAAACACATTCTTTGTAATGACTTGGAATGGAATAAAAACTTTCCAAGTGGCATTAAGAGTGATAATATAAAAAACAACTCTTCAATGAAAGTTTTCAGTGGCACAAGTGTGGCTCTACACACACATGATAAAGTATTTCTACATGTTTTGTAAGGTTAATAATTAGTGTATCTAGCAGGTATATCCAATAGGAGGTCAGTTGCCCCAGTAACCCACCCTTGGGCCAGCCCCTTGGAGTTGGTCCGGGGGGTTCTTAACCCCGTTTCTTGTTATGTCTCTTAAGTTCTGTTGGAAAACAAGATGTCCTTGTCAGAAATTCTCTTCTTAAGACTAAGACTAAACAGAATTTCAAGAATGTGTTAGTAAGGGTTAGCTTAATGTGAGAAAGGGCAGGAAAAGTGCTAGAAACCATACAACTATATATTAAAAATCTACAATGGTACAAATATAGGAAAAATATATACAAGGCGGAAAATCTCTAGGCATCACAAGAAGTAGTGTAGCTGTCAACAAAAAAAGAACGAATAGTTATAAAATAACCACATCTTCTTCTCCAATAAGACATTGGGAGAGTGACAGCACACATTACCTATCTTGACTGTAGTTAAGACACAAACTGTGTCAATGCATAGTTTGGCTGTGTACTACACAACACTCCCAAACACAAGGGAGAATTGTGGTGTTGTTAAGCTGTTGTGAAGTGGGGACAAATGTGGCTGGTAGACTGTGTTTGGAAAATAACTATCAACACTTCTTGGTCAATCTAGTATGTGGTCTGAGAAGAGACTCCCATTTAGCTGCTCTGAGCAGCACTCTTCAATATATTAGTCAACAACTTACATATTGAAATAGAGTATGTAGTCTTAAAAAATATACAGTTCCTCCCAAACTGGAATGGGATAGGACTGGACTGCTGAATAATCTTCACAAATTGGAAAAGTACAGTGCAAGAGATATGTTGAATATGGTGCATAGGTGAGGAAAATAAACTTGTATGGGTAGTGGTTAGGTAGTGGCTCTGAAGAGGTTTATCATGGATTAAAGTGAACAATGTCAACAATGTCATGCTCCTGTGAACACATCAACACATCATGCTGGGATATAAAACAGCATGGAGCACATTAACTAACAATTCCTCTCCACTGAGCAGTGGGGAGAAGTCAGCTCTGTGCCCCGTCTGTCTTTCGGCAGACTGTGCCTGTCTGTGATCTGAGTAGAATGAGTCTGAAGGAGAATGAAAATTGCCAGATATCAAGGTTTCAGTTTTGAGAAAATCTGATCAGAGGTGGAAGTCTTAAAACAAAGGAAGAAGCCTCCAAAATAAGAAAGCAACTTCATGGCTGTTATAGAAAGACTGAGAAGCTAAAGCATGAGCTTCCAGCAAGGCATGTTTACATTACTCTTTAGACAGAGTGTTAAGGACTGTCTTAAAGGGTCTTATAAAAGTTCTTGTAAGCCAAAATACTGGTCATATAGGCTATTGTATATAGCTGATTCTTGAAACATTGTTAAGGTGTAAGGTGTGAACTCTGAAGGCACTTTCATGCTGAGACCCAGCCAGCATATATGTCTACTTTAAATGTATATATATCAATATATATAAGGGAGTTTTTTATAAATGTATATCTCTGTCATGGTGATATCTACATATTCCTAAGGAGGCTTTTTAGTTTTGCAGGACTTAAGCACATGCAAACACCATGGTTGCTTTAGTACACTAAATGACGATGATGATGATGATGATGATGATGATGATGATGATGATGATGATGATGATTCTTTCTTACTAGGAAAAACATTTGTGAGAAGGTTGGACATAAACTCTCTGATTCCACTGAATCTTTTTGATATGTTTGCAGATTTCTGGAATTGCATGGGATGGATAGGGGAGTTTCCCTTTAGCTTGCTATGCATCTATTGGAAAAACATTTCTGTTCTTTTCCAGTTTGTTTGTTTGGGTTTTTTTTTAAATTACAATCATTTGTCACAAAGATTTATGCATGCTGAGTTCCGTACTGTTTTGTTTGCAGTCCATAATTGCAGATTGCTGGGTTTTTCAGCTCTCCTGAACTTGGATGATTGTTAGGAAAAATATTTTACTGTTGAATTGCCCAATGGTATCTTGTGGGACCAATTAATTAAGCTTTGCTAACTTTCTGTAGCATTTAATGCTCATTGATTTACCATAGATACAATCCTTTTGTCATCCTGATCTGGACACAAACAGCTCTCCACACAATCAGGTCAGCTAGGAATATATGAACTGATTGGATTTTTCTCATCTCTTTTTTTTCAACTTGATAACTGAATACAAGTTGCAGGGAAAGCATAAGGCTGAGAAAAGAATATACTAGTTGAGTTGAAAAAACGTGTAAAATATGATTTCAGTTACTCAGATGCTGCTGTGGTGGCCACCGACCTTCCTTGTATTCCCTGCAAGTTTTCCAAGTAAAATTAACACAGAAGGAGTAGATTTACTCTCCAGAAAGATTAGAAGCATCAGAATAAGCCTCCTGCTATTTCTGTACTGCTAAATTAAGGAAATCTGAGACCATGCAAGGTTCTAGACTTACCCATCTGAACTGACACAATGCCAGGGCTCCTTCATCCCAGATTTGGCCCACACCATCGTGCTGGGCCAGATATGAACCTATACCCAAGTTGTAGGTTTGGATTTAGTTGCCTTGTTTTGAATGATAGCATAATTTAGAGGAAAGAATGTGTACTGTGCTGTGTAGGTGGGCTAGAGAATGGCCTTGGGCATATTGAATTTACTACCATGTCTTAGGCCATCTCTCCTGGAAAGACAGGAAGGAATTCATGTTTTACTTCTAGCAAAAAGTTTATACTTCATGATAAAGGTCAGTGCAAGGTCACAGTGAAAACTATTGTCCTCTAATTGTTTAGACAGTGACTACCCTTCCACACAAAATCCACCCTTTCCCAATGTAACCAGTGCTTTTGCTGTTGAGAGCACAAGTACTCACTGGTGATAATGACAGGGAAAAGACATGGAGCTTTGTTCTTTTGCGCTCGACACTTTTGAACAGCACTAAACGCAAAGGCTTAGAAATTATAGCTCATCTTATTTCTCAGTAATCACTAGTATACCAAAACATAGGAAGAATAGTCTAGCCAAAGTTTTCTGGCCCAGACATGCTTATAAATTGTAAGTGTGCTGTGAGTGGTGAGCCTTATACAGCCACTGTCCTTCAGCAAAAATAGCTGGCAGCATTGTGCTATTGGTAAGAATTTTTTCTTCTTGATTAGAATATTATTAAAAACACTGACACTTTACAGAGACAATAATACATTCCCCTTGAGGCCTGGGATTTAACCTTGAAAGAAGACACTGTGACTCAGTGAAAATCTGTCTGCACATCTTTCTGAGTAAAAGCAGAGGAGAAACAAACAAAAAACCAGCCAAACAAACAAATAAACAAACAATCTGAAAATAAAAATTTTAATATTTCCCTACAAAAATATCAATATAGATATTCACCTGCTGGCCTCAAGGAATGTCCAATATGTTTACTGATAAAAATTTAACTTATGGCAACAACTATGGTATTTATATTGCTAGTAAAGCTTCAAGGAATCAGAAAATTTCAAATTAACTACTGAAGTAGTTTGAACCTCAGTCAATTATGCCTTGAATATTGCTCCTACACTGATAAAAGTGAATACAATATCATGGCATTTATTCTATTTAGCAGCCTCCAAAAGATCCATGATAAAAAATGAGAAAAGTGTGACTACCATGTAGCCTTTAGCTTTATCTGCCAGCCCTCTTGCAGATCCACTCAAAGCAGCATTGGCCTTGCCCCTCTCTTGACCATAACCCTAGACCATAAAGCTAGATTCACACTGAGATTCACACAGGGCCGCCAAGCCATTAGAAAAACTTTTGCTTGTTTTCTTGAAAAGAAAGCAGATCTGTTTTCTGATTGTCAGGGAGCACTTGTAGGTAGCCAGAGCGCTGGTTTAGGGGTGCAGGCTGCTCGTACTGTGTGCGTCAGTACATGATGCTGGGCCCTGGGAATACTGCTACAGATTTGTTGGGACACCTAGGCTTGTAGCCTGGTGACCACTGATGGTGAGGAGCAGCTGCAGCACCTGTCCTCCAGCTCCAGCCGTGACTGCCCCAACACCCACCCTATGGTCCTGAGCTCTTGGGGTGTCCCAAGGGCTCCAGGTGAAAGAGTTGTGAGAGGAGGTTGTGGTCACTGGGGTAGGTGGGCAGGAGCTTCCAGCGACCCCGTGCATGGTGTGCTTGCAGCACCCTGGGCAAGGAAGCCTGGAAATCTGTGGTGGCTGGCAACAGAAGGAAACCTTTCCCACCAGCAAATGTGTATGCAGAATATGAGCAATGTCCTGGTGCCAAAGAGCTCTTCTGAGGGACAAGGCACCAGAGGTGGCTGGACCAAAGCCAGCAGCATGAGTTGCCAGACCAGTGCCCACTTCTTCACCCCAGGGGTGTACAAACAGTAGTGACCATGGATGGAAGAAGGCAAAAAGGTCAAGGAGAAGAGAGGGGAAGAGTCATGGTGGTGCTCTAGGGGGTCTCTTGGTGGTGCTGTGAGAACTGCTCATGCATCGCACCAAGAAGGCTGCCACATAATTTGTGAAGTGAAAGTCTTTTTGCTTGTTTCCAAGTCTACTCAAGTCTATCAGGCTTCAAAATGCAGTTCAAAATCCATGCTATGTTTTTATCTCTGAGGTGGTAGCTTTAACAAAATAATAAGGGAGAGAGGGAAGGGGACGTCTATTGAGAGAGAAGAGGGAAAAGCAAGAGCGGAAATGTCCTCCTAATTTTTCTCAAAGCAAGGCAGGACTCAGTAAAAATAATAGGAAAATGAATTTTTTCTCTGCATAATTAATGCTCCATTAATTCTAAATTCTTAAATAAATATGATTCACATTGCTCATCTCTGTAACAATTCTGCTTCACAATGCTTCAGCACACAGGCTGCTTCATATTCCAGTAAAGAAAACCCAAACCATATGAAAATACTTAAATGACTGGACATTTTGGTATGTTATTGCCTTTTTTTGATTGACGATGTGAGATTGCACACCTCATTGCAAAGTAATGCTTTTAACTTAAATCAATTCTAAGTGAACATGTTTTATGCATTTATGCTTGTAGTTTGAAAAAAGCGTGTCCTAAAAACAGTACTGGCTTTTAATTATCCAGTGAACAAATCACTGGAGATGCTTGCATGTCTCAACCAGTGAACATTTACCTGTATTGTCATGCAACTGCTACAAGTGTAGGGCTCACAGAGCTGCTGTAGTCTTAATGAAGCAGTTAATGATGTGTGAATTATAGATCCTGACAGCCTCTTTTTAATAAAATCAACAGGACTGCATCCACAGTCTACCATAGCTACTAAATAATGACAATACTGTCTACCTAACATAATGCAGTGTCTTTAAGTAAAGTACCATTTTTGAATGCTTGTACTGAAAAATTCTCATCAACATAAAGAGGAATGTGAGCAATGAAGAACAAGCTGATACACATGGCACTTCATTTCTTTCAGTTTGGGAAAGACATGCACTAGCCACAGGGAATTCACAAATGAAGCTTCATGTAAAACAATGTGCTTTTCATTGTTATTGTAACAGCATTTCTATGAGATCCTTCACTGAAGTAAAGAACAACATAATGGATAATGGACTTTAAAGTCAAAAGTGTTCAGGGTGTTTTTGGTTTTGGGACTTTTTTTGAAAGCATGTGAACTCTATCTTCCCAAAAGCTTTCAATGAACTGTTGTCTTCACATTGTAGCTCGCTGGAATGTGATAGTTCCACACCTATCTGAAAATAGGTACTATATATAAATACATATATTTCAATGGAATTTTTTTTCCATACATTCAGCTAATAGAAAAAGAATGATTGTTGTAGAGAATGAAAGGACTTTTTTTTTTTTTTT
>WBMY01009513.1:114208-125087 GCA_013397315.1 Donacobius atricapilla
TTTTTGTGTGTGTGTGTGTGTGTGCGTGCATTGCTTTTGCTGATCAGTCTTACACCTAGCTAACAATTCGGGGAACATTTTATGTTGTCCTTGTTATATTTTCCCTAAATAATCTTTATTGCCTGGTGTATTGAAACTAAGCACCAAGGACTTCGGAAAAATCAAGGTTATTTGATGTATGTGTTTGCTCTTGTTTGTGGTTTGTTTTTTTTTTTCCCCACAAAGATTTCAGGCAGCTGTCTTCCTCTCATTTACTTAGCAGATACTGAAGCGAAGAAAAGGGAAAAGATCCAAGTCACATTCACTAGCTCCTGTAATCCCTTCATTTGCTCCTTGGTTCAGGCAATATCAGAGAAACAAAATAACAAAGCTAGAAAGAAACTGACGAGTAAAAACCCCACACGACCCAGCTATGAAAGAAGAAATTGCCTAGCCTTTTATGAACTTGTGCATATATTCAGGATACAATAAACCTGGTCTGCTGGACTGAATTTACTCAAGTGAAATTTTTGTTGCCAGTAAGGAAGCTACAGATTGTAAAGCCTGTTGCAATTATTGTGTGCAAACAAAGCATGATGACTTGCTTAGGGAAGCACAGCCAAACATCCCTGGGAAGTTCTGTTTTCCTGCATTGCTGCAGCCATTTGTACAACAAGCATACATCATTGTTGTACTCTTGAGCTAAAATCTTGGAAGTGCTTCCTGCATTTGCACCTTTCCACTCCTCTTCCTTTGCCTTCTTTCGTCTCCTGCCTCAATCCTATAAGTAGACAGATGTGCACACACATTCATTCCAGCAGGTGTTTATGTCCTTTCTAAGGTGTATCTCTTAGTTTCCAGAGTGTTTCTAAGGTGTATTTCTTAGTTTCTTCATGCTCCGACTCTTTTCTATAATCTTTGTTCCATCCTTCTCGGTTAATACCTTGTCTAGCCAACCCAGATAATATCCTGTATCCTCTGGTCCACTCAACAGCTACAGGGAAAGACGTGATTGCACATCCCTTATGAGCTGGGAGACCACCCCTGGCAGTGGATCCATTTTTCCTTCCTGATCCACTCTTGATGGGGTCAAATTTGCTGTGTGGAGCAGATGCTGGAGGGAAGATGGTGAAAAGAAAGGCAGACCAGCTGTTAAGACCATTGATTTTCCTACAGCTGAAGAATTTGGATGGTGACAAGCCTTTCAATCATTTCTCTCTTTCAAAGTAAACCAAATTTTGCATGCAAGAAAAACAGTGTGGAGAGGGTAGTTGTACCTCCTGGGGGAAAAATTTATATATCTAGTGCTCTGGATAAAGCAGAGATGGTGAAGTAGTAAAGTGCTCAAGCTCTAGTATACATGGAAGGCTTAGAATCCTAATACCACTCATTATTTTTGATATTACTACAGTAATGAAAAGCCCCATAGTTGAGACTCTTTATGACACAAAATCTCATCCTAGTAGCTTCTTTCACTTGTCTCATTATTAGCATCAGTGGCAGCAAATCCTCAAAAAGCAGCAGTAGTAAAACTGCCATCGGAGAGAGGCTGGGAATGTGCCTGCTCAGGAACACACACAGCAAGAGCTGCAACAGAGTAAATCTCCCTCCAGTGCAACATGCCATCCACTTAGGCATCCTGAGTGGTGCCATATGCTGTCAATATTCCTATTCACAACAGTCACTTCCTTGGAGAATAAAGCACCACAGCTCCTGGGAAGTATGAGAAGGGCACAGGTCTTGAATTGGTAGTCTCGAGCACTGGAAAACCAGTAACAAATGTGAGAAAACTTAATCTATAGACAAGATTGAAGCCAGATTTGTCTTTTTGGTAAGAAAACAAAAAGTGCCCTAACATTTTACTTATTTAAGATTTTTTCGTTTAATATTAAGATAAATGTCACAAGCGATATTGGTTTTCTTTTCTTTTAGACCACCTACCTAAAAGAGAATAAGAGATCCAATCATACAATGATCATCTGCTTCATTACCACATGAAAGAGGTTTAGAAAAGCTTAGGATAAGCAATGGGATTTGTGAGCATGTTTATGAGTCAAACTGTAGAGATTTCTGAGGTTTGCTTACAATCACTTGTCTTTTTCAGCAGTCAGACCTTAGAGGACCTTGGAGAAATATAGGTCATTAAATGATTCAGTTCTAATCTATAATGGCTTCTATTGATATCAGCAAAACCTGTGCTTTCAATAAACCATATCTCTAAGCAGGGTTCTTTAACTAGAAAAATACTGACCTATCCTAATTTTCCAGTGTGATTTTTTTTCACACTGGTACTTTTTTTTTGTTTGTTTCTCAGTAGTTTACATATTCTTCTGTTGCAACATTTAAGAGAAAATCATTGTGAAATTGTGTCTTGCACTGCAGATTGCCTTAGCTGCTTCAGAGCTGGCAGTGTGATGTATCTGATTACAAACATGGCAGTATTTTATGATAGCAACAGAAAGCGTTAAAAGGTGAAAATCAGCAACACCAGTAAGCTCTTAAAATGCATAGGTGTTTTCATTACTATTAGTGTTTTTCAGAGTTCTGGGGGGGGGCAAGCATGTTTCATATGATTCAGGGAATTTTAAAGTGGCATCTCAGTGGCCTGCACTGCTGTTTTTGTTATAGCACAGATCTCATTGAGGCTGGTGCTGCAGGGAGTGTAAACTGGCATGATGCCACCAAAATGAATGCAAATTTGCTGCTTTTTGCATTGAGAAGCTTGCCCTGAGATAAAGCAAACTCAATTCTTGTCCCATTATGACAAGGTCATACACCACATAGAACCACTTTTTAAAATTTGCTTTGAGTAAACTCAAATGAAGAAAAATGTGCCAAAAAAAAAAGAAGGAAAGAAAAAAAAAGCAGCGCCAATGAAAGGTTTGGATGAGTCATTCAGTCTCACCTGAGAATACATGTAGATAAAAGAGTGTAGCTTTGATGGAGGCACTAGTGAATTGGTTATGTTTTCATAATGACTTCTTTACATTATTGAATACAATGGGAACTTTAAGGCCAACTGCAATAACAGTTTCTCATGAAAAATTAACAAAGAATTTATGGAAATGTAGCAAAAGTCCCAAAGCAATTAGCTTAGATTCCTCTAGAGTCTGAGAAAAGCCTGGATAATTGCAGACAGAAACTGCATAAAGTGGCTATTTTCATTATCACAGGATACGGAAAGTCCATTTTCATCACAATGGGACATAATGATGTTAAAGCTAACATGGAGATGTGTTTAAAGAGGTTGAAGCACAGTTTGCAGAATGGTTTTATTTGCATGGCATTCAGATCCATATTAAAAATCCTTTGCTAAGCAATGTGGTGGTTTTTACCTGGGGTCTTCAAACCCTCCTGCAAGGTAGGAAAGTAAAGTAGATTGCAGTTTCAGGAAGCTAAATGTACATTATGAATAGAATGCACGGGAATTAGTTTAATTTAACTTCAATGGAGAAAAGGGAAATTGGACTTCAAATCGGTAAATAGATAAAGATACGAAAGTACTCATATGTATATGTTTATAAGCTAACGTTGCATAGTTTTGAAACAGAATTTGTGCAGGTTAAGGCCATGCGAAAATCACCCTGTCCTAGGTTACACTGTAAGATACGCCCAAGGTATGTATTCTNCCTTAAAATCATAACATCACTGAGAGCACCTGTAACACCTCCTCAGACCTATTTCCTGTTTTGTCTGTGAGATCCATTGATGCATTTTATTTTATTTCATTACTCTATACATAATGTGTTCTCACAGAACTAATTACTCCTCACAAGAACTGGAAAGTCATATTCTGGTTGGATGCCCATGCTCAAATGATTTATATTACATAACACAAGCAGCCTTTCATAGTCACAGATGTCCTTTGCAATGTCACACACTTCAATCTAAAGTATTTCTGCAAAAGACTTCCATAAGTGGCTGTAGGTAAAAGTTCTCTGTTTAAGCAGAGAATAATTTCTACACTATTACACTACAGCCATATAGTCATTGTGTAGGTGAAGTGTGCATTGGTCTCCAAGGGGATTTTGGCTACACATTCAGGCCTTATATGTTCTCCCAGCTGAGTAGCACAAATAGCATACTGTCTAGCTGTTAGGCTTAATTATAATCTTGTTCATATCAGTGTAAATCAAAGCAGCCTTGCCAATGTTTTGCGTCAGTGAAAGTCTGAAGTACAGACGGACTAGCTTTTTTTCCCACTAGTTTCCAGTTTACCTCTCTCTGAACACTGCTATATATTGGTATAATTATAATTTAGATCCATTTTACAATAGACTAAACATGATTAATGTATGCTAATGTATGATCCTTTTTTCCTCCATGAATTTTTTGCTAATCTTTGTCTCATATGCGAGCACAAAGGATAAACGGTTTCAGTACTTTAATTAGCAGGGAGTTAACATCATAAATCAGAACTCATGGGCAGCTGCTTATCACCTGCATGAGCACAAATGAATTTATCTACATATCCATCTGATCAATTTTATTTGGCTTTGTGTTTTCACTGCTTTAAAAGTAAATATGCTTCTAAAAAATTATCTTTTATCCTATTGTACAGTTGCATTACCTACAATCTGAGACTGATAAGTAATACAGAAGAAATGTTTAAATATTGCAAATGGTTGTGATCTTCTTTTCCCCCAAAGGCTGCTTCACAAAAGGAAAAGAAAAAACAAAAGAAAGAAAAAGAGAAAAAAATCTGCCACATTAAAAAAGAAAAAACCCTTTACAAAAATATTCCTATATACATGCAGTGACTAAAACCCAATTTGGATTGACTGAACTAAAAGCTTACTTGAAATTGTGCTGAACACACAACTGACATTAAGCACCCTTGGATCTGAAACTTCTGAATGGTGTAGATACCAGTAGGTCAAATGAAGTCATTGCTCAAGGGCTAGTTTAAAACTACTTGTAACATGTTTTGATTTACAGATTATCAATTCAGCTGAGCAGCAGAGCAACATATTCGGGGGAATCACATAAACAAATACATTCAACTGTACTGCGGATTAACCTAAAGTGACACATTTATTTAAAAATCTGCCTACTACTTGTCCTCATTGATTAAATGCCCTTAAGAAAGTGAGTCTGATGAAATAGAAGTCATTAAAATTCAGCACACCTCCTCCACTCCTTTTGATGGTTGCCACATTCCCTGGAGTGGGAGATTGGATGGCTGATAAGCTAACACTGAATTATAAGCACTTTGTGCAATGTCACCTGCAAATGAAAGATCTACTGTTTTGCTTGCAAAGCAACAGTGCACCATAACAGCACAAAAATAGACACGGTGCAGAATTATTTCATCTTCTGTGCTGGGAATATAAATGAATGTGTGTATATGCATCTACATATATCACGTGTGCATTTTTATGGCAGAGACCAGCTCACAATGCAATACAGGTTGCTTGGAGGCAAGTACCATTGATCAGAAAAACAGGAGTGTCTGTTTCAGTGTTGTCAGAAAGCCAAATAAGCATGGTGTGATATCTCCATTGTGTGTGTCATTGGAAGATTTTTCCAAAGCCAGGTCTGGGAACAAAGGAATGGAGAAATGTCCTTCTCCCTAAGTCTCATTGGGCTCAGGAGGAGATTATGCTTGAGTTTTAGAAGGACCAGATGCAAACAATCTAGAGATTACTTGGAAAATGAGCTTTGGCATTTGATGCAGGTCTGCATAACCAAAGAACTACAGTCTCCATTTTTTTCCAGAGCTTGGTGTGAGCTCTCTTCTGTCTGCCACAAAAAACTTAAACCAACACTAAACAACCTGACTGATCTTTAAATTGTTCAAACTTGTTGTAGTTCCAAGCATTACATAGATTTTATTTGGAGGTAGCTAATTGTGAGGTCCGACACCTGCTGTCAGCCCCTGTGTTGATACCTTATTGGTTTCTCTTGACATTGTTTATTCAGTTTGACACATCTGTGGTGCTGAGCCAATTTTGACAACTCCAGATCAGCTCACCTACTCATCTGCATTATTTTGGGCTCCAAATCAGTCAACAGTACTGAACAGTATATGTATTTTGAGTCATGCCATGGGACTTTCATGATTATTATGAACAGTTGTTGAGGAAAATGTTCTTAATAATTGTGAAGATCCTGCAGCATGACAAGCTCTGCCCCTAAAAACATCAGTCTAAACTGGCAGGAAAAGGAAGGGCTAAAGGTGAAGGCGTTTAGACAAAGAGAAAAATCAAGTAATACATTATTGTTAGTTCCATGAGATTACTGGTGATTTGCTATTGCTGTTTATAAAAAATAGCTTTTGTCAAAGAGGAGAACTAATGAAATCCATTTTTCTACAGAGCAGCAGGCTTTATACTGCACAGTGGCATCCACGTAGTCAGTTGCTGCCTCCCTACCCTTCTGCTGACCCTGTTGCAAGGGGAGCAAGTCTGCTCCAGAGCAGCTCATGCACTGCTGGGCAGGCAGCTGCTGTCAGGCAACGCTTGTTGTGCCTGAGTATGACCACTCTTCCCCTTTGCACAGTCACTGGGACTATTTCTGTCCTCTACACAACTGTCAAATTTCACACAAGTTCTAGGAACTTTACTATCCTAGATATCTACTCTGCTTTTAAATTCAGTGGAATTGGCAGAATTACAGCATGTCTTTTCCTCCTTTATTACTCTACCTGCAAATTTCCCTTCTCAGTTTCCTCGTGGCAGTTTTATATACGAAAATATATGGCCTCAGAAATATAGGAAGAAACACTCAACATACCTCAAACCCCCCGCCCTCCCCCCCCGCCCCTGCTCTCTCATATACCCTACGCTAAATACAGCTATTTGGTGTTGCTGTAAACCAGGACTCTAAATCGTGACATTTTGGTGTTCGTGACAGGGAGGACAAATAAAGAATGGACTGGCACTGAAGCTTGTGCAGATGAGCAGTGTTTAGGCTAGAGCACCTGATAAAAAGCAGAGATAAAGGCACGTGCTTACTCAAGTGGGTTGCCAGGTATGTGCCACAGGATGATTTTTTTGAGGCCATCACCTTTGCCTTGAAAGAGACAGAGAAAGTTGTTAGGGTATCTCCTGATATTCAGGATCTGAGTATCTCCTAGAGTGTCTTTCTGAGAGCTGCCCATTGATGGAGGGACTCAGCTGCCCACACAAGGATGTCAGGGACATGGTTTTCCAGCTGCCACTCCAGAAAGCCGCCGGATTTCCAAACTCTGACTTCACCTGTGCACAAAGCTAATGGGTATCTCAGACACATGAAGTCTGGGAATGGACAACACTTAATAGCACCTGCATGTGGAACTCATCCCCTCATTCGTAAGCAGTTCCATTGATGTGGAAGGAGAAAGTGGGATTGGGGCTGCTGGGTAAGTGTTTCACTTGTGGGGTTTCACTTGTGAGACCACACCTGGAAGGCAATGTCTTGTTTTGGTTCCCCGGTGTATGACAGATGTGGGCCCACCAGGGTTGTCGGTGGGTTGTAGCATTCAGCATGCTATTAGAGCTGGAGGTAACTGAGTTAAAACTAACTAGCATTGCTCTGAGCAGCCTGATCCCACAGGAATGTGTCTGACCTCCCTGCACCCTTTCCCTGCCATGCAAGCACATGAGACCCATTCAAGAAGCATGGCATCTTCAGGCTGGGCCTGCTCCCCATCGTGGGGTCAGCAGAAGAACAAGCAGAAGGTTCTGGGCCATGAGCAGAGATATCCTGAGACACTGCTGAGCCCTCCTCATGGCAGCCAGATGGCCTCTGGGCTCCCAGCTCTTGCTGTCACTTGGCCTCTGCTGTGGGAAATACTTGGCCATCCTAAGATGAAAAATCTGTGGTGACTTGGGACACAGAGCTTGAACATCTGAAGAGCAGTCCTTTCCTCACATTTTGACATTATAATATCTTGGTTTCAAATGTAATATCCTGGAAAAGCTTTTAAGAAACATAACTCCAATTCCTTAGCAGTTGCTAAACATTCACAAGGCGGGGTCTGGCGCTCAGACCATTTCTTATCCAATAGCTGTCATGTGAGTGAACCTTATAATAATTTTTGTTCAGATGCTTTTGCTGTTTTGGAAAGTCCAGATTTATTCTGTCTACCTCTTACAGTTTCTGAAAGGTACTGGGATACAGTGACAACTCTATAATTATTTCTTAGCTATAAATAAAGTCATGCACAGCACAAAAAAAAACAAAAACAAACACAGTGCTGAAGAATGGATGCTGTAAAAGGGTGCAAATGAAAGACAAAAGATTTCTACCAAAAAACTCAAATAAACAAAAAAACCCCCAAGTAAAATGTACTTAAAGACAGTATTTGGAAGAAGGGTCTTTCAAGAAGAAAAGGGCTAGACATGAAAAGAGAAAAATATTTGAAAAGGAGTTGTGGTATGGTGTAGCTATTTGTCATTGCGTTGCTTGGCTGAAGAGAAAGACCCACCTGTGGGAAGACACTGAATGTCTCATACGTGTTTCACTGCAGCCTGTACTGTCTTGTAAATCAATGACAGCCTCTGTAACTGCAACACTTTTTGATCATTACTTTTGAACATTATTTGGTAGTCTGCACTGATAGAAATCGGTGATATTGTGTGTATATTCTCCCTATCGCTTAATAGACCATGGTAAAGAGAAACTTATTTATCTTAGGTGGCTAAATACCCTAATGAATTTACTGCTAGTGGTATGAAACTGGGTGAGTGTGGCAATTTTCCCTCCTTTCATCTCCTTTTATCTACCTGTTAGCTTTACCTTTTTCTCTGTCATCAATTTTTATTATATCTATCCCTTAGAGGATCTGATCCAAAAAGTACTGATGTCAATGGCAACCTCTCATTGACATCAAAGGACTTTGGATCAACCCTCAAATGACTCATTTTAAGCAATTGTATTACACACTGCTTTTTTGTTTACTGTGCAAAATTATTTTCTAAACACAAAGATGTAAGATATTTGCTGAAATGCTAAAATGAGTGATGAAGAAAAGTAAACCACTCAAAGGTACTTCTTCTAGGCCTTGTCCAAATTTAACCAGAGACAGTCAGTTACTGTAAATCCATTTACATTAATATTGATGCAATAGCTACTTCTTATATTAGCACAATGAGTATCACTGATATCAATCCAATAGCAGCTTTCACCACAAAAGAAAGCCCTGTACTTTTCCCTCATTCCCTCCATAAGATTTTTTTTGTGGATTCTCATTGTAATAGGAGTTTAATTAAAGTTGTCGTTTAAAGCAGCATTACCTACTACTTTATTCTCATACACAATGACACCCTTGAAAGCACAAGAAAACAGTGACCACACAATATAGTAGATTAACTCTGGGTTAAACTGTTTCATATGGATGTCACTGGCTTGAATGTAGTACATTTTAGCCCAAATCAAGAAGCATCTGCTCTGAGAAACAGTGGATAATGCAGTGATAAAAATTCAGTCTGTGAGACACTACTTCTGCCACTGCAACTTGGTCAGCAGTAGGAGATCTCCCTAAAATTGGAGAACCATTTTGCCTTAGCTCCACATATTTTGGTGAGATACGCCAAAAGCTGGAAAGCATAACAAAGCTATTTTTACTCACAGTTTATTCAATGCATCGTTTATTGCATGACAGGGATTTTCACAAAGTAAATCTGAAATCTGTTTAACAGCATGGAATTTCTTAAGCATTCCTCTCTGGCCCAGCTCTCCTGGAAGAGAGGATGCATGAGGCTGAATTACGTCTTCACATGCTACCACAGCCAACAATTCTCCACAGCTTATGGTATCTAGTTTAAAAGCAGGTGATAGTGTAAATGGGTTCAGCATGTGCTAACAAGACATCATAAACAGATACTATGTCAATTTTCAAAAATTACAGTAGCTCCTCTCTTACAGCTATAAACACTGCCAAGAGGGAAACAATATACTGCATTACATACTTCTTAGGGTAAGCTCATACACTGTAAATAATTCAGATTAGTAACATGAAAATCTGTGCAGCTGGGCAGGAGTTAGACAATGTGTCTTTCATGTTGGAAATGATTGATAGGACTGGCAAGTGTATATGGCAAAAATGTGAGGTTGGATTCCAAATAAACCATGTCACGCAATCAGTTATAACCCAGTAGGCAGTGTATGCTGGCAAATTGCATAAAGGAAAGATGTACCCTATCTGCTGGAGGAAAACAGACCTATTTATGTCATGTATTTTTTAGCCTGAACTGGCTAACGAGTAGTCTATTACACATTATTATTATTATTATTACTCTTTTCTTTGCATGCTTTTGTTCTGAAAGAAATTGTACTTGATCTGTAATATTTCCCGCTGCACTAAAGTACAAGAAAAAAATTAGTGATAGTCTCCTATATTTATCTACCTTCTTGTCGTGGCTATTTGTCAGAGGGACCTCACTAAATTCAAGTTTATTTTCACCTGATTCTCTAGGGTTCTCTTTTTTATTTTTATACTGTGTATGGTAGCTAGTTAACAGTATGCTTTCAGGTCAAGCAACATCAAGACTAAAAAACTCCTAAAACTAAGTCAACCAGAAGAAATAATAGAGTTTTAAGCTAGAGAAAAAAAGTTGCAGTGTCCCCATTTATAATAGTTTTAATTTCAAAGTTTAACTGGGCAGAAACACCAGTTCATGTAGTGGTTTCACATTCACCTCTGTTTCTGTTGGCTAAATTTAGTGTCGTGGTCTAAATGTTTTTCCTGCTGTGAGATAGGATTAAGAGAAAAAGACAGAACAGGCCCAACTTAAAGTAAACAGATAGATTTTATTAACACACACTAAAAGGAGAAAAAGGGGAAAAAAAAAAAGACAAAATAAAAAGGGAAACCTTTAAAACACCCTCCCCCACAAACTGTTCACTTTCTCACAAACAACATAAAGAGACAACCTGTAATTTTCAGTCAGTTTTACCATTTGAAAACAGTCTTTCA
>WBMY01009513.1:128099-142367 GCA_013397315.1 Donacobius atricapilla
CATATTTTAATTGGAACAAATGGGCAAGCAGCTACCCACAGATTCACAGATATTAATCACAGAATTCAGGTGTTCTAAGCATTTCTGACAACATGTTTATTATCTTTTCTTTCACCATTTTAATACTAAAAAACGCAGTTAATTATGCTGTTAACGGCAATTCAACATACATGAGAACTTATAGACTACATGGAAAAAAATCTGAAATATGGAGTGACTCTTGTTTTATATAAACAAAAGATAATCAAAAAATAATAAATACATACACTCCAAAGTATACAACATTTGTTAATCTAAATTCTTCATAAAACATACATTTAGGTGATGTGAATTTTAGTATTAGTAGTCGTAGTAGTAGTAGTATTTCAGCACATTTGAAATCATATTGTAGTTACTACTTCTGCAGAAGAAGATGTAAAAGGCTAAAATCATCCTTCAATCTGTGGATCAAGGAGGGGAAGTCTCGGGTATTATATAAGAATAACTAACCTGGGTGATGAAACTTGCTACATATTCACAGTGTCTCCTGGATGAATATCCTGCTTTTGGAGAGGTCACCAAAAGACCTCCTTCTGCTGAGATCACCTTCACCATGAGTAGAGTCTGTAAATAACATTGACAATCCAGTTTCTAGTCCTGCAAAATAGCGTAGAGACTATTACAAGTAAATAGGTCAAAAATGTCCTCACCCAGAGCGGTGAGAGGGTACAAGTAAAATTAACAGAAACCCTACCAAAGTTGTGTTTCCTGAGCAGATCCAAAGCATTCAGCCACCAAGGTCACATGGATTTTTTTTGTGGAGGTTGTTGCTAGGCATGCAGTTGAGCCTTACCCTTGTCCACAGAAGCACACACCCTTTTCCTCTCTCTGCACATGAGTGAGTGATGGAGAAACAGATGAAGAGGTGAAAACATCCCAGTGACAACAGGGTACTGTGTGCAGTGCTTTTCAGGGCAGTGTGGGAGCTGAGGAGCAGGCACTTTGAAGTGAATCATGGCTGCACTGCAGAAAGCAGATGTGGAGATAGCTCACAGTGGGGCTGGAATTCCCTCCCACTGGTCTTTGCCACATGTGGCATGCGTGCGGAAGGTCTGCCAAGTCCTGTAGAAATTCTGTGTGTTTCCAGTTCCATGTTTGAAAATGTTGCACAATGGTGCACATGTAAAAGTGGTGAGTAGGCTGTGTTCACAATCCACAAGAGCTTGGAGTTTTCTCCAGTGAGTAGTCCTCTTTCCTATGTCCTATCCTGAACACAAGAAGTTGTTGCTTCCCTCCATCTCTTGTGTTCATCTGGCATAGAGAACTGGAAAGCAAAGTATGAAAACCTACTACTACCCCCACTCTGCAGTTTCCACATCTGTGAAACAGAGAGAATAGAACTTGTACTTATGTATCATTTTTAATAACTACACTGTGAAGCCCGTGAAGGGAAAACCTGTCTTGTATCGGTCCACATATATTTCTCAGGAGCAAGTCTGACAGAGGTCTGCCAAACTGAGGGCTGTTGGTTAATACATTAATTAAGTCCATCTAACTGTAGACTCAAATTGGTCCAAACTAATCACAAAAGATATTCGTCCACTCTATAAGGAGACATATTAGCTACATATATATTATATGATTTGAAATTTGGAGGAACTGCCACCAGTTAACATTTCTATGCATTTTAGAAAGCGTATACTTTTTAAAAAAATAGTGGGAAAAATCATGTCCATATAAAGTGTAGCCTTCAAAGTTGAGGGCACCCAGGTCCCAGCAAAATGAGGAGTAATACAGTAACAAAAAATGAAAAGTTGATGAGGAAAATGCATAAAAAGATGTAGGAGTAGTAGTCCTGTCCTTTCTCAACTGAAGATCTATATGCAATGCAAAGGTGTTGCCTTGTGAAAAAAAAATAAAAATTAGAGGTTTTTTTATTTCCCTCAATCTTTATTATGATATGTAATTGAATTTGTCACTTTGCCAAGAATCCAGTTTAGGAAATCTTTTTAGCAGGAATGAAAGGTAGAATACATTAAAAGCAAATCTTTAAAAGTATATGCAGCTTGTTTGGCCTCATTTGTTTTCTGTGGATAACCTTTATTTTCATTATAAATTACCTATCTCACTTCACAAATGGTGACTTTCACTGTGTAAAGGAGAATTGAGGAATTGTGCACACCCAGCTGATATGTTAATTGTGTGCTGTTTGTTTAACAGCAGTATTAGGAATAAAATATCCTCTTCACCAGTTCTCTGAAAGCCTTAACAAATAACACTTATGTAAAACTTAAGGTCTGAATATTCTGTGTTTTGACTAAGGGGATATTATCATATTAAAATCATTACTAAGCTGGTGCCTGAATATTTGTTCTGAATCCTGTCAATACTGTAATGGCAGTAGCCTTGGAAACTACACATCTGCTACAGAATTAATTACACACATAAAACATCATCATTGCCCTACATCTCCTATGAGGTAGAGAAGCTGCTAGAATGATTAATGGCTCTGTATGACATACAAGGTAATAAATGTAAATGTTACCCAATGGTTAGAAAAATCTGTTCCTTACTTATATTAATCTGAAGAACCTTATTGGTGCAATATTATTCTGTAAGGTCTGTGGACAATGTTAAAAAAATCTTAATCTACAAATTCTACAACATTTGCTGTACTGTGAGAGAATTTCTACCTGTCACAATATTTTGGAATATTTTGGACATAGGGCTTGTGTGTGCCCACGGGTGTGTTAAACAGGTTCCATACTTGGTGAGTCACCTTTCCTACTTACTGTAAATAGTGCTGATGCTTCTAGGGCCAGTGTTAGGCCTAGGCCTTTAGGAACTTCTGACTTTTGACTTAGAAGAAGTCTCCAGGCACAACAGGGAAAAAACATTTCCTTTTGTAATACATCAGGGAGGCATAGGTTCACTTGTGACAGAGAAGAAGGAAAACGGGAGGAAATATTTAAAAGGCCGTCCATTGTTTACAATTAAAATTAACAGAGCAGAGTTCAAAGGTGACATACCAGTATGCAATTAAGGCCATGGGCAGACCCAAGCAAGCAATTAGGTGAGAATTTTAACAAATGCAAACTGGAGCTAATCTATTGATCAAGTCACTTCTTCACGCTTCATTATTTCTTTAGATGTCCTTTAATAAAGACCACAAGTTGTCCTCTATACCTTTGTTTCTGAAATCTGAAATACTAAATTACAAAGTCTGAGCCCTTTGTTCATCCAAAACTATTTGTTTCTGTCCTTGTTAACTCATACTTCTTTCCTTTGGACGATCACATCCCACATGAGGGACTGAGAGTTGTGACAAATCATTGACACTGCAAAGCTGTTTGCCTTCAGCCACCTTAAAGCACTTCCAAGTTCATCAGCCAAATAAATCTTTGATGCGTTTTGTAATTTACACTTGCATTGGCTCAGCCTTCTCCCCAAGTGGACCACAGTTCGTAGGTACCTCAGCAGGCAGCATTCTGCAGGAGATCCATTGCAAAGTAATTGCAGAGAAGGTGGAGCCAGTTGAGAACTGACAGATATTCAAATGATGTGGCAGAACAAGGAAAGTTGATGCTGAATGATACCTTAGCTTGTGTCATTACCCATCTTGTATATTAAGATGGCAATAAGCTTGCCAGTGATCATTTGCTTTGAGGTATACAGGAAATGTTGTCCAAGCTACCTGCTGGTGCAGATGGGAACTCCAAAAGTGAATTGGTGAAGGAGATAGTGTCCTATCTTGATATTGATGCAAAAGGGATAGGTGCAGACCATAAGTTAAGACGCTGCTCCTGAGATATCCTGTCCCCTGATACAGCACTGATGCTTCTATACTTTCTTACCCACAACCAGCTGTAAAGTTGCCATGTACTACTGGATTCATTTCTTTCCAAAGAGGTGTGAAAATAAGAAATGTACGTTGATCTCTTACATCTGAATGTTCAAGTTCTAACTGCATGTGCTTTTGGTGCTTGAGTCATCAGTGTGGAAACCTCAGCCTGATATAATCTATAAAGTGCTTGGACTCACAGGACCCAGGATAAAGCCTCGAAACAAAATAGAATGGTGCATTCATTTTCCACAGTTTGTTACTTCATAACTGCGTGATTAAAGCTAATGTCAGACCTCACCCTCTGATGTTACCCTTGTACTAGATATTGAAGACCTGGCTTTAATTTGCTTATATATCCCAGAGGTTTTGCTGCCACAGGCACTTTGCTACCAGGCTACAGGCTGCTTTTTTCCCCAGTGTGCACTGTCAGGGGCAGTTTTTGAATGAGTTGCGGCTTTGCTCTTGCTGACTTTATACTTAAGATTTTTTTTCTATATAAGAACATTACTTTATCAAAGGAAGGGAGCCAAGTATCTCACTACTGTGACTCATCACATTTCTCGTTTTTGAGGCTGCTGTTGCTATTCCAGAAAATCTGGCTCTATACATCTGAAACACATGAAGATACCAAAGGCACAGGCCAGCACTACAGACTTCTGTGAACAGCCCTGTATTTAGCTGTTCCTATGGACTGCATCTGGACTTTCAGCATCTCTCAATTTACCCACCTCATGGATAAATCAATGGCTCAGGTGCCTGCTTAGTTACTGGGAATTGCAACATACCAGATGTGCTGTTGCACTACATCTCTGCAGACAGAGGCGTGTCTTTAGGTGTCTAAATGTCTCTCCACACAGGCCCCTCTGCTCCAATTATTTCTGCTAGGCTCAAAATTATTGCAATGATTATCACAAAGGAAGAGATGAAGTCCTGCAGACCACACACCTTATAAGATATTTGGTCAGTTTACCAAAAGGAAGCAAAAAACTTTTAGATAGCATCCATGTCACCATTTTGGACACTTAATTTACTCATATCTGAAGTCCAATATACTACAGGTCACTGGGGTCCTAAAACTTGCGTGATAAAATTATTACCTTACCAAAATGTTGATGTCATCCACACAACTGTGCCTTTTTGAGGAACATGTGTTATATTAGTGATGAGGTATAGAGAGTATTAGTGGAGTTTGTAATTAATAACAGCAGAGATTACCAAATTCAGATAAATAAAACTTTGAGATAAGCTTCATAAATACTAGCAGCATACAATATAAACAAAACGTCTTGTGGTAGGATACAATGACCACATTATCCTAATCAGCACATTTATACTCATCGTCAAAATTTAATTAAGGTTTTCCCTTTGCTTTGTGTAATTATTAGAGAACCTTCCTGTGAAGTCTAATTGCCCTATCATAAACAAACAGAAAAGAGTTTGTCCAACAAACAAGCTTTCTCTTTACAGCAAAAAAAAAAAAAAATCACATAATAAAGACTTTTCAGAAAGGCTTCGGTCTCCAAAAGGTAAAATTTAGGTGCTGGAAGGGAAGAAATATTTATTGTAGGTTTAAGAGATTCCGTGCAAGCTCTACATTTTTAGAGAACACAAAGGAAGGAATATGACTATCACAAACAAGAGACACCCTAACTTCCATCACTCTCAGAGAAGAAATACACTGAGCTAACACAAAGGATCTCCACCCTACCCCCTCCCCACTCCCTGCCCCTGACTAGACAGCAAAGTGGAATCTCTTTTTTGTTCCCAAATGCCAGCTATGCATCAGGGGGTGAATTCACCCCCTTTACATGCCATGAAACAGCGCACAACTCCTGCTTTAGACAAAAAAAGGTGTTATTGGGAAGAGTTTACCAGGGTTAAGTTTATCAGTGTTTTTACCAATAGTAAAACAACAGTCAGTTGAGGATATATTTTTTTTCCTTGTCAAATATTACAGTGAAATAAACGCACTGCACAATGGTTTACTTTCTCTAAGAATTCCAGTGGATAAACCTATTCTTAGTCAACAGTCTCTGTGTTGCTAATGTTTTGTACTTTTCCACACTATGCCTTTACAATAAAACATTTTTGTTTTGCAAAGAAATAGATTAAGAAATTATGTTGATGCCTTATTGTTATTCCACTGTTGTAGGATTATGCAGTTTCCTACATTCATACTCTTGCAGAACACATGGTCTAGGATAATGACTGTTCTGTGCATAAAAAATGCAGAGGAGATGTCCATCAGTAGCTGGAATTTTATGTTTCAAAATGATTTTTGCCTTTCTTGCTTCCTAAAGCAATCTAATCTCATAAGAGCAGTCTACTTCAGTAGATGTATTAGACCATACAATAATATAATTAATGTAATTGAATAATGTTTATAGATGAAAGTGGTAGATATAGCCAAAGTTGCTTCTCTGAATATGGTGCTGGAGGCTCCAGAAAGAACACATATTGTACTCTTCTGTGAAATTATTAGAAATTCTCATGGCTCCTTTTAATTAATAATCAATAAAATGCAATCCTTACAAATTATATTTGCATAAAATCCTTAGACCGGTCTCCTTGCTTCACAATTTGTTTAGGATTGAACCTGTATGTTGTGGTTTCACCCCAGCCAGCAGCCAACCCCAGGCAGCTGCTTGCTCACTGCATCACCAGTGGGATCAGGGAGGAAATTGGGAGGGTAAAAATCAGAAAAATCGCAGGTTGAGAGAAAGAGAGTTTAACGGGGAAAACAAAGCCATGCACATCAGCAAAGCAAAACAAGGAATTAATTCTCTGTTTCCCATGGACGGGCAGCTGTTCTGCCACCTCCAGGACCGTCATGGGTAATGATGACTTGGGAAGACAAGCCTACCCTGCTCCCGTGTTACATATAGATCCCACTGATTTGCACTGACTCCAGATAAGTACATCTTAAATTACCTGCTGAAATCCCATTAGGTCAGTGGCAAAAAGCAGGACTTACAGTTGGCTTGACTAATTTATTTGCTTGTATTTGGCTACACTTAAACCCATGTTAAAATCTTTGATAGGTCTTGGTTTCCCTTGACAGGCAAAGTTTTCTTTCCCATAGCTGGCTGTCTGATGCATGATGCAGCAAAATAAGCAAGGCTCTTCCAAAGATAAGCTCAAATTCAAATTCTGTAAAATCAGGGCAGCTGCATTTGGAGTCAACAATAAGTTGAAGACTGAAGTTTTTCAAGAAAGGGTTCAAAGCATAGGAGGTATTTTGTCTCAAGTAAAAGACAATGTCTAGAAAGGAAGATGATACGTGTCTTCCTCTGACTGGCAAACTCTGGGGCTTGCTTTTCTGCTCATAGCTTGATCCTGAGGAAATCACTTAGTGTGAGCTTGCTGATCATCTTAACTTTTGCATGTCCACACCTTTAACGGCTTGAGAAATGCAACAATTAGAGGCCTGAATATTTTTGTTTACAAAATACAGAAAGTGATGATTTTAAATGACAAAGGCATAGTAATCAGACAACTATGTTAATGTTTGTGAAGAGATGATGAGACCACCCAGTGCCATACATGTGGCAACCACATAATTAGAGAGAAAAATTATTTTGAAGTTTACTTTTGTAATTTAAGAAATACAAATGATATATAATATCATTATTACAAATCATCTGCCTTTTAACCAAATTACTTTATGCCAGGTTTGATGAGGTATTTGTTAATAAATAGACTTAAAATTAGATTATTTTTCAGATATAAAAATATTAGTTGGTCTGCTTTGGAAAGGTGATACAGACTAATGACTATCAAACACACATGTTGATGTTTTACACACAGTAGTATCAGCTGCGGATAGCCATGAGGATATCAGCTGTGTGTCTGTGTGAGTGAACAAACTGAATATAATGACATCAATTTGGCACAGAATAATGTTGTAATGCATGTATTTGAGCATCCAGTGAGTCAAGGCTGACTAGCCTTTCCCTACTATTTGGAAGCCTCTTGATTAAATTCATTGTTTTTTAGAAATTTACAATTCATTATTTTATAGACATTAGGATAGGTAAAAATATTAGACATGGTAAGCCACTGCTAATTTCCAAGACGTTTCTCCCAGAGAGGCTCAAAATATTTTTTTCTCCAACATTTTTCCCACTGCTATATGTTTCAGAATAATCTGTTTTTCAAGTAAGCTAAATACAAGAAACTACATGTTGTTGAGATGTACAAACAAGCATTTCAAACTGCCTGAAATGTGAAAATATTGAGCTACTTGACTGGATACAATAAAACGTATAAAGGACATAATCAGAGATGAGAACTTCCATATGAATACATCTTGAGTAGGCTGAGAAACAAAATTTATCACAAAAGAGGAATGACTGAATGCAAAATGTAACAGGAGCCTCTGAAATGCTGAATGACACGGAGGCTGTTGGTGTGAAGATTCATGTTTAACACAACTTAAGAATTAACAACCGCACAAATGAAACTATCAGGTTTAAGGCTGAAAAAGGTCTGAGTAACAGTGGAACTTACCAGTACTAGTTATCTTAAAGGGCAAAAATATTATCGTATGACATATGAAAATGGAACAATTAGATACCTTCCCCCTTGGAAAAGGGATTTATCAGAATGCCCATGCAGAATGGAAGGTTGTGTATGGTGGTCCATGTCCATCCATCAGCAAGATGACAACAAATACAAGGAGGAAGAGCTATGGTAGCTTTGATTCTCATACTTCGTCCCATAGCAGATGTCACAGACCATGATCAATAGTAGAACACAGAACTCAAGAGAGCCTGATGGCGCTACTCTATTCTTATAATTGAAAGACTCTGATGTATTAATTTCTCAGTCAATGTGTGAAAAGACTTTTGACAATGAAGCTAGGAATTCTGGTTCTACAAACAAGTTAAGGTCTGTAGAATCATATTCAAATATGATTGTTTTAATTGAACCAGAAAATGTTGTACATTTCTGGCTAAATATACAAGTAACTAAGTCATTGAATAAATGATTTTTCAGTTTATTTTTGCATCTCCTTCTGAATGCTGTGTTTTCCACTTTCCACTTTCCACTTTTCTTCTGAGATCCTTTCAGCTCTTACATGTGAGCATTTTGTTCCAGAGCAGCTATTGAAATCGAACAACAAAAACCCATCTACATCTCTCTTTTGCCACAGAATGCTTTTGTACTAGTTGTCCAGGCATGCAAGTCCAAAAGGACTGAGCTGAAAAGGAGTGATTCCTGATTCATATGAACTGAAAATACAAAGAAACGTTTCAATTTAATTTAGGGAAGATACATATTTGACCTTGAATACAATTTCCTAAAGTAATTCTTAGGGAGTGGGGCGACTTATCTTTTGATTTGTTTGCACAGTTTCTCATATAATGATTGTTTGTATCACTGTTTGAATACAACCCTTTGAAGTCTCTAATAAAAAACTACCAAACACAGTACAATAATATTAGGCATTCATTGTGTCATGAAACACATCATAGCTTCAAAAAAAGATACATGTTAATGCTTGCTAACCTATACCAGCTAAATACACAGCTTGTTAAGCAGTATGGATATCAGTACCAAGCTTTTAAAATTACATTTTCTAATCTCAGCTACGCCTGCAAGAGAAATTTTAGTTTTCTGAATTGATATACGTGCACAAGTTTGTATGTGAAGTCAGGTTACATCCTACTTGAATGTGCTGTAAATTTTACAGCCGTTCATAAAAAAAAATCCTGTTGACTTGAAATGGCTGTGGACCTATCTTGTAGACAGATTGTACAAGCCAGTTAAGTGTAACACGAGAGTAGGGTGAAAAATAAAGACAAAAAACCACCACCAACAAAAAAGGAAGAAAATTAACTAAAATGTCCCTTCCAAGTCCCTGCTTATATAGGCTGATCAGTGGAAAACTAAAATAGCTCTGTAGAAATAAAAGTTAGAAATCAAGAGTTGTTGATTACCATGTGTTAGAAATCTTATATGCATATATCAAGATCATCTGAACACAAATGGTTTAGAAAGTACAATCTATTAAATAAAAAATACAGATAATAACAGTGAAGATTTTTGAGAAATTAATAACCCTTCTCTCTAAGGGTCACCAAAGAAAGAGGAAAGTATTTCACACAAGAATGAAGCCACTGGGTCTGTCAGGCATGTCACTAGGCAGCCGAAAGAACTGGCAAAGATGACTGGTTAAAATAATTTCTCACTTGTTAGGCAGCTCATAGAAAGACTGAATTTAAGAAACATTGCAGTAATAGTGGCATGTGAGGACTGGTGCAGTACTGACAATAGAGGTAGGTCATCATGTGAAAGATTCACTTTTGGATATTGTAAGATTGTTTACACTGAAATATGAACTGCTGTATGATAGCATACACCCAGTTAGTTCAGGTGCTATGAAAATAGTGAGCAAGCTAGTGTAGAACAGACTTTCAATTGTTTACATTCAATTATGGCAAATTACACAACAGCACAAGTGTAAGATTTTTCCTTTTGTCTCTAGTGTGTAGTGTGTGCACAATAGGTATGGCATGCAAGCTGAGGCAAATTCTAGGTAAAAGGTCTGAGCCAAGTGATTTGGTGTAATGGTATGATTTTGCATTTGGATTAAAGCCAATTTTTTTATGGAGGAAGTTGCCAAAAAAGTTAAAACATGCACAAAGATGCTGCAGATGTGCCAATCCAGTCTTTGAATGTTCCAACCTAAGATTAACCCTATCTAAAGGGATCCATACTCATGTAAAGTCTGACAGTCCTGGCTGAATGGTGCACTCATTGCTACTGTTGTTATTCTGATTTTTAATTTCTACTTTGCAAATATTTTGTAAGCTTGCAGTGTGACAGGTATTGGTAGGAAGACAGTTAATGGAAACGAAATAAAAATGAGAGGGACTCTGGGATGTTGGTAAATGAGAAGATTGATAAGTCTCAGCAATGAGCAGAAAGTCCAGCAATTTCAGAAAGCATTGTGGCACAGTCCAGAAAGCCAAACGTGTCCTGGGCTGCATCCAAAGGAGCGTGGGCAGCAGGGGAGGAAGGGGATTCTGCCCCTCTGCTCTGCTCTGGTGAGACCCCACCTGAAATGCTGTGTCTGGCTTTGGGGTCCCAGCATAGGAAGGACATGAAGCTCCTGAGATGAATCCAGAGGAGGTCATGAGGATGATTAGGGAGCTGGACTACTTGTCTTAAGAAAACAGTTGGGATGTTCAGCCCAGAGAGGAGACAAGGCTCCAGGCAGAACTCACAGCACCTTTCAGTACCTAAATGGGCTCTACAAGGAGGAGGGAGAGGGTCTTTTTATAAGAGCATGTGGTGGCAGGAGAAGGAGGAATGGCTTTAAGCTGAAGGAGGTAGATTTAGATTAGAAGATATTTACTGTGGGGATAATGAGGCACTGGGACATGTTGTCCAGAGAAGTTGTAGATGCCCCTGCACTGCAAGAGTGCAGGGCCAGATTGGAGAGGGCTTTGAGCAAACTAGTCTAGTGAAAGATGTCCCTGCTTATAGCAGGGCGATTTGAACCATAAATAGTCCTTTCCAATCCAAATTATTTCATGATTCTATGACTCTGTGAAATCCTATTTGCATCAGTGAAACACAAAAGTAATCTCTCTGTCATGGCTTGATGCTTGTTCAGATCCATGTGCTTATGAACTTTTCCCATGTAAATAACAGAATAAAATGATGCCATGGGTTAACGTAAAATAAAGCATGGGAATGACATGACAATGAATGCCTGATGTCTAATTACCTGATAGCTGAACCATTAACTTATATCCCTGCAGACACTGGATATGTTTTAATAAATTTTCACTCTTCATGAGTTACATCAAAAGTGCATACTTTTAAAGGTGGCTGATTTCTATACTCTCTAAGCCCTTTTTAACTTTCTGATCAAAAAATTATGTTGTAATATTATTAGGACAAGATATAAAGTGAGATTGTGTAGTCTGATGTAGCCCTGACTAACACAACGGTGTGCTTCTCTGTTCTTTTTGTATGTCAGGTATTGAGGTTTTTGTACATTTCTATACAAAGGTGTGTATAGCACTTCCCTCATTTTTTGATGATAAAACTGTTGCAGCCGATACTATAGTGTAAGGGAGAGCATCTGAAATCTTATACAGTCCCGGTTTATCTGGGAAGAGAGATGCCTGGAGTGTGGAAGAAGAGATAGTGGTAACAAAAGCCAAATTCTCATATTGGGTGAAGCAGTATAAATAAAACAAAAGAAAACAAAAAGCTTTACTGAAAACAGCAAAAAATTACTTTTTGAAGTCTTTGTTTGCCTATATATGTCTGCATATGTGGCTTTCCTGTGTTGACCTTCAACGTAAGTGCAGGTGAACCCGAAATGACAACAAAGTTATGTTTAAACTAAAACAGCTCCTTTTTAATTTCAGAATACCTTTCATAGAGAAGAATTTGTTTCATCTAGCTTACCTCTGAATGATTTGGTGAACTGTAGAGTAAATCAACATTCTCAAGCACATGGACACGTAATGGAGCTTAAGAACTGTTAGTTCAGCTAATATCAGCAAGCACACGCCCCACAGCTATATTCTTTTTTACTCACACAGTCCTTTAGCTGCCATCTGTTCAATACAGCATGGAATAAATCCCTTTTGATGTGTGTTAACACTATCCCTGGATAAGCATTAAAAAACCCCCAACAAAACAAAAAAAAAACCCCAAAACAAAACACAGCAAAAAAGATGGAATATTAAACTGAAACGGTAACACAGTGTGAATAGCAATGTATTGTTCTCAGTGTTAGGATTGTGAAACCTTTTTGGTGCTGTTGGTTGAGCTCTGATGAATGGAATGCATGTGTTTGCCCCTGAAAACAAATATAATTTATGACTTTGTTCTTCTACTATATTTTAACAGAAAAAAAATTTATTTAAGCAAAACCTTATTAAGACCTGTGGATACTTAAGGTGCCACTGACAAACCCAGTACTATTATTCACATTATCTTGTCCTTTTGCTCAGTTGAAAACTGGTAAGAATGTATTTTCTCTCATGCTTTTTTTCTCAAAGGTTAAATGGCAGAACTCTCCTTTACTTCAATGACAGCAACATGTCTATAGGTATAAACTTCTAGAGCAAATGTTTTTTCAATAAATAGGGATGAAGTTAGCTGCAAAATCATATTTTATATCCTAAGTGTGTGGCTGGCAATGTGTTAAAACTTGGAGCAGACTACTATGATGGTTGATACTGTACAAGAGATCTATACTGTGTCACCATGTTTATTACAAACTGAGTTGAATTGTAATGGAAATTCTATTGAGACATTAAGAGTGACCCACGTCTATAGCAAAAGGGTATCAGCATTTTTTAATATTAATTATTTCATTTTATTTTATTTTGGGCAAGAGGAGGAGGCTACCCACTGAGAAATGAACAAAAGAATCACTGTGTCCACTGCATGCTGGGATGTGCCTTTTTGGAGATCCTTAACAGCATTCTTGATTAAGCCATTAAAATCTTTGCTAAATGGCTCATTATTAAGTTTCATTGTTGGAACAGATTATCTTGCCATGAACTAGGACACAGAGTAACAGAGAGCTTGTCTAAATTAGTGTTGCATTTCCCAGCTATTTTGGTAATGAAAATTGTGTGGGAGTAGGAGATAAAGAGATTGATGAACTTGCCTTTGTAAACTGTAAAGGGAATAAATTGTACCATTGCACAGGCAGTTTGAGATGGGTGCAGCCTGTGAGGCTGACTCCTTTGTGTTGGAAGGGAATGTAACCTCTCAAACACTTCAAAATATTGCTTCACACAGTATGAGAATATCTGATTCCCCAAATAAACACCCTTGATATTCTCTGATGAGTTTTCTTTGTGATATATATACCCTCTGACCTGTAACATTTTAGATATTTCTACAAATCTCCATAAGTCTGAAATCTGCAAAAGCACAGCATGGTTGGTCTTGAAATCACTGTGATTGGGCTGTTAGAGAAAGCAGAGTTAACAACTTGGGGTCAAACCCATAAAATAGTTTGAGTTGTTTGTGTGTGAAGGAACTGGCTGATTCATAGGCATACAAGCACAGACGTCAGCTGTTTGTAAATGACAAGGTCAAAAGTTGACCTTCCCACTTCTTAAGAAATTCTGAATTTGAGAGGTGAGTAGGAGAGGGGATGGAATTACCCCACCCTGCAACACAAATGATACATTTGAGGCTTTCCTATAGAAGAGGAAACATTATATATAAAAATAATTCATAGATTTTCCATCTGAAGCCAACCCTGGAAACTCCAGCCAAAGGCTCTCAACTCTCTATTTTGGCAGATTCATGAGAAACCCAGAGTGCAGAAGCCCATCCTGTCTGGCTGAAATGTTTGACTCCGGACAGCATAAGTGTTTCCAGGAACCTATTCTGTAAAATAAATGAACTCATTTCAGGATTGCCAGTGGATTCAGGGCACAGCTTCATCACAGGAG